>JARKIE010000965.1:0-19080 GCA_029378255.1 Mycena rosella
CAACTGGCCCCATCCGTCTCGGGGCTCGTGGTCTACATCCGTCCTGCCTACCTGCCTGTAAGCACAGGGATTTGCCTGATTACACCCCCCCATCTTGAGCGGACGACCACTGCAATGTCCCCGGGAGCTGTTAACCCCGGGCCGCAGTAAGTACGTCATCGCGGGTCCGGAGAAAATGACGCGAGCGGCGCCCACTGACGCGCACTGACGCGCACTGACGCGGCACTGGCATGGCATTGACACGGCAATTAATCGACTTCTACCAAGTGCTTTCTACGCTCGGACACTGTTCAAATCACTCTTGGCAAGATACCTGGGCTTTGATAAGGACGAATTGGCCTAGGCTGCAGGCAACATATATTATTTTGAGGTCTAACTAGTGGTACTTGGATGTGTACAAACCTACTACATGTTCTGCTCGGTGGCAGGCCACCCGGGGCGTGGATTTGAACATTTTTTGAATTTTTTGAGCTGCTGAAACTACACCATTAAATCGCAATTGCCGCGCCAAACCGCGTCAACTTCCACGTCAATGCGCGCCGGTAGCACGTCAGTGTTGTGTCAATGCGCGTCAGTGTCACGCAAATGCGTGTCAACCCCGTGTCAATGCACATCAACCCCGCGCCACTGCGCGCCAGCCCCGCGTCACTGTGCAACGGTCCCCGCTACTGCATTGAGCACTTGTTCACATCTTCTTGAGTGCTATTGCTCCTTCATTGACTCACTGGCAACTGAGCAGCCAGTTGGAACTTTGATGTACATGTAACTGAAGGATATAATTTCGGGTGTTTTATTCGTATTCGGAGTAACACTGAAATAGAGGCGTGGAAATCAATATGCTCAGAGTATTCTGCCACTCAACAAGCTCCCCAAGCCTGACCTACAGATGAACTGCCAATGCGACTGCTCAGAGGCAAGGTTGAGTATTTCCTTCAATTGAGACCCTCTGCGTCCCTAATGAAGCCCTTCACAGCCCGGAAATTTGAAATTTGACTGTGGAACTCGCAGAGGAAGATGATCTCTTGGTCGAGTTCCGGGCACAGGAAATTGAACAAGCCCGGAGGCCCCATTTTGGGTATCTTGCAAGCTCTGCATTCGGATGAATAACTGTTCCTCTCCAACAGTAGCACAATTATCGAGGGAACAGAATAATGTGAAAGGCAAAGGGACTGGAGGAGTGGGATCCACAGAAGAATTGCAGAGTCTCGAGTGCTAAAGTGGCAAACTGGTTGTTCAATTGTGTATCGGGATTCGGTGATTCAGCAGATGGGACGTGGCCACGCATATATCATTCTGATCGCATTTCGCCACCAGGACCAGTTACTGCAGGAAATTCAGATGAATCCAACATGTTCCGATACAGACCCGCAGGTTGCAATATTGGTGCGCTTCATTGGAAGAACGACTAGTTGAAAGTTGCTGTCAAGCAGGGCGAGTCGGAAATGAACAGTGGGGTTTGAATGACGGCCCTCATCAAGATGGTTGGAGATATACCATCCCATTGGAATCACGGTGGTCATGATGAGAGCGGCTCGGAACTATAGGTCAGTCACTTTAATTCGGCACTGCAATGGATTTTATTTCGGGTGTCCATCATCGCAGTGTGCACCGGATTACAAGGGCTTGCTGACCGATGTTGACATGGCCGAGGCCACTTTACGAGCGACTGAGAGGAGAAAACCGGCGATATTCAAGAGAGGACCGAGGGATGGTTGTAAATTTAATTGAGCCAGGCTCGAATTGTATGGAGGGAAATACACAAACTTGATATGGGGTGAGGCCTGGTTGAACATTGAACTCGTGCGATGTCGGCGTTGGCGCAGACAATCGCGCCGGCAGTTGCACTATTAATATGCAGTTGGCGCGTCACCTTTAGTGGCTTATCGTGTCCCCCTCGCCCCCGGACTCCATGTACAATCAACACATTGTCCGTGAACCAGGGAAAATAGCATCGAACACAGGAAGTCAAAACCACAAATCATACCGAAGCTTGAAATAAAAGTTAAGAGTAAAACCGCATTGTAACTATGAAATTCTGCTGTGCCAGTGCAACACGTGTGTCATGTCATTTTCGCCAGACACAAGGTCCTTATCGGAGCCATTGAATCGAGTTCTGATAGCTGGATGTTTCCCAAATGCCAACAAGTATATCATGATGTTCTGTCCAAGACGAGGAGAAAATGCTGCATATTACCGCAGAAGTCTCGCAAATTAGTAATAGACCGCAAGTTAGTACTTGAGTAGAACCACATTATCATAAGAGACTGACATCAACACAATGCTTTCGCATAATTTCCGGCTAACACTGAATCACGTCAGCGCCCGACCTGCATGGGTGATTATTTCCCCGTTGTTTCCCTTATCTCAGCTGGGCACTCGTTGTGTTGGAGACGAACATGAATTTTAATGTATGCTGCATGTATTGCATTGGATCTGTATCTTTTCTCCGAAATTTTGGCCCCGCACCGGCGAGAAATCCGAAATTCCACATAGGACTAAGCATAATTGAAGTTCTGGGTAAAGCCTGTGAGGGAGGGTTTTTTGTACTCTAGACAATGCCTGGACACTTTAGTGTTCCAGGTCTTGTTATGCGCGACTCCTGCCTTATATGGTAACTCGTCGTTCCGGTAATGAATAAGCAACGATAAATGAATAAGCAATAGCACCCGTCCCATTCGGTCCGCCTCGGACCGGATGACCGTTCTGGCCCTGCTATTTCCAGTTACGTGGCTCGAGACATTCTTTCTCTTCAGTTTTGTCTATACAAATGCTGCTGGACACTGAATGATGCAGAGAAGGCTCTGTTCCCATGATCATGTAAATCAAGGAGAAGCGCAGCGCGAAGGTAGGTTCGGAGCAAGCCTGTCTCCGCACTGGCAAGCCGGTGAATCTCGGAGAGAGGCTTGCGCCAAACTGCCAAAAATGGACCATGTGTTCGAGAGTCATTTTCTCAGCCATTTCAGCACAGATTGCCATGGTTTACACTGATAGTTTGTTCATTGCATGTCCCTCTATTGATTCCGATGCTCAAATATAAAATATCTATTGTTGTTTTTGTCCCTCGCCCAGGTCTTGAGCGGCAAGTTGCATTTCATGTTCACCCCAAATAATCAACATGATTGTAGAATCATACATATACACTATATCGACAAAAGTAATGTCACATGCTTGTTTGGGCTGTATCTTGGGACTGGAGGCATATTTTTGCATGAACTCAAGTGTAGGATAGTGGAGACGGATCCCCTGGACCATTCTGTGCTCACGATACGATCAAAAAGTATTGATGCGCCATCAGCACAGGCAAAATACTGAAAAATCCGAAAGAATCTGAGTTTGAGCTTCTCATATAATTTTTTTCGGAGATATCTGAGTCACTCAAATTGAAGCCACAGATCTCCCCTTTCATCCTGCACTTTGAACCAAGCAAAAATATACAGGCAATCGGGCGATATTTGGCCTGCAATATTGGCAAAAAATGGCCCAAAATGACCAACACAGGAAGGATAACCAAATAATCCGAGCTGGAATACTGAAAAGATATGCAGAAAGTACTTACAATAACTTCTGCATATTTGTGGGCCAAGGGTAGAGAAAGCATTCAAAAGACACTGCAAAGATATTCTAATCTAAGAATATCTTTTGAATGCCTTCAGCATCTTTTGAATAATTCCAAGGCCAAGATATGCGAAAGTTATTGTAAATACTTTTCCAATATCTTTTCCAGATTTTGGCCTGGGTTATCTGATTATCCTCCTTGTGCAAACCTGGCCGAAAACAATGAAAATGGCGAAAATTCGCTGTTTTGGGGGCTCTGTAATGTGTTATTGCCTGTATATTTTTGCTTGGTTCAAAGTGCGGGATGAAAGGGAGATCTGTGGCTTCAATTTGAGTGACTCAGATATCTCCGAAAAAAATTATATGAGAAGCTCAAACTCAGATTTTTTCGGATTTTTCAGTATTTTGCCTGTGCTGATGGCGCATCAATACTTTTTGATCGTATCGTGAGCACAGAATGGTCCAGGGGATCCGTCTCCACTATCCTACACTTGAGTTCATGCAAAAATATGCCTCCAGTCCCAAGATACAGCCCAAACAAGCATGTGACATTACTTTTGTCGATATAGTGTATTATGGGCTCTATGGAATCAGAGTGCTATTCTAAACAGGTCTTCCAGCAACTTCTAAGCTGAGAACCCATTTATTCATGGAGGAACTTTATTTTGTTCTTTCATGAGGTGTGACATAATTTGTGATGGATGTGACTCCGTTCTTTTCAATGATTGAACCCGTCGGTCTGGGAGCAGCAAAATATGTGGTGAATTATTGAGAGGCATAGGGTAGCTATTTTCATCCCAAAATCAGTGTAGAAAGCTAAGAAACCAGCAATAGAATCTCGCATATGGATGACTAAGCAGATCAAATATCTTGATTTCTTGTTTTCGAGCTATACACTGCCCGTTGTTGGCTGTTGGGACGGATAAAATCAATTTAGATATCCTACATTGGCTTGCTATGAAATGGCATACTCAGATTTGCGACGCAAATGGCAGGTGTGGCCAGATGGCCACAATTGTCTTTCAACTGATTTGCCAATAAACACAGGTTGTGTCCTGGATTCTGGAGTACTGAGAGATCCTAATAAAATTCTGAATAAGCCAAACGACTTTTGCGCTTCGAATTAATAATGTGTCAGCTGAGCTCAAAGGGCCTAAGGGAGTTCCTGAAGCAGTAGACAACACAGAACACATTGCCCCTTTTCAGCATCTTGGCACAAGCCCCTTCTTAGAATTCCTGCGAAGCACGTGAAGTCATGTGATGAAGGCGGCTTGTTCCGAACAGGACCGATGTTTATCCCTTTGGAGGTTAGATCCCGAGTTCGGACAAAAAATTGAGATCTGCTGACCTAGGTTAGGGGCAGATTCAGACAAATCAGAGGGTGAGCAGCAGCAGGTCAGATCGCAAGTTCGGACAATGGTGATGGCTGCGCCCGAGGTCGGGTCAACGTTGAGGTAGTGGGCCCAGGTCCTCTAGCGCCAGTCGACAGCAGATCCCGCAATGTTGCCGTGCAAGGGATGAAGCAAGGATAGAATGCCTTGATACATGCACGTGCTACTGACTAATCCCCGGAAGCTCCTGGCAAGCATGCGCACACACACTACCACAACGTTCGGACATCTGATTGGAGTGCCAAAAAAATTGCCATATCTGGCCAGGGCCACCAACGACAATGTACAATATGCAGTGTCCCAATAAAAGTTTGTTTCTGGGGGCATTCGGGTGGCATTCTCCGCGGAGCTACCCTTTTATCACCCTGTACTGCTCCTGTTGCACTCATTCGCTTGCGCGTTCAGCCATGGACATCGAAATAACTAGCGACAACGAGGAACATTTCCTCCGTTCGACCCAGTGGGATCCCGACGAATGGATCTTGGCTGGAAAAACATATCATGATGTCCCCCG
Source organism: Mycena rosella (assembly GCA_029378255.1). Classification (NCBI taxonomy): domain Eukaryota; kingdom Fungi; phylum Basidiomycota; class Agaricomycetes; order Agaricales; family Mycenaceae; genus Mycena; species Mycena rosella. Next base: position 5,461 of record JARKIE010000965.1, read on the forward strand.
TGTCGTGGACATAACTCTCAACACAGTGCGGCGCAAGGGTAAGGCAGATATTAGTCTTGCAGAGCTTCCAGAGGACGACTGGGTAGCAGAATGATTTAAATTACATTTTCATACGACTTTTTCGAGGCGTTGTAAGGCGTGGAAGAAAAAAAATGGCTTAGAGGCAAAGCTCGGACAGAATTTGAGTCGGACACGAGCCAGGAGCATAATTCGGACAAATCTCTGAGCTTAACCTCAGCCAGGAGTTCGGACAAATTTTTTTTTGGCCAGATTTGGGATCTAACCTCCAAAGGGATAAACATCGGTCCTTTCCGAACCTAGCGCGAAGGGGCCTTGGGCTTGGGTAGCTCCCCCGCCACGGCACGGCAGGCTGTCTGTCCGTCTCAAAAGACGATCGCTGTCCAGCTCGAGAAGAACCGACGCGACCGGACTCTGCGCTCGCGCTGCCAGCGGCATATGACACGACACCGAAAACTGTGTCACCGCCGAACGGGGTTGGGAATCCGTCCTATGCGCAGCCGTACTACCCACACAGGCACATTGCGATGCCGCTGTATAGGGTGCCGCTGCCGCCGCAGGTAATTGAGCCGTCGCGGACCACGAACGGGCGCGGGAGCGTGAACGGGAATGGGATCGGAAATGGGCGGGGGTGGGGCATTAATGGGAACGGGACTAATAATGGCGGTGGTGGGAAGGGGCAGGGGTGCGGGACGCCACCGCAGCGGTCAATGTGGAGCTATGGACCCGGGGCGTGGGGGTGGACTTCCCCTCGAGCAGTACGCCGCGTGTTGATTTCTTTTGGCTTTCTTTACGGTTTTTGTGTTTGCGGACGATGAACAATCCCCGATCCGATGTAGTGGCAGGCCGGGAGGTTTTTAGCAAATTTGACAGTATTCGAGCATGTATAGATCACCCATCGAATCGATATGAGCAAGGTGTCCAGGCTCCGCCCGTAGGGCAATTACCAAGGAATTTATGTAGTGTTTTAAACATCTCCTGTCGTGAGTTCCAGGCCGGGGGGGTATAGAGTAACGAATTGCAGGTGGCGCACCAATGCGCGTCAATGACACAGCCACCCTCGCGCCAGTCCGCGCTGATGCTGCACTCCAACGCGCTGCAAGCCGCTCACCTCATTTTACCTCGGTTCTTCACTGCAGGGCAAGGTCTCCAGCAATCCAATGAATATGTCATGTATGCCTCAGAGCGAGAGAAGGTGGGGTGTATCAGTGCAGAAGTGATCTCGCAGACTCGCACATTCCTAGCTGCGAGGTTAGCGAGCAGAGTACACCACGTTCAGGACGGATCTTTAAATACTTGCATTTGAGAATAATGGGCAGTGTTTGCTGGTAGAACTGTACAAAGCCAACTTGAATCCCTGACCGGCATGGTTGTTCCTCATATATGTTCAACAAGTCCCCAATCATATCCGGGCACTGGATGGGTTAGGGACTTAATGAATTAGGCTATAAATGACTTAATCTATGAATTTTCGGCTGCGCACCGGCGAGAAATTCGGAATTCCACTGAAGACTAGCCATAACTGAGCCTCGGGTTGGAGTATTTGAGGGTTGAATTTCTGCATCCTATCCGATGCATTTAGTGTCTAAAACATCGCCCGGCATTAATTCGAAGGCAAAAGGACATTAGGTGATGAACTAGAGGCGGCGCGCCGATGCGCGTCAATGACACAGCCACCAGTGCGTCGGTCCGCGTCGATGCCGCGCCGGTGCGCGTCAGTGCGCGCCTGTCGCGTCACTTTTACCAGACCCGACAATCATGATGTCGGCTCTTTCGCTCGCCTCATCACCTGTCTATTTAGATCTCACCTCACTATGGCTGATGCTACACAGTTTCCCCCACTCCCAGACACACCTTATGATTTCCAATGGTCTCCCGATGTTTTGCGGGCTCATAATATGATCTCATCTGCGTGCGATCGCGCTTCAGCTTTGCTGCGACAGGAGGAGGCAGATCCACTGAGACTTCGGGTTCATTCTGAGCAGATTGTGAATAGAATAGTTCCGATTCTGGATGCACTAGTCCCTGAAGTCGGAGATCATATCTGGATCGAAGAATGTGCCAATACTCTTGGCGCAATCCTAGTCGATCTGGAGCGAGCGGCTGCTGCAGCAGATGGGATGTAAGCACTCACGAACTCTTTGCCCTGCCGGTTCTGAACTTATCGCTTCCTGCAGAGAAAATAGGAAACTCCGGCACGTTGTCCAAATCCGGGTCGAACGAAATGGCCGCGGAAGGCCTGTGAAGGTGATTGAGCCGGTATGGCTTGCGGATGCCATTTCAGATCATCGTAGATTCACCCTTCAGGCGCTGGCAGATGGCCTGGGGATTCACCGTAACACCCTCCGGAACTACCTCAAACGTCACGGAGTGTACAAACATTATTCCGACCTGAGTGATCGAGACCTCGACATCCTGACCAGACATTTCAAGCGGATTAAACCTGTATCAGGACTCGGCTATCTCATCGGTTTCTTGAGAACTCACGGTCTCAAAGTTCAGAAGGAGCGTGTACGGAAGTCATTGCTCCGGACTCATGGATTGGGCCAAGTTCTGCGAAAGCATACTATCGAGCGACGAGATTATCATTCATCTCGACCCAACTCAGTTTGGCACATGGACGGACACCACAAGTTGATTCGTTGGGGATTGTAATTCACAGTTTCGTCGATGGCTACGATCGAACGGTTTGATGTGCACAATTCAAGTGACACTCATCAATCTAACACCTTTTCCAGACTGTCGGATTGAAAGCCAGTACAAATGACAAGGCCAAAACTGTCCTGGACCTGTTTCTACAGGCAGTTCGGAAGTACGGTGCTCCTTCACGTGTCCGTGGTGACCGGGGGGGGGAGAACATCGAGGTTTCGGTCTGGATGATAAAGTATCGCGGTCCAAACCGAGGCTCATTTCTGTGGGGAACGTAAGTTTATTTTGTTCATTTTGAGTTCTGCTCTGATGGGATAACATTAGATCCTCTCGCAACACCCGCGCGGAGCGACTGTGGGTTGAAGTCGGCACACAATTTGCTCGCGCGTGACGGGGCTTTTTCCTTCGCCTGGAGCGACTTCATCGATTCGATCCGGACAATCCTCGACATCTCTGGCTTCTACATTACCTTTTCCTAGATCAAATCAACCATGATTGTGTTGAATTTCAGAATCATTGGAACCACCACCCGATTTCGGGAGAAGCGGGTAACAAGTCCCCTGCCGTAAAATCTGTCTTTCTTTTCCATCGACTTCAGCACTGATGTGACTGCCTAGGACATGCGCTTTACCGGTGAATTGTTGTACGGCAAATATGCAGATGACTTTGAAGACGTGCACCCTGCTGATATTGTTCTGCGTTATGGAAATGACGGTAATACTTGGGGGTGATGGCCATCCAACAGCCTCACCGATGCACATCAGTTTAATTTTTAGCCCGTATGAAGGTTAAACAGCTGGTGAGATGTAGTGACCTGTGGTTGGTAATTGCAGAAATGCTATATTCCAGTTGACTGCAAGTCAATACTGGCTGCCCAATGTCGATCAGCCGATTTTTTGTCGGCTGGTGTCAATGACTGGCCACGCCGTGTGATCTCCTCCGCCCCTCACTGACACCTATGTTTGAATCTGTGCTCATAGCATTTCAGCGGCAATCAGCTTTTTGCAAGCACACGGCAGAGGGGGGGTATGGTTTGGATATGAATTAAGTGGTGACTCGGAGTTGAACAAAAGCCTACCGCTTCTCACCATGGACGGGTCGGGACACCAATGGTGAGGTGGGGAGCTGCGTGGTGAGGTGTCGAAACCACAGCTGACCTGAACCGTTATATGTTGCTGCTGAAATCAAATTTTATTCAATGTGAGGTGAGCATAAAGTGGTATACCTATGTATTGCGTGGAGAGTGGATTAATCAATATTAACCGGCAAACCTGAGCCCCTAGATCAATGCACACACAAGATATGTACTATTAAGTTTGATCTGGGTGGGTGGTTGATTGCGGAAACGTGAATGCCTTGCATTAGCATCCGGCCCCCGCGCTCGCAGGACATGTCAAAATCATAAATTTAGGATGTGGGTGATCCATAGAGCCGCATAAATATTTGTAGAGCCAAAGCTGCTCTGGTGGCAGAAAGGCACTCATTTTCTTTGTAATTTGATCTTGTGCCTATGCGGTGACATAGCATATGAGTGATAGTGAGCGGCTATTGAAATGGAGATTTGGCTGCTGTATTATGAAGGCCCGCTGCTCGGGACGGCAGATCGGAGTGCGATGCAAATGGGCTGATTGAAACTGGGAGATGCCTATGGTCTGCTGCAGCCAGTTGATTTGATTTGACTTCTGGGTTACCGTAGCTAACTACGAGAGTTATGCGGAAGTACCTGCTAGTAAGTAATGGGGACGGTATATATATGTAGTTGAAGAAGACAGTGGCTGTTAAAATGAGAACCAGGAAATTTCAAAGGCCCGCCACTCCTCGCCGACTTCAAATAGAAACGCAGGGCCCAGTTGACATGGCCGTTGCAGCACCCCTAGAAAGCTCAGTCGGTATAATTGGTTTCTTAACATTTTGTTGCTTTGAGAATGGCAAATGTTCGATCCAGCCAGGAGTTATTTATTCTGTCGGAAGCACCCTTTCTATCCGGCATCCCGCCCGCAATACAGTACATGTTGTATTACTGACAGACATGACAAACTATCAATGTTTACTAGCCGCTCTGGCAAGTTCGAGTGTCGTACTGTGACTGAGACCTCGAGACCTCGGGGAAGAAGATAATAATTATATTCCTACCTACGAGTTTAGCCACTGTATGTATGTAATAAAATAAAATCTAGCACATCGTTTGGCCGAATTCAAATTGTGCCGGCCATTTTTTGTCATGTTGCGCTAATCCACCTTACGGTGGATTGGTGGAAATTTTGATAGACACAGGAATGCCACCGGCGTCGAAGTCACAGGTACCGGCAGCTTCAAATGAGTACCAGGGGCTCGAAATTGCCGAGCACGAGCTTTACGAAGATAATGTAAGATGCTGGGGATTTCTTTTTAAAAAAAAAGCAAGGCTTACCTTCCGGCTTAGTGTTTGCACGGGTGTGCAGCGCGGAGTCGGTCGTGCGTGGATGTGGAGGGTTGTACGCACGCGGGGACTTGCCTGCATATTCGAATTTGATGTGACTAGGTCTTGCCAATGATGTCATTAGACGCAGATATCCCGTTTTTAATTACATCACTAAGGGCCTTTGTTGTTAGTTTTATTGATCCTTTATAAAGACACAGACGGGCTCACTTTGAGCTGTGCGGCGCTCCGGGGAGGGGGCGTACCAGATACTCGAGTATATATGCTTAGGACACGTGCCACTGTCGAACAGAAAGTGTGTGTGGTGCTCACTGCCGGCGATCTGCATCGCGCGTGCGCCGCCATGGTTGTCCGGGTGCAGTGTGCGCACCTCTGTCGGCGTTTTGACCAGTCGCTCTGTGTCCTCGGCGCCCGTCTAGCGCATCATACAAGGACGGCGCCAGCGCGGTCGACTGCGAACGATTTGTGTGTGTCCATGGAGACGGCAACAATGTCGTACAAGGGGAGCACCTCGTGCTTGAGGCTGTTCCCCTTCCGCCGCTCGAGGATGCGGCACGCGAGCTTCCAGCTCGCGCCATTGCCCCACGCATAGACAGTCCTGCCACAAGCGAGCACGAGCACGTGGTGCCCCACTGCAGGGCGCGGCGCAGATGGGTATCTTGCCGAAATGTCCAGTGCAACCTCCAGAATGACAGTCAGGTAGGTAGGCTACTGACAAATGGGTCAGCAATTTACTCGAACACAGAAGAAATTAAGATTCTGCTCACCCACGAGGTCACAGGCCACCAATGCACTCGCTATTCTGAGGACCTTGCATCATGAGCAGAGGCTTACGCGCGGCATGCACCATCCGATAGTCCATCCGATTCAGAAGGAGCGGCAGCTAAGCGACGAGCACGATGCGCTACGGCCTATATCAAATCCGAAGGGGGAGGGACCCGACAGAGAGCATTCTGAGGGCGTCGCTCAGTGACGAGATGGGTCCGACAGACGTGCAGCCAAGATTTCACTTGAGGGATGGCGACACTGCTGGTTGTCACTGGTGGTGCCGAGGTATGATTTCCTGTTGAATAGAAGGAGGTTGGAGCCAAGGGAGGGAGGTCGAGAGCGAACGAGGATGTGTACAGTGGTAAGGAGCTGCTGATATTTTGCCCAGCAAAGGACAAAAAGTCTTGCCCAAATTAAATTGCCTGAGGAGCGGATCGAACACGTGCTGCTAGAGGCGAAGATTACACTATCAAAACACAGCCACTATTAAACCACACTGTTTGAAGGGAATTTAGGGCACAGCCTCTAATGAGGATTCAACACTGCCACTAATAGTATTAGCACTGCCACTAAATCCGTTACACGCTTAAACGGGGGACATTTTTCAACTAGCATGCAAAAAGCTCATGTTGATTGATCAAAAACGATTACATAAGTACTCGTAATCATTTTCTATGCTTATGGAAAGTCACCCAATATCTCTGGTGCCGATATTACGCCAAATGTTACCGGATATAATCCACGGGTATATTCGGCTCTTATACGGGCACTTATATTCTTCTCTTCTCCGTCGCACTGCACAGAATACTCGCGCGCACTCAGCTCATGGGAAGGTGCCAACAACTCTGATTGCTCCGCTACACTCTACTGCTCCATCCCTCTCGCTTCCCTTCCATGCAGACACGTCGCAGGACACGTTCTTCCAAGACAGAATCCGTGGCTGACGGGTCTGGAGTGGACCCGGATATCGAGATCGATCGCGACGCGATGCCGCCTCGAGCTCTGTGGGAAGCGCAAGGCCGATAAAGTTGACCACGAAGGTACTCTCCACAGACAATCAAGGCGAAGAAAAAAGCATTTGAAAAGTGGAAGGAGAAGAGGAAGTCATGGGGGTTAATTATTATAATCTCCCGCGTGCCGCTGCATCAAAGGATGAAGAAAAAAAAAGATTTCCCGGGATTCCTGCCTTCGAACGAGATTCTGCACAACATTAAACAAACCTGCAGAAGCGGACGCGCCTTCCACAGCCCCTCATACCTTCTAAGCACCCACCTCAGATTAGAGTTTGGTTTTCGTGCAGAGCACATTGATCTCGGGTCAACCTCACGAGGGCGTCCGTCCATGCCGCTCTCAAATTTTCCGCGCATGGTGTTAGTTCGATGAGTCCCACCAGCCGCCGGCCCAAGATCAACCATGACGCTCTGTCGTGGCTCGGGCTCGATTCGAACAAGCAACTTTGTACGGTGATATCGTCTGGCCGCCGAACAGGGTTAGCTTTCTTTGACTCGGACATATGCGGAGGATCTGCACGTACTCTGCCCAATTCATATCTTAGTTCAAACTCTGCCAAAAAATGCGCTGCAGTGACACCTGTTACCCTCTTCCAACTCGCGCCGCTGAGATACTGAAAAATGCCAAACACAGCAGATAAAGTGGCTCAGGCTTGAATTGAACGAGTCTTTTGTTCCAGATTCCGCTGGAAGCGCGCGCGGACCTCCGGCATCGCATCGATATATTCAGGACTTGTCGCCTAGAAAAATGGGCTATTCCGCGGAGATCAAAACAAAAAAACATACTACAGCGAGAGAAGCCAGAGTTGAACCGACATGTGCTCCTGAGGAATTCCTGCTTGGTCCGCTCCGAATGAGATCATCTACCATCCAGCGATTCTATCTTGCACTAGTTCGCTGGATTTATAGGGGATCTGGGTGCATGATTGACGACGGTGTATTGACTGGGGGATGCAACTGTTGAGGCCAGGGTGGAATTATTTGTGTAGGTTCGGCTGCTTCATTCTGCGCTGCTCTCTTCAATCAACAACAGTTTTCCGGAGAATAAAGATTTAGGTACTCTCATAGCATGACTCGAGCCGGAGTCGACCCAACGGGTCCTTGAACGCCTTCGGAACTGGCCTTGGCCAGGCACGGACCCTCTGCCATCGAGTCGATATAATCTGCAGCTGTCTGCTGAGTTTATATTGCATCCGGTGGAAGATGCGGAGCGATTCAGCGGCTCGGGATGCTGAGTAATTCACGACACCCTCGCGTGACCGTCGTTCCCTGCGAGATAAATCAGCCCGCTGGTGGACCGAACAAAAGAACAGTGACCTCCTTTTTTCCATGGCCCGGGCTCGAATCGAACGAGCGACTTCTGCGCGCAAATCTGTAGCATCCCGGCACATTCAGTGCAGAGGTGGACCAACCGCCACCGAGCCTTGCGAATATTTCCTTTTGTTCAAATATATGGACAAGTTCTTGAAGGACTTGCCAACAAATCATTTGATCTCGGTCGACGTTCGTATGGTTGTAATACTGTAATTAAAAATAATTACTGTTCCTTGAAAAAACAGACACATCCCTGTTTTTGCAAAAATGTCACCAGCTTGGTGCTGGAATATCAGCAAAAAGTAGTAAGCTCCCCATCTCTCGGAAAAAAGTGACACCTATGTGCTGACCAGGAAAGTAACACCTGCGCCGGACCAACAAAAAAGTGACAGCTCAGCGGCGGCCATATAAAAATGTGAGCCAGGCTGCTTGCCCTATCCCCACTCCTGAGTTTCCGCCTCAGGCCCCTATCCGAATTTGGGCATGATTCTCGGCAGCCTCGGCACTCCATCAAATCCATCAAACTTCCCTGTCAACGATCAAACTCACCAAAAAAATCTCTCCTTGCCCTTCTCTATTCTGCAAATTAATACCAGCCAGTATTCTCACCCACGGTGGTAGTTAATTAACATTAATTGCCTGGTCCATCGCATGCCCGTCGCTTTTGCACCGGCGCGCCTCTTGACATTTGACATTTCTTTATTTGATCTGATCACGTCAGTCCCACTGCCTCCGCGTTCATAACTCTCGAGTGCAAGGATGTTGAGAAAGCACTACGTTCCGGCATCGCCTAAACTTAGCGGGCTAGACTCTGTCTAGCAACGATCGATCAACTAGACAGATCAATAAACACTTCTAAACAGACCTAAAAGTGTGTCTAGTTGATCGATCGTTGCTAGACAGAGTCTAGCCCGCTAAGTTTAGGCGATGCCGGAACGGAGTGAAGGGTTGAGAGCTGCTTTATTAGTTCTGGTTCATTCACAGGTAACATATTATCAGTCTCACAAATACAATGAAAATTCTCACCAAAAGTCAATGCATTTGCCGCCGTGGAAGCCTCTGAAGGATGTTTGATGGAATGCCGAGGCTGCCGAGAATAATGCCCAAATTCGGATAGGGGCCTGAGGCGGAAACTGAGCGAGTCCCTACACGCCAGGACGATCGAAAGCCGGTAACCAGGAGGTTTTCCAGATCACTGATTTCCGATGTCGGCAACCTGTCTGCCGGCGGGAAATTCTGTGGTTTCCTGGCGCCAAGTAGATCAGAGGCAACCGTGATGCCGACCTGCGGCTGCCAGCAGTCATGATTCTGACTGCCAAGCGTCCCTGATGTGAGCCCAAGCGGAGCCCAAGCGTCATGATCCGGATGCACGGCTCGAGTTGTAGATCTTGCTTTTATCAAGTTGTAGTAGGTTGTAGTATTTTGCAGTGTCTAGATAATGCAATGATAATGCAATATATTCCCTTCGAAATACCCCCGGAAAGTCTTAGCACTTATGTGTAGTAGTGATTATCATTGAGATGATTGGGTCAGGAACGAAACCACGCTCGCAGGAGCCAAAGGTTTGGACCAAAGGGCGTGGGCTAATAAGTTGGTAATTCATAATTTTCTGCAGGTACAGTAGTCTTCCCATGAATGTCATTCAGAGGAGATATAAGAGGTATCCCCGGCGTCGGAGGAACCTCGTTAGTAGTGAGCTGGGAGTCGAGGGAGGCTCTGTATTGCCCGCAACGAAAGCTATGCATGGGTAGCTTCGTACATCGGTTATCTTCTCCTTCTTAAATTTCCGCAGCTATTTGATAGCCTGTGTTCGAACCTTATTGCTCTCGTTTTTTATGAATATTTCCTTCTTGGGCCCCTCCGAAACTGCCTCTGGGATTCAGAGATCCGCCCAGTGATCTACTTGGCGTCTGGCAACCAGAGATTGGCGTCTGGAAACCAACGGGCCCATCAGCCGCCTGGTTTCCGGCTTTCGATCGTCCTGGCGTGTATCCCCGAAGTTGAATTCCGGCAATGCGGACCGGACATAGCCACCGAACCCTCATGATCAAGATTTGATCGTAAAGCTAGAAAACAAAGGCTCGGCCTTCTCCTGGCAAGAAACTCACATTCGGAACTCGGCTGAGGGTGTAGCCAAAAAACGACGCCCCAAAGGGAGTGTACGGTCGAGGTATAGTACCAAAGATGTCGGTTGCGTGTTGTGTGCACTGGGTCGGCTCGTATGGATTCACCTGGGAGGAGAGAACTCTTCCCGCACACCGGCATACTCTGCTGGTGGTCAGGTCCCACGAGGTTTTAACCGGAGGTCCAGCCCATAAAGGCCGGCCAGTCCACAGTCAGTGAGCATCTTGTGTGATCGACTCCCTGGAATGGTGTGTGCTCCATTGGCATCTTGTCGTGCTATGTAAGGATAACCACCCGTACGTAACTACATGTTTGTCTTCAGTAACCTCGTAGTTCAGGCTGTGGACCACGCAAGTATAATATAATCCCCCCCCCCCCCCTGGCCGCCTGAGCACAGAGGCTTGTGAAGAAGAAGACCTGGGGTCCGACATTTTTTTTCCAACCTTGCCACATGTTACATTTTGGATTTTCAACACCTGCTCCATTTTTTGTGTCTGCTCTTGACCTGTTCCTTTTTCCCAGAAGGATGAAAGATGGTCACTTTTTTGGTGCAAAACATGGTTGTTCCATAAAATAATTATTTTACAGTATTACAGCCATACGTTCGACGTGTAACTCCGACCCAAAATAATATTCGGCGGGAAAAAATCCACATATTAATATTGTACGATTCGGTTCTCAGTCGCTAAATTCCGGAGGGGAGAGGAGCGGGAAGGAGAAGGATGAGAAAGGAAATGACGCGCGCGCACCAAGCGAACAGGTCACACGGATACCAAAATAAGTGCGCGAATCGGAGTCCGCAACACTTCTGTGCTTCAGAGCCGAAACCCAGACCCAAATCCAGAACGCGTCCGAGTTCTTGGAGAATTTGCCAACTCACTTTGTTCGACGTTTGACGTCAACTCCGACCTCATGCATTGACTCCGACCTCATGCATTGATATTCCGCGAGAAAACCTCTAATCGTACGACCGCGGGTGGAGGAACATGGGAGGGGTAACGAGGATAGAAGAAACAGAAAGCAGAAGGGTGTGTGCGCGTGGGGCAACGCAATCTGCGACGGCGAAAACGTGACGATGCACTGGCACGACCGCGCGCACCAAGAGAGAAGCGTACCGTGCACCACGTCCGCGAATCCGAGTCTGAGTCCGCAGCACATTAGACCGCCCCTGCATTCGAGGGAGCCATCGGCGCCCTCGGCGTGAATCCCAATCCTAGCCCACTGCACTTCTGCGCTCTCAAACTCAAACTCGCACCCAGACCGACGTGCCCTCGTCCGGCAAACGTGTGCAAACCCCCTGCGCGTTAGACGCACGAGGCAAGAGCCAGGAGCCACATGAGCCGCACGGCGCAAAAATGGAAATCGAAAATGGAAAAGGGCCCCCGCCCGATCTCCTCCTGCGCTTCGTTCGGCAGAAAACGAAGGCAGAGGTGCGCCGCCAGTATTTCCGCGCGACAGACGCACCCCACGCGCTGCGCGCGGACAAAAATGGAAAATAGGCGATGGATGGGGCACCTCCGCCGCCCGCAGATTGCCTCGCGTGATGCGGGCACGCGCACGGACCGCCAGTACGTCCGCGCGTCAGAAGTCCGCAGCCGCACCCCCTACAACACGCTCGCGAACTGGAATGTAAAATGAACGCGCGCTCCATTTCCATCCGCCGCCGCGGAGCGCGGAGTACAAGACGCGCACGCGCCATACGCCTCTTCCCCCGATCTCCTCCATCGCATCCGAGAAGGCAGAAGTGCGCCCGATTGAGGGACGCACCCGCCACACCCGGGCGCAAAAATGGAGGACAAGGAGGTGCCGCACTATCTCCACTCGCTTCCAAGCGCGAACGCATAAGGCGGAAGTGCGCCGATGCAGGGACGCGCAGACACGCGCGCAAAAATTGAAAATTGAAAATGGACGCGGCGCCTGCTCCACCCGCCGCCGAGCGCAAAGGAAGGCAGAACGGCGCCGATGCGGGGCGCGCACGCCCGCCTCGCATCGCGCCGCCAATCGCCCGCAGGAGCGTCCGTGCGTCAGTCCGGCTCCGCACGCGCTACGCTACGCGGGCGCAAAGATGGAGGTCAAAGGCGCTCGCACGCCGCACGTCTAGCGCGGCCTCCGCACAGCTGGTAAGTCCAGCTGGCATCCGCGCCGCACTCCGCGGGAAAACGGAGTTCAAGGCCGCGCGCATGATAGGGCTGTGCAGCCGCCGGTGCCACACCCCCCTCATGAGCGGCGCGCACCAGAAGGGAGAGAGGACAAGGTTACGCACGCGCCGCCCCTGGGCCATGGGTGGAATGCAGAGTGGAGACGGGAGAGGAACGAGAGCGGGGATAGAGTAAAGCGAGGAGAGGACGAATGAGGAACGGGCGGATGGGGAGGAGGAATGAAAGGCGGGCAGGAAGGGGATGAAGAGGAAAGAGGAAACGAGGCAGGATGAGAGAGAAAGACGTGCACGGCCCAAGCACGAACCACCCGCCCAGATTCACGCCGTAGATCCTGTCCCCCGCCCAGTCCCAGCTCTCGTTGAGCGGCGGCATCCAGCTGTTAGGGCGGCCGCCCGAGCCGAAGGGGCTCGCGGCGTCCCAGGCCCCTGCGCGCTGTCAGTTATCGTGTCGAGATCAGGGGAGAGGCACGCACAATAGCCCCCAAAGGAGTTATTATACACGAAGCTCGACCCGTTCGCGGGGTGACGACGGTGCTGCCGTCCCCGCCCGTGACGGCGCCACCACGCCCTTGCTCCCGCCCGCGCCGCTGCCCCCACTCGTACTCGCACTCGCGGCGTCGTTATGCTTCTTGATGACGAGGAAGTACACGGGTAGGACGACCGCAGCCGCGACGACGATGATGCCGGCTACGACGCCCAGGCCGATCCAGCGCCGCTTCGTCCGCGACGCAGCGGCGCCGCGCGCGCCCGGGACATACGAGGCGCCGTAACTGCGCGACAGCGCGGCGTTCTCGGCCGAGGTGCCGGCGGGGAGGAGGAGCGCTGAGTTATTGGGCGAGGCGCCTGCGGGCGGGTAGACGGGGTCGTCGCGGTACGCGTCGCCCAGCTGCGAGTCGGTGCCGTATGCGCCGCCCCCGCCGTATGGATGCTGCGGCGCCGGGAGCGCGGCGGGTGGTCGGAGTACGGGAGTACCCTTGCGAGTGTTGCGAGGGCGTCGCGTAGGGCGCCATGAATGGATTGCCGTGCTCGCGCTCTTGCATTGTTCTAGCTTCTAGTGGGATAAATCGCGTCCTAGTAGGGGCGAGTCGGGTCGTGTGCAATTCTTTCGTCAAGCGTGGTTCCTTCTCGAGAGGCGGTCAAAGCGAGTTAGGAGAAGCCCG
>JARKIE010000966.1:0-19071 GCA_029378255.1 Mycena rosella
GCGCACGTTTCCCTTACACCCGCGCCCGTCCCGATCCGGGCGTTCGCGAAGGAAGAGACGGGTCGGGACACAGCCACATAAACACTCTCGCCCCTCCCGACTGACACAGCGCGCCCGAACTCGCGCATGGGGCAGCATACGCGGATCCTCCGCGCACGTCCTCCTGCCCGAGCGCGCACCCGCACACCGTCTCGCGCAGAGACGAGAAGAGACGAGGCGGGGCACAGCCACACAGACACTCCCGAACGCCTCGAGTACCGACAAAGCGCGTCCCGCAGCCGCGTCGGTAGCACACGCGGGTTGCCTCCCGCGTCCTCCTGACCGTCCCCGACCGCTCCGACACCGCGTCTGAACACGAAGGACTTGCGCGGGGCACAGTCACGCGGCATGTCGACGTCGCAGGAGTCGGAAAAGCAAAGCAAACGACAAGGAAAAAGCCAAGGAAAAAGAAACGCACACAATAGTGATCCGTCGTCCCCAAAACTGCGAGATCCACCCGCAAAGCCGCCGCCCGCGATCGCGCCCTACAAGCATAAAAATAAAACGTCAGTTTGGTGTTTGAATTCGGGATTCGGGTGGGAAGGGTGAGAAGGGGGGTGGGAAGAAGGGCACGGAAAGACAGAATGGGAGGGTACGGAAAGCGGCAACAGGAGATAGACGGACGTCCGTCGCGGGTGTGGACGTGTGAAGGAAGTACGAAGGAAGTACGAAGGAAGCACGGAGCAGGATAGGCGTGCGCGTCCGCACGCCGAGAACGGCAAGAAAGACGGGGACGGCGTGAAGGGAGTACGAAGGAAGTACGAAGGAAGTGGAGCAGGGTAGGCGTGCACGTCCGCACGTCGAGAACGGCAAGAAAGACGGGCACGGCGTGAAGGATGTACGAAGGGTGGGATGGAGCAGGACAGGACGTGCGTGTCCGCACGCCGAGAACGGCAAGAAGGGAGGGGACGGGGTGCCGGGCGGCAGAGCGACAGGGGAGGACAGGGCGCGTGCGAGAAGGGGCCCGTGCGTGGGCGGTTTGCGCCCAACGCAGGGAGCGGGAAGGGCGTAGTGGGAAGGGAAGGGAATGCGAAGGACGGAAAGCCTATCACAGGAAGGACGGAAGGGAAGAATGCTGCGGAGCCTGGCACGGAAGTGCCGGAAGGGAGCAGGCTGGGGAGGCGGAGGTGGATAGCCGGGGGGCGTTAAGGAAGGGATGAAGCCGGGGAACGGGGGGCAGGACGGCAGGAATAGGCGGGGGGGGGGGAGGATAGCCGACAGCAGGAACGGGAGGTGGAGGATGGCCGACAACGGAACGGATGGCCGCGGGAGGGCAAGCGCGAAGCCTGTCCGACGCGTAAAGCGGTCTCGGATAACCGGGCGCAGAACGTCTCCGCTTCGCTGTGTACGGGGGAAATGTACGGAATAGAAAGGCAGGCAAAGAATCGAAGAAAGGAACGAAAAAGCAAAAGGAAAAACAAAAACAAGAGCGGTGCTCGCGTTGCGGTAGCGCGCCCGGCGAGATGGAAACGACAGAAAAACAATCAAATGGGAAAAAAAGAAGAATCGAATCGAACGAAAGGAATAGAAGAAAAAACGCACGCAGTTCCCGATGATCGTCGCGATCGTCGCGTCGTGCGCCGAGATGCCCTTGCTCTTCTGGAGGTAGGTCGGGTACAGGTCCTGCGAGCCGTGCGAGAGGAAGTTGAAGCCTGGGGAGGGGGGGTTAGCGAGCGATGAGAGGGAGAGGGGGAGGGTAAGAGAGTAAAAGCGGGGAGGGGAGGGGAGAGGGGGGAGTGTCGAGCCGCCGCACGCAGCCCCGCCGTCAACTAAGTCGAACGCAGGCACGTCTCCCAGCGGCGCGCACACCACCCGTCGAGCGCAGCCACGCCTCCACCGAGCCGTCCACCGCGCCCGTCCAGCCTCGTCCGCATCCCCGCGCCGTCCAGCAGCGAACGAGAATTTGACCCGTTGCGCACGTCGGCCAGCCACCGCTCGGCCCCACCGCGCCTGTCGAGCTCCGCCGTCGAGCCCGTCGTCAGCCACGCTCAACCGAGGCCGCCCACTGCGCCCAGCCTCGCACTCAGCCGGCTCGTCGAGTCGACTGGGCTCCCGCAACAGCGTTGGGGCCGACGATGCGTTGAAGCACACACCAACTCTCGTCACGCAAAAATAAAATAAAAAACACCACCCCCCACTAAAAAACACCGCAAAGACAAGAACGCACCCGTCATAAGGAGCACCGCATACACGCACAGCAGCCAGTGCGTCTTGAGCATCGCCTTGGTCTCGCGCAGGAAGACGCGCGTCTTCTGCGCCTCAGAGACGACGCCGTGCGAGGTCGCGGCGGCTTGCGCCTTCAGGAACACCGCGCTCTCGGGCAGCAGCGCGCGCAGCGTGGCGCCGAACACGCTGATGCCCGCGGCGGTCCAGAAGAGCGAGCGCCAGCCCACGGCGACGGTCGGACGAGCTCGAGGGAGATTACGGCTGCGAGCTGGGATAGGGGGTGGAAGGGTTAGCGGGCCGAAGGAAAAGGGGGAAGGGGGGAGAGGAAGAGGGGGTAAGGGGCCTGCGGCGCGGGGGAAGGGGCGAATCGGGAGAGCAGGCAAGTAGAGAGAACCGGGCGAAGACGGACAGGAGAGAAGACGCGAAAAACGCACCAAGTACCCCACCGCGTACCCCTGCTGCAGCACGCCGCTCGCGATCCCCCGCAGCCCCACCGGCAGGTTCTCCAGCGCCGTCGACGCGGCGAGCCCCCAGATCCCGCCCATGCCCGATGCCTGCGGCTGAAATGAGCATGGAGTACTCGTATGAAGAAGAGGAGAAGGGGGATGGGGAGAGGGCATCGAGGGGCAAAGGGAATGTCTGCGGCGCCCGAGCATAGATTGTCTGCGGCGCTCTCAGCCGTCTAACGACGGCCTCGGTATGCCCGCGGCGCTCCCGCCTCACGTCGTTCTCGAAAGCATCCAAAACTTACCAAACAAACTCCTAAGAGCCAAAAACTGCTGAAACGTCTGGACAAAGCCTGCGCCGAGCTCGAGGATGGCGACGAGTACGAGGTTGAAGACGAGGGGCCACTTGCGGCCGAAGCGGTCGGAGAAGACGCCGAAGAGGACGGCGCCGACGGAGCGGAAGAGGAGCGTGAGGGTGATTGCTTGCGTCTGGCGCCGTGTTAATTTAATTCAATGTAATGTAATAGATAGGGAGGGGGGACGCACGATGGACGTGATGGGCTTGTGGAACTGCGTGGAGAGGGCGGGCGCGCTGAGGGAGACGCTGAAAAAGTCGATCGCGTCGCACGTCCACGCGAGCCAGCCGACCCAGAAGAAGGCCCACTGCAGCAGCGTGACGGTGCGCAGCTGCGTCCACAGCGACTCCTCGCGCACGGCGGGGCGCGGCGGCAGTCGGAGCGGGGCGAAGAAGATGGTCATCCTGGCTGGTCTTGCTTTACTTGGCTACTTGCGAGCGCGCTTTACTTGTTTGGTAAAGCGAAGACGAAGAGGCAGCAGGCAGCTCCGAACCGCGCCATCTGTCGCCCTCTTATAGAGCCGATACGCGAGAACCGGTCAGCTGTAGATCCCATCACCCGCCTATTATTACCGGCTCCAAATGTGTCGTGCAAGTCCCGCGTTTCGAGGGTACGGTGTGGAGGGGGGTAGACAGAAAGGAGTAGGAGACTAGGAGGATGACGCGGGTAACGCGAAGAACGCGCGGGGCGGGGCTCTGAAATCCAGATCCAAATCCAAATCCATATCAAATCAGTGAGATCAATTTCATTTTTGACGCGTTGATGCCAAGCGGGCGGACCTTCTTCTCTTCCATCGCGGTCTGCGTCTACATTATCATACTTACATCTTGCATACATCCCATCCCATCGCGGCGTCTACCTCGACGGCTGCATCCCATCCCGACAGCGACACTACTTAATGTCACTCTCGGCGAGACGCCAGCTCCGCAGGCACGTATAAATAATACCCCGTGGAAATGAACTCGGCATCCCGAGCCCGGCACCCATAATGATAAAGTAATCCCATCCAACTCGAGATCTCCCACCAGCTCCCACCGCGCGACCCGAAACGGGAGCGACGCGCACACCGGCCAGGCACCGCGTAGCGCTTGGCGTCCGCGCACAGCTCGGAGTCCCGCCGACTCCCGGGGGCTGCCGCGTTTCCGCGCGCGAGGGCGAGCGAGGCGGGCGTCTGTGAATCAAGCGGGCGACTGCGCGTCTGTGGATCACCGACCCCAGCATACCCCGCCCGCCCCGCACTCCCCGCGCTGTCATTAATGATTCATCTCCCGCTGTCAGTGTCAATGCCGGAATTTCAATTTTCAATCAGGCAACGTCCGTCCCGTCACGGTCTACTGCGTCGGCGTCTGCCAGCCGTCCGCGTCGATCAGGCAGCGTCTGCGTCCGTGTCTACGTCCGCGTCGGCGTCTGTGTCGGCGTCAATCTGCGTCGGCGTCAATCTGCAGCGTGCGTCGGCGGCGTCAAGTATAAGAGCGAGATCCCGTAACTGCGGCGCCCCACCATCCGGCTATCGCGCGCCAACGATCCTCCGCCTCCCTTCCGCGCTAAAAAAACAAAAACAAAACGCATCGCCAGAGATCGTGCACATCGCACGCGGGCGATCCGCCCTAGCCTGAGGCCTGAGCAGCGAATCAGCCGGCGTGCTCGGCGCGCGGATCGTGCGCCAAGTATCGGCGTCGCGGATCGCTGATTTTACTTCGACACTTGTATTACAGGACAAGTGGGAGTGCGGGTCTTCCTTATCCTGTTTCGAGCTCGGATTTGTGCGAGATTTTCTGGCCATTTGAATGCAAAAAGAAACAGAACACAAGCAGCACGTACTTATGACCCGGCCCCGGATCGAACGGGGGCCCACAATCCAAGAAAACCACCTTATTTTGTGTGGGTGCGCCGGCGCTATCGGGTCTTGTTTCCTCTGTTTCGAGCTCGGATTTGTGCGAGATTTTCTGGCCATTTGAAAACAAAAAAGGGAGGTGATAAGTAATGACCCGACCCCGGATCGAACGGGGGCCCACAAATTCTCCTTTGCTTTGACGACTGCAAGTGGGGGCGCACCAGCGCTATCGGGTCTTATTCCCTGTGTTTCGAGCTCGGATTTATGCAGGACTTTTCGGCTCCTGGTTGAAAGCAAAAGCAAAAGAAAAACACGCACAGACGATAGCATGACCCGGCCCCGGATCGAACAGGGGCCCACAAACCCAGAAAAGCCCTCTTATTTGGTGTGGGTGCGCCGGCGCTATCGGGTCTTCCTTACGTATACACTATTTCGAGCTCGAGTTCATGCGAGGTTTTCTGGCTCTTTGAAAGCAAAAGAAAAAGAAGCACACTGGCAGAGCATGACCCGACCCCGGATCGAACGGGGGCCCACAAATCCTTTGCAAAGGGGTTGATTGTGAGTGGGTGCGCCGGCGCTATCGGGTCTTATTTCCTCTGCTTGGGACTCGAGTTCATGCGAGGTTTTCTGGCCATTTGAAAGCAAAAAAAGGGAGGTAGATGCGGGTCAATGACCCGACCCCGGATCGAACGGGGCCCACAAATTCTCTCGAAGGGGAGTTGCTGATTGTGAGTGGGTGCGCACCAGCGCTATCGGGTCTTATTCTCTCTGTTTCGAGCTCGAATTTATGCAGGACTTTTCGGCTCCTGGTTGGAAGCAAAAGCAAAAGAAAAACACGCACAGAGAATAGCATGACCCGACCCCGGATCGAACGGAGGCCCAGACATGACTTCTCCAATTTAATTTGGGTGGGTGCGCACCAGCGCTATCGGGTCTTATTCTCTCTGTTTCGAGCTCGGATTTGTGCGAGATTTTTCGGCTCCTGGTTTAAAAACAGAAGAAATACATGCACAGAATATGACCCGACCCCGGATCGAACAGGGCCCCACAAATTATCGAGTGTATTTCTTGAATCGAAAGCGGGCGCGCACCAGCGCTATCGGGTCTTTCTTACTCTGTTTCGAGCTCGGATTTACGCAGGACTTTGCAGGCTGTACTTCAAGTTTGACAGAAAAAGCAAATGAGGCGAACGAAGAATGACCCGACCCCGGATCGAACGGGGCCCACAAATTCACTGCGAAGGGGAGTTGTTGATTGTGAGTGGGTGCGCACCAGCGCTATCGGGTCTTATTCCCTCTGTTTCGAGCTCGAGTTCATGCGAGGTTTTCTGGCCATTTGAAAGCAAAAAAGAAAAAGAACATAAGCAGAGACACGTAGTATGACCCGACCCCGGATCGAACGGGTGCCCACAAATCAATCTGCACCTTTAATCATATTGTCAGTGGGTGCGCACCAGCGCTATCAGGTCTTCCCTACCCTGTTGTGAACTTGAATTTATGGTCGACTTTTCATGCTGCTCTCGGTTGGAAGCAAAAAGATGGGGACTCCGAGACGTATGACCCGACCCCGGGTCGAACCGGAGCCTACAACTTGCAGATTGAACAAGGGAATTGTGAGTGGGTGCGCCCGCACTATCGGGTCTTATTCTCTGTGTTTCGAGCTCGCACTTGTGCAGGACTTTTCAGTCGGGCAGCTTGGAAGACAAAAAAGTGTCAGAAAACGTGAATGACCCGACCCCGGATCGAACGGGGGCCCACATCCCAGAAAACAATCAGGATACTGTGAGTGCGTGCGCACCAGCGCTATCGGGTCGTATTGTCTGTATTTCGAACTCGGACTTGTACAGGACTGTTGAGCAGGCTCTTGGTTCAACCTGGTTAAGAAAAACAAAGAAGCGATTGAGACAGCCAATGGCTGTCTACTCGAACGGGGCCCACAAATCCTTGAACGAACAATCAATTGGGAGTGGGTGCGCACCGGCGTTATCAGGTCTTCCCTGCTCTCTTTCGAGCTCGAATTTGTGCGAGGTTTTCTGGCCATTTGAAAGACAAAAAAAGGACAAATGATGCAAACAAGGCATGACCCGACCCCGGATCGAACGGGGCCCACAGACATGACTTCGCTCATCTCATTTTGGGTGGGTGCGCACCAGCGCCATCGGGTCTTATTCTCTGTATTTGGGACTCGAGTTCATGCAAGACTTTGAGCAGGCTCATCGTTCCAGCATACTCATGGCTTCAGTGAAGAGTATCCCACGACTCCACCTTCTGAAAAAGGCAATATCCATTGGCTTGGCTCATGTTCTCCTAGTGTTCTCCCATGACGCTATTATCGGGCTGCCAGCCAAGAATATTTTATACCTTCGTTGACGGGAAAATGAATTATATGCTGATCCACACAACCCAGCTCCATATTCCGGTGACCCGGGTCGACCGTCCGGACATCCAGATTCCAGATATCCATATGGATATCAATTATACTGATTGTGGATACTCAGCCCCCGCTTATTCTTAGAGGGAAAGGAAGGTCTCATAGATCTCATCGGGTCGGACAGCATTTCTTGTCGGATCTCGGCTCCGCAAGGCGGCACTCGCATCTCTTGGCCTAGGCCAAGAGCATCTCACGACTCCACCTTCTAGGAGCCTTAGGTCCATCCCACAGTCTTGGCTGGGGACCAAGACTGTTTTACGTTTTACGCCTCCGTCCGCTGGAAAAGGCAGTTATTCTAATCCATAATATAGTCGAACTCGTGCCCCTGTTTCTTTGCTCCTTCATTCGACCACGTGCATCAACTCTAAAACCACGACGGCGGTTCAGGCCCGTTGGCATTTACGCGGACTACTCATTTTGCCGCGATCGTGGGTCCGTGTAGAACAAATATTTTAAGCCCTAATACAACCCGGGAAACACGCCATCTATCATACATTACGCCTGAGGTCTCCTCTCAGCACAGTCCAACCCAGATAAATAACAAGGAAAATAAATAAGGTGTATCATAGCCACGGCGCCCTGTACTTTTGGATCGCTGCCTCTAGCAGTACAGGGTCGACCTGGGGACCCGTACTTGTCTGGACGGTGAGGTTCGTGAGATTGATACTCGCGGGCATAAGCTCCGTGCAGTTCGTCAGCGTCGTCACGTCCTGCCCCAGGAGGCTCATTTTTTGGTGCGCGGTACGGTAGTCCTCGTCCCTGGAGTGCTGTGAGCCATGTTTGTTTTGAGCGAAGAGGAGAACAAACCAGTCCTCTTGGTTGTTGATGAAACGCAGGAACTCGCGTTCAGTGCTGGTGTTGTGCGCGAAGTTAACGTCGCTGTTCAGCTTGAGAACGCCTGAAGGAAGACAGAATGAGTAAATAATGGAATGCATTCGCGGGACCGAGCATACCCTGAGGGGTGGTACGCCGTGCTGTTTCCGCGTCTGACATCGAAGAAGGGATCAGGCAAACATCCCTGATGGCTAGGGAGCACCCACAAAAGCGGACGTCCCAGATATCAACTGTGGTGTCGAACGTCGAATTCGCGACGGTGGGATCGACAAAACGCTGTTTCCCGCTGGTGTGTGCGCCGACTAGGGCCATGAGGTCGCGGACTGTGAAGTTCATGTCGGCGAAGCGGGCGATGAGCTTCGGGACCGGGTCATCCGGGCTCGGGAGCAGCCCCATGGGTGCAACGTTCGCCGGGAATGGTCGGCCGATGAATGCATTCAGTCTAGGGCCGCCGGGGCATGCGAGCTACAAAAAGAAAGTCAGAAACCGAAGGGAGTGTCGGGAAACGTCACGTACTACGCCAAGAACGCCTGCGAGCTAGGATAATAGTGCGACCTTAAGCTGGGAGCTCGGAAATTAGAGATTAGCACTTACATGGAGGAGGTCACCAGGAGAAACACCGAATTGTGCGGGGAGGGGAGACAGGATGCTGACGATGCTCTGCAGTCCATTGTTCTCCGTGCGCGTCACCTCAGTAAGGTCCCATATCATTGAACCGTCCGCCGCGCCGTTCGGGAGCCCGGCCTCTTTCAGCGCGTTCGAAAATGTTCCTGGATGACATATGTAAACTGATAGAACTTCATGTAGGTCTGTTGAACATACCGGCATCGTGGAAGGCGATGCGCACTGATGCGCGTGCAGCGTCACCGCATCGACCTATGATACAGTGCGTGAGCGCTCCCGTGACATTGAACTAGTTCGAAACCCGCGCGAACCGTGGAAGATCCCGCCCAGGATGGCGTCGCGAATCCCGTACCACGGCACACAGACGGGTTGGTTGCGTTGGACACGTCGGGGATACCGTTGCCGTCTCCCAGATCGGGGACGTTGCCGTCCGCGTCCGGGTCGTCGTTGTCGGTGCCCCGCCGTCACCGGGGTCAACGACGGCGGTGGCCCGCGGATCATGAGGGCTAGCGAAGGAGAACGACATCAGGAACACGGCCAGAATGAAAACGGAAAAATGGCGCATGTTGAGATGAAGCAAAAGAGGTTTTTCTCGGGCTAGGGATCTAAATCCGCTGAGGCTTATATACCTGTTATCAACGGCAGAACCAGGGTTAGGAACCGAGATAGCCCTATACAGTATGTTCCGAATACCAGACACATTTGGACGCAATGTAAATGTTCGCATCCGAGACCCGCACCCAGTAGTTTCGCTGCGTTTACTACCAGGCATCTCTCGCGTGGCCGACATGGCAGGACAAGCGAGATGAGAACCACAGGTAGACCTGATCGCCTTCCTAGATGTTGCCTGATTTGATCCAAAATGGGGTCTATTTGCGACATACCCCCTGCCATGTTCAATCTGCTTGCCGCTCTTGAAAGTGTGGGCTTATAGGCAGGGCACAGCGGATGTTCGTTTTTGCGACCGGATGCGTATGTCGAGGGTGCCAACTTGGATCAGCGCACGACAGAGATGACAGCGGCTCCAGCAAGTTGCATGTGCCTGCTGACATATCCGCGATCCCACTGGATATCATCGCAGACCGACAGATATTTTGAGTTCGTGTGCCAGGAATAACCTGTTCACAAATGGCTTATATTTGGTTGAGGTTTACCAGCGGCTCCGTCGTCTCGTCCAGGGCATCGTGTGACGAATTGTGATGGGGTAGTTCCGAGGTCCCCGTTTGGAAGCAGCAAGGCTTATCAGAGAGACAAAATAATGGACAGAATCAGATGATGAGAAAGGCACGCATCAAGGAACCGGTTGTCAACATAAAATCGGTGCGCGTTTATTGGATGAACGCTCTCGGAACGTGGATGGTATATGGCTGAGAGTATCTTCATGATGCCTGTGGGATCGACGGAATTAATAGTCTGAAAGCTATTTATTCATCATCTACCCAGATAACTCACCAAATAAGCCCACGGGAGCACAACAAAGTTCGTCTCCCCGGGAAGATGAACGCGGCTCCGTGAGATGTATCTAACCAAGAAGCAGCGGACCGTATGGTCGTGGGTCAGCGTGGGTCCCCATTTGGACACGGCAAGGCTTAACTTTTAAGCAAAGGATCACGCCGAGATCGTAGACGATGTAATATATAAGGATCGCACCGTTAACCGGGGTTTTTCCTGGTAATCAGTGTGGTTTTATTGGGTAAATGGTGGAGGGCATTTTCGAGAAAGGCCACATTCCACGTGGAGGATGCGTCCAAGCCATCTGAACAGATAAGGTGGAATCCAGAACATAATTATCTGAAAAGGGGGATGTATTCAGCATCTGCTGAGAAAGCAGGTACGAGAGGGACTCCAGTAAGCTCGTTGGAGGGAGAATTGCGCTAAGAATGCTGTATCTAAAAATATTATTACGATTCCAAACATAGAATTCAATGAAGGACGCACAATCGTTCTGCTGCCGACTGATACTTCGAGGAGCGCACCGCCATACGACCGCGAAATGCGTACGATGGATGTCTTCGACTTGAACGGAGCATGGCCCAGCCCGCGGGTGCTCAAGGAAGCGCATGGTTCGAGAAATGCGGTGTATCCCCGCAAAGGTGCGGCACAAGATATTGAAGTTGAAGATACATCCTGCCACGATCACACGCAGGACAATGAGAATGGACGGTTCCGCAGGAATAGTTCAATTGGGCCCTGAATATCTTGGTGGAAGGGAAGCAGATCATGTTGCGTCCGCGCCAGCGATTCGCGGCACCGTGGAAGGCCGTGGAGCCGAGGGGCTCGTTTGGACACAGAAGGATGAAAGAGAAGCAAAACCGCAAACCGAAGTCGTGACTTGGCAAGAGACCCGAGCCCACAGAATTCGACGTAGCACCGAGGGGCCCGTCTGGACATAGAGGGTTAAAGGAGAAGCACAGCGCAAACCGGAGTCGTGGATTGGCAGGAGACCCAAGACCATAGATGCCGATGTTACACCAGGATTAGACAGGAACATATAGACGGATGAGGACAGTATAGTCCACTCGTGATTCGCGGCACCGTCCGAGGCTACAACAGGCAGAAAGAAGTCGCGCTGAGGAGCCGTTTGGGCGTAGAAGTTTTATTAAGGAGAAGCAACAGTGCAAACCGCAAGTCGTGGGACCCGAGACCATAGAATCGAGGTTTGAGCCAGGATCAGAAAGGAGCGTATAAACGGACGATGCCGTAGGCGGGGGTTCGGCCTTGTACAATGAGCTGGGTGGTATTGGTTGATAAACGAGGAAGACTCAAACGTGCGCACAGTGGAGGATACGAGAAATCTTCAAGAAAACCCGGCAGTAATTGCATGTAGCATTGTGGCTATATCTCGGGGCGGCATCCGTCTTGAGTTTGAGATGGGACGTTCGATGAGGAACCAGGATAGCAGCTGGGGCCTCTGCTAGTAGCGGAAAAGAATTGCGACCCCCTAGATTCTTGCGGCATCCCGCGAGCCGAATCGCGTTGGTCTCGGTGGCTCGTTCCTTGGGAGTGCAATGGGACGGCGGCCCAAGCGTGTGTCAAAATAATAAAAGTGAGATCGAGCAATGGAGGCGTGATGTAAATTTAAAGGCGTCTCCAGCTTGCGCCAGTTTGCAATTGATGCGATGATGCGCCGGAACGCGGGCCGACTACCAATCGCAAGATCCCGGTATCACCAGAGGCTGAATTTCTCTCGAGTAATAATGATTCACAAGCCCTCCGGGCAGCCCCTGTACTGTATTTTTTCATTCAATTCGACCGTCACGCATCACTCCCCCCTGGTCGATGGCGAACATTGGAATTTTGTCACGCGTCACCCACCCTCTGGTCGAACACATTTTGTGTCACGCGGCCCTCGAAATTCCCCAAAATCACGTCTGCGACATGCAAAATTGAAAATTTCTTTTGGCGGTTGAAAATTTACATTGTCACGCGAAATTTCGGCCATGGTCGGATGGTCGAATCGGTAATTTGAGTCACGCATCACCCCCCTGGTCGGATTGAATAAAAAAATACAGTAACCTCCCGCGGAACCTTCAAAATACTTGGGAGTGCAAAACACGAAAAACAGAGTTGGAACCTTGATAGTATTTACTGTGCTCTGTTCACTGAAACGAGAAGAAAATTGCAACCGTGATGAGACTTATGGTTAGGTACACATGGTTTATTTGTCCGATTGTCCCCAATTGTGTTCTCTTCGCACTCTCCAGGCCAGACTGTCTAGGGATATAAAACATTCCTTGGGTAATATACAGATTCCGTAGACCAACCAGTCTGCCTACAACTGGCAAAAATGCAACAAAAACGTGGCGAGTACTTTGCCGTAGGCAGACTGGTACTATTCGGAGCTGTCAATCGACACGGGTGGAATTTTGATGCCGTCGGCCCTGTGCTCAATTCAAGTGTATTATACCAGATTCAAAGGGATAGTATGGGCCAATCACGCTTGTGTGAAATTCTGTCTCCTCAGATTTTTTACCAGGCATGTGGGTGGCACGTACAATAGACCTGAAGTTGCATCGAAATGCATGGCAAGGCGCAGCCACGGTGATGCCGTGATCGGCAACCCTCTCAGCCAAGTCTCAATTGACAGCTTCGAATAGTACCGGTCTGCCTATGGGCTTGCCACATTTTTGCGGCTCGTAGCAGCTCTAGCCAGACTGGTTAGATTCTGGTCAAATTCACGTCGTGGTTCGCTGTTGTGCAAAAAGCTTTTTAAGTGCCGCATTAGGGAGGAGTCCAGACCGCGGTCGCGGGAGTTGCCGTCATGATCGTGAGGACTTTTCAGGCGCCGGATTAGGCAGGAGTCCAGACCGTGTGATGGATCACGGATATTGCCGCTATGATCGGAAATCTGGAATTTTTGGGGACAACTAGTCGGTTACAGGAATTTATTTAAAATAATATCGGCGTTCAATGTATGAGTGCCCGCGAGAACTCCAACCATATACTGTTTTGCGTATGAGCTGCAGTCCGGCGTCACATCCCGATCTTGAATGGGAGAATTTCTCAGTCCATCCCGTCTAGTCTCGGTGCCAGTAATAGGGATGTCGTGGCAATTCGGCACTCAGACTACATCCCGTCGAGCGTCACATAAATCTAGGGAAGGATCATGAAAGTCTAAGTAAACGCAGACGCCGCGCGCTATCAGGTCTGTCTGATTTTTCAACTTCATCATACTTGGCATCGACAAGCATGTTCATGTCTTCCGTGTGCCTGCCACCTTGGACCTTATATCATCTTCCATAGGATCTTACAGAGTTTGCATATAACGATAAGACCTGATTTCATGAGCGTAGAAGTAGCAGTACAAGTTCAATCCGGGTATGGGACACATATACATAGAGTATAATCAGCTGCTCCGTTTATCCTCCAATGAGATCTCGGCATCGTGGGTAGAGGGCTTAACGGTAGTGCCAAACGCTCCCGCATCATCCACAACTCTCTGTTGTGCATCCCCCAGTGAGATCTCGGCTTTGTTGGCAGAGGGCTCAACAGTGGTGCCAGTCGCTCCTGCATCATCCGCGACCCTCTGTTCTGTATCCCCCAGTAAGATCTCGGCTTTGTTGGCGAGGGGATCCTCGGCGGTGGACTCCCGTGCATTCTCCGCATCTTGAGTTTGGTTATTCCCCAACGTCATCTCGGAATCTTTGGCGGGGGGATTCTGGGCGTGGGACGGCGCCCCTGCATTTTCCGCGCCCGTGCCACGGCTTTGCTTATCCTCCGAAGAGATCTCGGCTTTGCTGACGGGGTGATCTTCGGCGGTGGACGTTCCTACATTATCGACACCCTGGTTTTGTTTAACCTCCACAGAGATCTCGGCATCGTGGGTGGGGGACGTTGCCCCTGCATTATCCGCACCACGGCTTGGTTTAACTGTATGCTCCGACGAGGTATCGTCATCGCAGGCATCAGCGGCGGCGGTCGTTCCGGCACTATCTTCCAATCGGCCTTGTTCAACTTTATCGTCCGAATTCTTTGCAGCGTTCGCGGGGGAATTATCGGCGCAGGGCGCCACGCCTGCATCATCCGCGTCACGGCCAAGGCCCACCCACGCGCCAAGCGCCACTGTTCCTGCACTGATGGCCTGTGCCGCCACGGGCGCGACGGCGATCCCGCCCGCAGCGGCAGACTGCGCCATCGCGAATAAATACCCGCCTCCGAAAACGCTGTGGATCCCGGCGGCAATAGAACCTAGTTGTGTGTTGGGTAAAGTTCACAAGAGAGTGAAGAACGCCCACCGCCGACGACGCCCGAGGCGCTGAAGCCCAGCAAGTGCAGTGTGCCGACGAGGATGGCGGGCCCGACAGTGATGCCGCCGGCTGCGATCAATCCGAGGCCTGCCGCCGCTGCGGCGTATGGATGTTCTTTCCTGAAACGATGGAAATCGCTTCCG
Source organism: Mycena rosella (assembly GCA_029378255.1). NCBI lineage: Eukaryota > Fungi > Basidiomycota > Agaricomycetes > Agaricales > Mycenaceae > Mycena > Mycena rosella. The sequence goes on from JARKIE010000966.1 coordinate 14,620, forward strand.
ATGTTATGGGCGTCTGCATTAAATTTGTGTGAGCACCGCAGAGCGGTGGACTAAATCCAAAGACATGCACCGTTCTTGGCGTCCTTCTTGACTTGATCTGGACATGGCAGAAAATCAGAATGTGCTGCCACAACACAACCGGCCATGCCTACCATGAATAACCACCAGAGTGCGGGTAAACATATCCCAGTCCCATGCCCACCCCGTCTGCCCCTCCTTCTCCGCGATTTCCGCCATGGTGCGCCGCATGTCGTCCAACACCGCGTGCGGCTCCTCGTCCAAGAAGCTCATCGCAGCGGCAACCCAAAGCTCGCGGGGGACCCGTCGCTGCTTCAGCCCATACCGAATACCGCTGATCCACATATGCACGTCTTCGTGCGGCTGGCCGGTGAATGTTGGGGCATTCCAGCCCGTTAGATAGCCAGCGAGGTCGGTCTGCGCCATGGTGGAAGAGGGGAGTTAAGACGGAATGGCGAGTCAAAGAAAGAGCGGTTTACGTACAGCATCATGCGTCAAGCTCAATTTGGAGGATTGTTCGCTGCTGTCCGTTATGGTTGAACGGCATGAGAATGAAGTGCCAGAGCGCATTCAAGGTACACAGCAAGGCCAGGCAAGCCCTTCTGGCCCGTCTGTCGTTCGGGAGGATGATAATGGGTGGAAGGAATTTAACTGACATTCAAGGCTTAATTAAGTCTTGCTAAGATTGTCTCCACCATATGAAGCTAATGTGCGCCACGCTCATACATATTGCACATCACATCAAGCCACGAACGTGCAGGTGATAGCAATCTTGGGGCCGTTGCATTGCGGAGCGGAGCATAGAACAGAACAGAATCACTAGGAGTCGTGCCACGTACTTACGACTCGCTTCCATCCGCTCGTGAAAATTCCAGGTTAAATTCAGGAGTGAGGCCCCTCAGGCCGTGCAAAACGCGCTAAGAGCGGCACCACGAGGGTACGCCCCGGTTCGCCGTGTCGAGGAAGAGCAGTTGGTAGTGGATAGTGTCGAATTGACAATCGATGTGAGGGCGCCTTGATCAAACCGCTTTCCGCCAGGCGGGCATGGATCGCAGGAGAGGAGAGTGAGGGCGGCGACACGGGAGGATGGCAGAGAGCATGCTTGCGAAACCGTCGGGAATTCGGCAGGCGAGCCGATTGGGGAGATGCCGGAGATTTACTGAAAGAGATAATCCTGGGCTTCGCGTCAGCAACGAGCAGTAAATACATGAATGCACCTCCGGAGTTTGAGCTCGAGCTTCTCTAGGGTTTCAGCAACGGACAATAAGAAGCGCTCGGCTTGCAGACGGGGGGATGTGTCCACACGCAGGAGTGGCCTGATTGAGTTTATTTGGGTTTTCGGAGAGGATAAGCCCTCAAATGAGGCAAAGAGTTGTAAAATCAAGTGTTGCAGAAACAACGCACTCAGAGTAATAACAGTTCCAGGAAAGGCCTTCTATCAAAGTCGTGGCGTTCATCGAGAGGACCTTCACGGAGGACAGAAACGCGCAGGAGCGCAGGCGCGCCCACGTGGCGCATATTCAGTAGATGCAAGCGCTCGAGCCCAGACCTTGCGAGCATATTCTGAATGGAAGATGGGAGTGGTTAGCAAGAGTTCACCCGAGCGCACAACTAGGCCAGAGATGATGAAGCACTCCAGGTTCGACACCGCCTGAAGAATGTGTTCCAGATTTCCTCGTCGACCGAATCCGGCAGGTCTATACTTGTCTATAGCCCGAACGGACATGGGGGGTTATGACAGAAGGGATGATACCCTCCATATCGTGTCCGAAAGAAGTGACGTTCCGAGATGAAGCGCTCGCTGCAGCTCCCGCTGCTCGACGGTGTAGCCAGTGCGCGTCGTGAAGCCACAAGGGATGAAAAAGATACTGGTGGTTGGCGGAGCAGGCAGTTGCCACCCTGGAACGGGTTATCTTCCAGCTCGTCGAGATGGTCATCACCAAAAGTGTCGAAAGCTTGACAGGCCTTGTGACTGTGACAAGGCCCATCAAGCGCGCTCAAGGGCTTGATCGCGTCCATCAATAGTCTCTCTTGACAGACGCTTTATCAATTCTAGCTCGTACCTCGCTTGATAAAGTCTGTTGGTTACCGCGCCCTGTTACCCGGTAGCCTGCCTTATTATGTAATGATGGACGATTCACAACCAAACAAGCCATTTATTTCACGCGTCTTCACCTCATCCTCGGCCATTTTGGGTGTTTTTCGAGATATTCAACGTGGGGAAGCACCAAAGTACCCTTAAATCTGCCAGTATAATTTTCTTGATTAAATTATGTCTCCCAAGAATTCCTCGGCTAATTTGGCGGAGAACATATGGTGATTTCCTCATCTACGGCTTTCCATCTGAAGGTGGGGGGTTTAACATTTGGGGGACACTTCTGGCAATATAAATATTGGCCCTAGCCCCAATCCTGTACCCTCAGAATACTATGTCGCGTCCAACGCGTCAAGTTGCGTCCATATAAGGTTGCACGTGGTTTTCCCAAAATGGATGCTTATATAATAATGCAGGCTACCGGGTATCAGGGCGCGGTAACTAACAGACTAGTCCATCAAGGCCCTTACAAAGTCTCTCAAGGGCTAGCCGCCCCTCACCACTTGCGTCCCAGTGCTTGCAGAACCTTACAACCCCCTTTTGAGAACTTTTCAATCTTACGGCTTCTATCCTAGGCCGCGTCCGCATTTGGCCGTTTCAAGCGACCGCGCGCGCGTCACCGGATCCTTCCCTGAAGGCGACAACTTCTGCCAGTGCCCGTTCGAGTCATCTCATGAGACACGTCCTTGTTTTCTCTCTGGCTATATTTATTCTCTGTGCCATGCTCCGCTGCGGTTTTTGCGATAAAAAAGATATCAGCGGTCAGAGGGGGCTCCGCAACCATTGGAATAAATGCAGGTGCGAGGCTCGCGCGAATTACCAGCGCCGCAACGCAAGCTGTCGCGACTGAAGCTGCTCGAGTAGAATCGAGGCCACGGCTGCGGCCCAAGAAATTCTTGACGAGGTAATCATCCACGATATCCATGACTACAAATGGGGCCTCATGCTCTGGACAGAATATTCCGGAAGTTCCGCGCGCACCGAGCCCATTGCCTCCTGGCGCCGGAGGCCGCCTCCCGCCGCCCGCGCCTTCCCGCGAGATATCGTGATGATGCCCCTGAGCCGCCGACTCCAATCTTACGGCCGCTGGAACCCGAGCCCGATCTGCCGACTTCCAACGCTACCCAGCAGGAAATTCCCCGCAAACCTGGGTGAAAACAGAACCGAATGCCCACGGTTTCTACAAAGTATTCCCCAACGCCCCACACACGACCCAGAGGATTCCATCTCCCTGGATGATCTATGCCGGTCTTCACAGCTTCTCACTGGGACTCCAACAATTGCAGCAGCGAATCCCCCTTTCTTTCCTTTCTAAACTCGACAGTCGCACGCTTGATGACTTGGTTTCATCTCGGATCGAATCTCAAGTCCATCGCCGATCTTGATGTTATCTTGCAGACGATTTCAACCGCATGCATCTCGAAGGCTTCAGTGCTGCGCGGAGAACAAGCGGCTGGACGATGCCTCCAATATTCTGCCCGGACAGCCGCCGAGCGGTGGACCGTTGGGTCTGTAAAGATCAAGCTTCCGGCTCCCAAGATCTGCAAGCCGGAAGCCGACACGCCGAATTTGAAGTAGCTGGAATTTTATATCGCCCTGCTCGACGTCATGACCGAGGCTTTTCAAAGCCCCGCATTCATGCAATACCACACCACCCCTTTCGCATCTCGTCGATCCGAACCACGACCGAGCAACCCGGACACAACTCTCGAAGATGTGAATTTCGAACTGGACGAGAGTGGACTGCCGCCCCTGGCCGCAGGGCATGAAGCTATTTGTGGAGAAATCTACACCTCTCCCGAGATGCTCAAAGCACACCACGCTCTGCCTCGCTGTGATGAGCCACATATCGAGACCATCATCGCCGCGTACATGTTCTGGTCAGATTCTACACATCTGGCTAACTTCGGCAATGCATCGCTCTGGCCGCTGTACACCTTCTTCGGCAACCTCTCAAAATACATACGGGCGAAACCAAGGCGAATGCGGGATTCCACCAGGCGTACTTTCCTTCGGTATGTCTCTGTTGACACTCCATTATGTTTTACCAACTCCTTTTACAGCTTCCTGACTTGGGGTGATGGGCCGTGGCATGGCCCGGCAAACTCGCACTTATGTACTTTTTTTTTTCGGGCCTTGCAAATTTTTTGCCTTTCACTCTTCACACTTCAGTGATTAGTCAAGGTACGCACACAAATAATAAACTCATCTTGGTGGGAGGATACTTCATCTGGCGCTGGTGCAATGTCATTGTGTGGTCGGGTGGTTGAGTAGACACCGGGAGGGGGAAAGATGTACAGAGTCGCGCGAGCAACATATATTTCTCACGGTGATTGATA
>JARKIE010000967.1:0-19027 GCA_029378255.1 Mycena rosella
ACCTAAGCCCGTGCCCGGAGAGACTCAACAGGTCACTTTCACCTCAGAGAGACTCAACAAATGGGCAGAGAAAGGGCCGAGGGCGATGGTATGGAGTAAAGTGTAGATATTTGACATGTGACTGCTACTGACTAATCCGGTCGTGTGTGAAGATTACATCCAGTAGTAAGAGAAATATGATGAGAGCGTAAAAGGTCATAATAGGAATACGATGAGAGCATTAAGAGTCATGATAATTGTATGATAAAGGAAAAAGAGATATATGTATATGAGTGAATCCTTACATATTTTCTGTCTATCACTCAGTTCCATTCTCTGCTGTTTCCACCACTGACTGGTCATGCCCACTGTCCAATGGTTTTGAGGGTATAAATGGGTTCCTAAGATGTTGCACTGCTTTGTTGTGACGGGCCAGAACATCTTGCTCAACAGCAGCAAGTCTGGTGTCAATGCTGGCAACATCTCCTGCTTGCAATGACCTTTCAAACAGGGGCCTGGCATCAGTCCAAAGGTCCAGTGCCTCTGACAAATTTCCTTCTTGCATAGCAAGATCTCCGAGACGAAGCATGCACTGAGCTCAGCTACGGTGGACATCCATATGTGTGAATCCCTCCAATGCCACAATGAAAAGGTTCTTTGCTGTGTATGCATCCTTCTGGTGGAGAAAAATATCTCCAACAAACTCTAGTGCTTTGTGGGATGCCAACTTCTGCTTTGAACCGCGAGCATAGGCCAAATATATCATTGTCCATGTTGATGTCCAATGAAAGTCATCAACACCCCAACAGGAGATATCAGCAAGTCTCTCAAGAGAGCAGGACACAGTCTGAGCATCAGTGCCCCATGCTGAGTCCAGACATTGGGAGAACAGTGCTCGGGCAGCTGCTGTATCACCCTCTCTAAGATGGAGGTGTGCAAGAGTACATTTGCACCAAGTTTGTCCTCTAGAATCACCAATTGCAGTGAATAACACTTCTGCTTTATCTAGGTTCTTGTGCACTTCCTGTGCAATTGCTCCAATATACACATCAATCTCTGCAATGTTAAAGTGGACGGTGGTGGGAAGAGACTGATAAAGGTGCTCATCAGCTCTCTCAAGGAGTTGAAGATTAATCTGCCGTGCTTCTCTGTATTCAGATTTCAGCAGATGCCCTCTGCTTCATTGCCAATCAGGATATATTCAAAGTTGCCTCCAGACATTCCACAAAGTGGCACAAGTTCTTTGGCTTTCTGACTGAATGTGATGCCATGTCTATAGTTGCCGAGGCTTATGCAGCACGGAGATTCAAGGTGCAGTCTGAATGCTTCCTGATGTAAGTCCCCAGCTGACCTGGCAAGTCTTTGCGCTTCACGGGCATGCACCTGAGCTGTGTGATAATCCCCTGCAGTCCACATGTTTGCAGCAAGGAGTTGTATGTAATGCACTGTTCTTTGATGGCTCCAGATGATTGAGATACCATTAGTGCTTTCTCCAAAAATTTTGTGCTTGTAAGCCAATCACAATGTGAATAAGAGCCAGCTGCAACATAAAATTTTACCATTGTGATGGTCATACATTAAGGATCTTACATTGAAGAACAGCAAGATATAGTGAACTCACCTTCAAGAGCTGGGTCATCAATATTATTCAAGAGAGATATTCCCTGAGTAATAAGGTTTCTGGTAGGCAGATGCTGGAGTAATATTGCGCTATATATGGTCTCTATCAGGAAATTCATCTCCAGCCTGTGGTCACAGGTTTGAGGGACAAGAGTGTGAACATGGTCCATTAATCCTGGACATCCACGCCCAGTGATTCAACAAAACTGGTTGAATGCAAGAGTACATTTGATAGCCCTGCAACATCTGGATTCTGTGGATTCAACTCTCGCTGGAGTACTTGTTGCAGATTTCCGAGGTTTGCAGCTATTATGTCGCTTTTATTAACTGCACGATGAGAACCACTGTATCTCTGGTATACATCCAGGAGAGAATGAAAGTACTTTTGAAGAGGCTGTACCAGTGATGGTGAGGGTGGATATACATGCTGTACATATTCCCGGATAGGGACCAACACCTTCAGACGTGTATTGACACTGGATGCCAGAGATGTCTGAAGTAACACAGCTCTACATGTGCGGATGTTGTTGATGGGGAATTTACTCTGGAGAAGTTCGACATCTGAAAGGCCGTCTGGTAGAATTGAGAGAAGACTCAATAATTCCTTGGCCCCAGATGTCATACGAGGGCTAGAAATTGAGAGTGCAATTGATGAATTCAAGTTGGAAGTCCTGCTATGACCTTCTGAAAGTAGAGAGGTCTTTTCTGTCTTCCAGCAGTTCAAAACACTGGAACAGCCTTCATAGTCAACCAGATGGGCCAGAAGATCTACAGCCAAGGGCATGTTGTCAGTAAGCTTGAGCAGTTGAGTAATCTCATGAGCATCATAGACATCATCTGTGATATCACAGAAGGCCTGCCGTGCTGCCTCATCTGATAAGGGTCCCAATGGTGCCAACAATGGACGAGTCCAGCAAACTTTAGCTGGCCTTTCTGCACCTCGCATGGTGATCTGGGCAACATTAGCAAAATTCAATTCAAATCTCATGCTGTGGTATACTTACGATCAGTGCCAGATGTGATACATCTGTAAGTAAGGATAGAAACTCTTCAACATCGCTCCGAGACTCCAATATTTCCCACGAAGTTTCTAGATTGTCCAAAACCAAAAGGCAAGGTGGTGCCCAGGTGAAATATCGGACAACAGCTCTGGTGAGATCCATTCCTTGGTCTAGTCCAAGGTGTAACCCAACCAGAGCTGCCAGTTCAACCCCTGTAGTAGCTGGATCACATGCCACAAAGAATCGGTGGTCATACTTTGCACAGATGTCAGAGTGATAGAGTGCAGCTTTTGCAAGACTTGTTTTCCCAATGCCACCGGGTCCTAGAATAGCTATCCGGGGTGATTCTGTATGGAAGTTCTTTAGAATGTCATTGAGCTCTGATTGGCGTCCATGAAATATTTTTGGCCTAGCTGGCAACATGGCAAAGGAATTTGAAGTTGAAAATGAATCATCCATTTGATATATCTACTTTCAATCAATGAGTTGTCTCCCAATGGGGGAGGATTAACATACAGAGGATGAGCTGGCTGAAGTTGCCTCATCTGTCATATTTGAAATCAGGTCCAATAGTTCTTTGTGCAAGGTTTGGGTCTGTTCTTGCATTTTGAGAGCATCTGTCAGAATTGTGGCACCAGTTGTAATCTAAATCCCAGTGAATTTCTAGTTGGGTAAATAGTGGCAATTGTCTGGACAAGCCTTACCTCAAACATTTCCAAGGCTTGTTGCAATCCTGCACGGCATTCATTGAGTTGCATCCTTGTCTCAGTTTGTCGAAAGAAGTGCTTGATTTTGTTACTATTTTGCTGGCCTTGCAAAAATATGTGTATCTTGTGCAATGTTCTATTCCCATAGTGAATTCAGGACCTATTCCAGTATATGAACAACACACGTCATAAACTTTCCCACTTGGTCCAAAGTTGCAGGTGGAAGGTTCCCTGGAGGCTCAGATAGTATATGAAGCTTGATAATGGTGTAGAGTATTCCATGAATGTTCTCCATTAGAGAGAGACAATCATCTTTATTTATCTTCACATTCTGAACATGCTTGATCAGTTTTTTTGGCAACATATTGAGCTGTGGTATTACTTACATGGACTGCAGAAATCAATGAGAGGGTTGTGTTTGAAATAGCTTGAATGAAAGGAGTGCCAAAACCATCGTATATCTCATTGAGGAGAGTGACAACAGGATTCAAGCAGGCAACAATGTTGGCTAAGCGAACATCAGCCATAATGGACTCTGGGGGTGTTTGGGAGATGATCGCATTTGCAGTAAGCTGGTCCCATATAACTATTCTCTCCAGGCACAACCTGAGCTGTCAGAAACTTGAATTGGATCTGCTCCTGTCAGTTACCAGTCTTGATCAGGTGCCAAGACCTCAAGTCACCTCATTGAATGGCACTGGTCCACTGCTTTACCCAATACTGGCAGCAGATTAGACTCTGGAAGGCATTACGGTAACGAACCTGAGAAGCATTCACCATACATAGGACCATATATCTGTTCGGACCTGGGTTTGACAGGTGTCGAAAGCGACTCACCTGTCAAACCCGGGGTTTTCAACATCCTGATAAATAGCACTTACTTTCGCGTAATTATCATGGGGACCTGTTGTGAAGCATAAGGGACTGCCAGTCTTGTGGGTGCTAAGGTATTATTTGCAACATCAATGATCCGGTAAAAGCCAGATCTTAGGCCTCCGAGTTGAGAGGATATACGAAACATGAACACACGACACATTGACAAAACACAGCACATTGGCTCAATGTGCCGTGTTTGAAAACTGCCATCAATTAATTTCACCATCCTCAGGCTCACGAGTCCCTTCAACAGCATTAAAAGATATCTGGCCTAACTCTAACCACTAACCCTAACCCCTAACCCCTAACCACTAACCACTAACCACTAACCACTAACCGCTCACCCAAACCGCTAACACATAACCGCTAACCCATGTCCCAGCCTATATTTGGCCGAGGTGTCATGCATTTGTGTTTCGTCTATCCGGCCAAGCTGACAGACCGGAAAAGCCATTCCATTACATAGGTGAAAACTAAAATTGTCCCTCACCATCTCTAAGTCCATGTTGCACAAGACCAGACACATACAAGGCTGCCAAAATTGCAACGGAGATGGTCATGCTGTTAGCACAATCAATCTAGAATCCCAACATCTGTAGACTTAAGTTGAAGAGTGTAATTGAAATGGAGCTATTGCAGTCCACATCGTGAATGCTCAGCAATTTGGCCCGCCAACTTATGGGAAGACAATGATAATAATCAATTCAGGAGTGCGAGAACTGTAAATGCATGGAAATTTACGATGAAACAACACGGTGGCAGAGGAATTCACAATGGTACCATGGGCGACATTGGAGATACAATGCAGGGTACACCACCGTGCGCAGAGGCGAGCTTGGGTGTGAAGGTTAGCATTGCCATTGCAAGGCAGCCAACAATAGTGCCACTCACAAAGGGGCTCAATTTTTGCAGAACTAGAATCATAGACTCAGACAGAACAACTTGTATATTCGGTTCATTAAGACATTTCGGTGCGCAAGGAAGCCACAGAAGGCAATTTCGAGTTGGATATGCTGTGCACAATCATAGACAATGCCAGGGTGATGGAGGGAGTACAGCAGGGAGTACTGCCCCGGGCCTGGGGGGATAACCTCGGTAATTGCGGGATGCCATCGAAATCCAGTACAGAGGCCACACTAGCAGAGCAGGGTCCATAGAATCCAACGTTACAATCTGAGAATTGCTGTCAAACTCTTGGACGCAGTAAATTAGCAGCAGCGGAAAGCAAGCAATGTTGTAAGGTATAACACAGAGTTTAGCCGACAGCCCGGGTATCTCCAGGCATCGACTAGGGGGGCTGGGCCTATGGGACAGCCTGTACATGATCAGGCCAAGTGAGCTTGTCGAGAACCTGCAATACAGTCGGATTTGTCATAATGCATACCGTCAGTGGACCCCAAAACCTTATGCATTATGAGCCATATGCATTGCGAGATCTTGTCACACTGTGTGACTCGCAGTGACACCGTGACATAACCGTCACTTTCGAGAGGGAAAATAGTCTGTACAGTAAATACAGCATTTATTGCCGAGATTCAGTTAGTTTGCACACCAGTCTTTTCTTCCGGAGCTATGGAAGATGTGGTCAAAGAAGAAGTTGAAAGAAGTCGGTGTGTTTCCTCGTACATTGATCGCCGAAAGTATGTTCCCACGGCCTTGAACACGACTATGAGAGCGTGGTCAGGTTTCCAGTGTGTTGAAATCTGTTTGGGCTCCAAAAAAGAGCACTTCTAGTACTGCAGAGCACTGTATTGCCCTCTTAGGAAGTTCAAAAAATGCATAATGGACCTGGAAAGCTTATGCATTATGCATTATCACCAAAATGCATAAAATCCCTGCCTACCAACTCGGTGGACATCGAAACCCTATGCATTATGAGCATTATGCATTCCGACCTAATGCATTATGACAAATCCGACTGTAATACATCTAAGCCCTGCACCAGATGATAAGCAGGAACGGGCACATGGGAGAACATTGAAGCTTGCGGAGAACCAGAGGAAGAAAATCTTGCTGTAATGCGCATCCATGTGTTCCTACAATGACTCAGCATCAAAACTGAGCATAAAAAATTAAATTCCAGATAGGCTGTACATCGAGGGCAACAGGGCATATGCCTGGACTTATGGTCATGGGCAGGTGAGGTTACGAGGCTAATGTTGATGGACCTCCCACTTTGACACCCCATTCCAGCAGCCGATGCTGCCACCCACGGAAAGGAGCCAGCTTTTCAGTGTGGAGTTCTTGCATGTCAACAGCGTGAGATTCGGGGACCTTGCTCATTGCGCCTAGGTCTCAGAACAAAGATTGTCATGGTAGGGCTCGAAGGGCATCCATGATTCAACTCTGACTAGATGAAAAGAAAAAAATCTCGGTAATCTGTCCGCCAGCTAGCTGTCAGTGTCAATCCCTTATCTTATCATCTGGGCTGCAGTATGGACACTAGGGGAGCTCAGAGTAGAAACTCGCCAGAGCGCTTTTACGCTTTTTTGAAAATTTTCGCCGGACACCGCTCATCAGGTGATTTCTCGGTAGTTTCCTTGTCCCATCACATGGGCCAGATATTGCCAGGTTAAGCCAGGATCATCCGACTCTTTGCAGCCCCTGTTGGCATGCCATCAGGTGATGGCTGGACAATGTCGGGAGGTCTTCAACATCAGGCAGTTCAATGGTAACACTGTGGACAAGGATAATGATCAGTTCATACAAAGTTCATATAGTTAATGTCAATATAACAAACCAGTGATGAGGAGCCCAACTCACAATTTGGTGCCTCGATGTTAGGGGCAACAATGTGGAGGGTCGGTTGTTGATGGATATGGCACGTTTGATGTGACTTGTTGCAATCATATAAAAAATCACCTGACGAGCAGTGCACCGGTGCACCAGTGCACAAGCACACCGGCAAAGTTACTCTGAGCTCCCCTCCTTGTTTGAATGGCATTGATTGGACTTGGAGATGCCATCAATCCAAGTTCCAACACTATGTGCTCTACTGCCAGTGCATCCATCAAGAACCAAAAGGACTCTTCAAAACTCTCCATGGATGTTGACAGCAGCTCCGAGTCCATGCAACAGGCAATCCGCTCCAACCACCAACCTACCAGGACCCACTCATCTCTAATGTCTACATGCACCCATTCTAGTAATCTTCAACTCCTCCCATCTCCAGAGGGCAGCGATACACTACTTCTGGTCAACACAAATATATCACGGTTAAAGCCACTTTCCATTTGCATCACAGACTCCACGCCTTAGGTGTAAAGCAATGGGAATACTAGGGCTGTTCACAGTAGCCCTTTTTAGCTCCTTTTTGTTTCTTTTTTGATGTTCACGTCCTTTTTGTCTGTTTTTTTTTCCCCTTTTCCATTCAGACATTCAAGAGAGTCTAAAATCCAAAAGTCCAAGTTTCTGGGTGCAAAAATAACTGAAAAAAAAAAGAAAAAGGGACAGAAAAGTGAATGAAAAATGGGTTACTGTGAACGTCTAAGCAACGAAATCAAGAAAAAAAGGAGAGAAAAAGGGAACATGATAGAATATATAAATGAGTTAGAATATTTGCACAGGGGAAGGGATACATGGCCTCTTGGGAGTGCATATGAGAGGGTAGGACCTATGTATCCTAACAAGTACCAAATCCAGGAGGGGAAGCAGTCTGAAAAAGGAAACATAAAAGGAAAAGGAAAAGGAAAAGGAACCTTTTTCCGTTCCTTTTTCTGTTCCCTCTGTGAAAAGGAAGACAAAAAGGAAGACAAAAAAAGAGGTAAAAAGGAAAGAGAAAGGACTACTGTGAACAACTCTACTGAATACTCAACACCAATGCCAATGGCACCATGAATGCTCTCTCCAGTGCTTAATCTCTGTTCTATGGGCAGGTGCAGTCAAGTGCACTGTAAACATTAAGATCAACTGAAGTGCTGTGAAGCGTCCCACTACCCTCCTTCGATGCTTTCATTGACACAAGAGCAGAAGGCTTCAAGAGCGCATACAGTGTGCACTCCACTGCACGATCCTGAAATAATTTGCACACCCTGTCATTTCGCCATTGCTTCCGCTCTATATATATAGTATTCACTACCCGCCCATAGTTGTTGGGGCCAATCAGAGATCTCTGGCCATCATCTTCAGGGTTCTGCCTGCCGGGAAGTCTTGCCCACGTGTGTGCCCTGTCGATCCTGCACTCTTGGCAAGACTCGGAGTCTTGGGGTCGCTGTTCTTCCTTGTTTCCACCAGTGATCATTGCACATCTTCACAACTCATTCCGCCTCTGGCTGTTTCGGGTTTTTGCCAACCCTTGGCGAATTTGTGTGCGGCTACTCATTATCCCTTTCACAAGAAGCAGTGGAGCACTGGAACTAATTTCGGTGAGGGTACACATCTTGGCAGCTTCGTGATTTTCTGCTGTTGTCTAACAGGGAATGGAAATACAAAGCGGCCCACTGAAATTAGGATGCCTTCTCACATACATAGATATAGTACATAGTTGACTTCTGGCTCCCGAGAGAGGACACTGATGTTGATTTTCCATTTCTAATTGGGGCCTAAATAGGAATTTGCCTACCTCTCCCTTTGTGACTAACTCTGTGCATAGCATCAATATGACAGCACATTGTACCTCAAGTCGAGCCAAGAGTGCTTCTCCGTGTCTCCTGAGAATCCTAGACTATCAGCAATGGTCCGTCACAGAATGCACATCGATCAGTGGGAGAAGCATCGTGATCCCACTCAGATGCCAGACAATCAGATTGGTCTGGAACGCGGGCATGAGCTGGGTGACAAAATTAATACATGTCTTCTCAGCGCTTCGTGACCTCACGCTAAATACAGTGTCGTTGATGCCTGAGGACTGCGCTGTGTTGGCAATTCATATTGAATCTAGAACAGGACCAAATAGCTACCACATGGCTTGTGTTTATTCAAGCACTTCACATCTCTCCCTCCTGCCACCACCTTCCCCATCTCTGGTTTACGAGCACCCATGGAACCCAATTTGAACCCGGAATCAACCGCCAAAGAACAGGCCTTACCCCCCACCAGTTCGTGCTTCACTCACACTAGCTGAAAGTACCTGATAGTGCAATGCAGATACATCCCAAACAGTGTTTCACAAGGCTAAGAAAGTTGTCATATCTGGCGGGAAGTTCAATCAAATCATGAATATTGGTCAGGCAACTACCAGTTTCCTTCCAGGTCAATGAAAGATGCCTTCAGACTTTGAGGGAACTTATACTTGTGAGACAGACTTTCGGATAATCCCCCTTGTAGACCTGGATCTTCAGCATACAATATGAGTGGAAGGATCATCTGCTGTCAGTCGTCGGCCCCAAGGGCAGGTGTCTGTGCGGCATATGTACTCTGCGCAGATCCATGGCTCTGAGTCGAGCATGACCACAGCTGTGTACCAGGGAGATGGTGCTGAACAGGTAATTCTACAGTTATCTTTCCTCAACTCATATTTCAAGTCAATCATGCTTCACAGAAATGGTAAGAGGAGATTACGTGATATTTAGACCTTTGGTGGGATAAGCTGTAATGCAGCTCCTGCTCACATTAATTTTGGTGCAGCCATCCAAATCTTCTGCAACTGTATGGCATTGCGAGCTCCACCAGTTTGCATGCTGCAGTTTTTCACAGCGGTGGGCACCTCTCCCTTCACTATCGTCAAGCTGTTAACAAAACATACTTATATTTGATCAGATTTAATACCTTACACAGAACTGCTGAACAATTATTGTTATTGCACCTCCCCTTTTGCAACTGCATTTTTCTGGGTGTTGTGAGGGCTTTATATGCTCTGCATGTGCCCTTGCATAGCATCAGCGGCACAATGGGGATGAAGAAGCACAGTGCAGCTAGATCACCAAATTGGGACACACCTGGAAACCACATTCAGACATCTCCCAAATGCACTACTTGACCTCAGGCACTGACAGGGATGTGACCTAGGACCCATAAAACACTACAGGCACCCTCATCCGAGCCTCACCGGGTCTCTCCATTTGACTCTTGGTCCAAAAATAGCATGATTTCCTGCTCACTTTTGGAAGCTGGCCAAGACTTTTGATGCCACCAGATGCCCCAGTGCTCCAGTAGCATGCCTCGCTCAGCACCTGCTCGACACTGCACTGAGGAGCCTCCTGGTTGCCAGAAATCACCCAATTTTCACGATACAATACAGTCATTCCATGGTCCTTGCATTTTCCACAGCCCTTGTATCAGCCCAAAAAAACATAAAAAATTTGGCAAGTAAATGTTAAATTTTTTTTTTTTTTTTTTTGGGTGGTATGAAGTAGCACCCGCACAATTAATAATAGATTAACCTGCGGGGGCTCATAAGCGTGGAGGGGATCTTGACTTCCAGGAGAGAAAAGGGGTGCCACCCCCAGGGAAATGCATTTTATGCACACGACGGGCCGTCGCAGTGTGGGGCTCAAAGTGGGACAGAGAGGGTTCAACTGTGTCTGTTCTGTTGTCTGCTAGGAGGCAGTGACACAGAGTGTGAACTGATTGTCCCTATACCCACTAAAACCCTGGGTTCTCTAAGCCAATGTTTTGGCAGATTTATTTCATTTAACAGAGTCCGACTCCAGGTTTGGAGCACTACATCAGGTAGAACTAGAATTTTATTCTGGTCGGATCGTTGGGTCACCATGAACTGGTCGATTTTTAGCCGTTCATTCATAAGGGAGACCCATCGGTTGTGGACTTCGTGTACAGACGGCGCTGCACCATCTTTCATGATAACACTCTCATTTCGTAATTTCCAGATAAGAAAAGCGCTCTCAGAGATCAGGATCTGATATAGCCGGTTAAGACCGGACAGCTTCATCCTACTTTCATTCTCGAATATCGTTAAAGCACTGCCCAGGATCATGCCCATGGAGGGCGTGGGGAGTGGTGAGCCAGACTTTCCCCTCCACAGCTCGTTGGCTAATCCCCAGATGCGCGCTTGCCCCAGGTTGGGGCACTCGATGAGGATATGCTGGAGTGACTCAGGCTCGCCGCAATGGCGGCACACCGTCCGCTCCTCGAATCCGGGGATGTGGGTCCAGTAGTGTCCAATGCGGTGCGCGCCATGCAAACTCTTCCACAGCCATGACTTGATCTGCCTCGTTATATCTTTATGGCGTACAGATTCCCATATCCGTTCTGGTGTCGGCGCATGCCCTGTGCAGGCTTTCTCGAAGTCCTGGATGAGGGCTATGGTGGACTCAGTCGTTTTGCGGGTGGGAGTCTCCTTGAGGCTCCGGATTTTATGGTATGCTTTCACCTGCGCCATTTTGCTGAGTTTTGCCCTGCGGATTTTTACTCCGGCGGGGATTGATAGGTTGATTTTGACCGCAATGTTTTCTGCAGCGGCGGTTGGGGCGAGGGCGGTTGTTGCTTTGCACGATGGGCGGTCAACGGTGTCGCGTACCGTGACAAACATTGTATCGTTCTGACATGAGCGGAGGCATGCCGCAAGTAAATGATTTAAGTGGTAGTACATCCCCTAACGAAATGTAGAACACTTACCATAGCATGAAATTGAGAAACCACAGCACTGAGAGCATGCAGGAGTGCAAAAAATTATTTATTTTTGTGTGAAGAAATGATCTGTGGTCCTTGCATGACAATAATTGCCTCACCACTGCAGAATGGCTTCAAGTCTCGTCGAAGGGGCATATACGGACTATGTACCTAGATTTTAGTTTTACTATTTCCGTCCATAACTGGTCTCAAACGGGCAGAAACAAAACATTGATGCAAGGACCGTGGAATGACTTTAGGCAGCTCTGGCAGTTGTGCCTGTAAAATCACTCAATTTCCTAGCCTTGAACACCTGTTTTGGAGTGCAGGCATTGTTGCCCATCCGTCGCCTTCACTATGGACCCCAGACACGAGGCCGCCGACGCACCACGGGATGTTCTGCCTCTATTTGGGCCCAGCCTGAAGCAAGGGAGCAAGTCCTCTATAAAATGGCTCAATATTTCGACCTTGGAGCCTCCAAATCGCCCTTCTGGACCTCAGAATCACACAATTTCCCCAGTTCCATCGCGCCTAGCTTCCTTTTACAGAGGGAGTGTGTGGTACAGGGCACCAGAGGCTCTACAGGCAGCAAAAGTATAAAAGGACGAGGGTCTTGGATCTTTAGTCAGTAGTCAACCTGTGTATCTCCTTCACTAATGCACTTGGTTTACCACTGTGATGTGGACTGCGGTTTTGTAAACTGCCGAGCAAGGTGGTAACCCGGGCTAGTTTAGAATTGTACATCCTCTAGGGGGAATATTTCTGTTGCTGTGAACAGTGCACCTCGGTGCTAGGTTTATTTAATTTAGAGTGGGGCTTTATATAGGAGGTGTGTGTTTCTTCAGTAAAGAAGGTGCAATTTAAAACTGGTTACCATGTTTTTTTGCAATAGAACAGCCTTCTCAGTGTGTGCCATCAGACCAATCTCTACAGCTTGTCAAGAAGGGACAATCAAGCGTGATGCTGGCTCTGAATTGAGGATGCCAAGGTGAAATGTATGTTTTTAGCGGGCCTCCTCGGTTGTATAGTCTGACTCCAAAGGTATTCGGTGTGTAGGTTGTTTGGCTGGAGCGGAGGTCGTTTTAACAAGCTCGGTTCCTTGGCCGAGTGCTCCCTTCTTTCAACCTCTTTGTAATGATGTCCCAGCCAATCATATCCTTCTTTTCTTCTCCTATCTGCCTGCCGAGGGCAAAATAATCCGATCTAGGCTAGCGGCTACATGCCAAACTTGCCTGCATCACTTTGTGTGAGGGTTTTTGAACTACCCTCTTTTAATGAGGAAGAGGGTTGGATCGGATAGGGAAGTGTAGAGCTGGTTTTCGATAATAACCTGACTTTGCCGACAGACGGCTCGGTGTAGGAAGGAAAGTGTCTCTGAGGAGCAAGAGAGTGTTTTTTGGTGATAACAGTTTTTTTTGGGTGAGACCGAGTTGTACTTTAGAGATTTTTACAGCTTTAGAGGATGTGGGTCCAAAACCGAGATAATTTTCTATCAGCGTACAGGCTGTATTTATACTCCCCGTTTCTGCAGCCAGCTCCCCTCTCCCGCCTGCCTGGATAACACCACCCATCCTCGCGCTACTCCTCCCCCTATGCCCTTCTGCAGTCCTTCTTGCTCGGCTCCTTCTCCGCTCAGTGCCTACTCATCCAACCTTCATAATATCCGGTCGGTCTTTCCCCAAATGCTCCTTCTTCCTGCTCGGCGACCCGTTCCCTGTGCTCGGTACACGTTTCCCCCCCTCGGCGTCTGGATTTGTGCGCTCAGACAGTCTTTTCATTGCTCAGTGTCTTGATAACTCGGTTCAGTACACATCCTCCTTACTCGGCGTCTCTTTTCCTCATCCCAGTGTTTTAATCTCCTCCAATAGGCCGGTGCAGCCTTGGTGTTGAGTGAAGGGTGCTTGGTCCACTTGTAACTTCAACATATTTGTGCTCAGAACGTGCCTCGTTTTGTCCTCTTGAGACTTCTTGTCACCTGCGTGACATAACTGGTATGTCGTCCGCAGATATATTGCATAACCGAGATTCGTGCGTTCGATTCGAGCCGTTGGTTTGCAATGCATTGTGATAAGAACCACGTCGCTATGGTGTGAAGGAAGTCGGCTTCACAGATGTACAGTAGCTGGTTCAGCCTCTAGGGGGATTAGCGTTGGACACTCAAGGGAGGTGTGCGTAAGGGTCGCAAGCTGTGTTTGTTCTGGGTGGGAGTGAGCTCAGGCGGGATACACGGGCGAGTATGTGTGTGTTTTTGCTCGGGCTGGGGTGTACTGCGAGTGCAACGGGTTACGGCTGCGGAGGGTGAGTGAGGCACAAGCTTAGGACTTAAGCTGCAAAGGAAGGGTGAGTGGGGCCTGAAGGCGAGTCTGAATTGTGGTGTGGTGGTCAAATCCTATGTATTGGGTGGGAGAGTACAAGTGGGCAAACTCGTCCCGGGGATTGACTCCCGAGTTGAATCGAATGAATCGAATTTAATCCTAAAATCGAATGTCTACTGCTCAGAAACCTCGCCTCTTTTATACCTGCTGCAGCACAGCCTCTGGGGCCCGGTGTATATTGAGACGACCCAAGGTAACGGTTCATCATCATCTCCCAAAGTCCAACACACTCATATATATTTGGGGCGAGAACACGTGAGGAGACCGAAACACCCGAACGCAAGGTGGGAAATACACTTGTATTCAGGGTGTCTTGCTTTGGCGAGGACCCAAATCAACGGATGCACTGGTGCAAGTCCTAACACGAGGCAAAATACGATGGTATTTGTGGTGCCATTGCTGAGGTGAAGACCTGAACCAATGGGAATGCAGGTGCGAGCCCTCAGGTTGCTACGGATTTGGGTGGAGTCAACAGCAAACAATGGCCATGCCCCAAAGGACAGGGTCCAAGCCTGAAATATGGTCATGTTGGGGTGTGCGGATGCGTCCGGAGCATGCTGCATGTCCATGCATGTGCATGGTGAGAGCCACCTGGTCGTATTTGAGTGTGTTGAGAGCCGCCCGGTCATGTTTGAGTGTGGTGAGAGCTGCCGTGCCTGGTCCTGGTGTCGCTGGCTGCGTCTGGGGGTGTCTGTCCGAATGCGGTTTCTTGGTGTGTCCCGATTCGGAAGGAAGGGTGATTCGTGATTGTGGTTGTCAACACAGCATGGGTGAGACGCGAGGGCATACACAGAGCATGTACAGCCCTCACAGCATCTTCATCTTTTTTCCTGCCGAGCTTGCATGGCAGAATCACTGAGTCGAGTTCAATCCATGTCGTAGTTGTTTAGCACTTTTGCCATTCTCCTTCAGTGGTTAGCATGTTGTCCAATTTTTCCTTGATATGATATCCATAGCCGCGGTGCTTAGTATCGCATTGGTGCTCAGTATGTGCCTCTCATGCTTCTTTTACCGTATTCCGGAGCGATCACAACGTGATAGCTCACATCGCCACCACCACATTTATTGTTCCTTGCCGCAGCCCTCTGTCTGAGGCTCGCTCCTGCTCGCCCTCATACCTTTCACCATGGTACACCCTGCCCCGACACATTCTCCCTTGCCAAGGTATCCCCTTTCATTGACCACACTGTTTACTGACCATCTTCTCGTTTCTTGTGAAACAAATCACACACACACTCTCACCCCCCGGAACACACCGCATCTGCACAACAGCCACCTATGCCACTGGTGCCAATCTCGTATTAACTCCTTAATGGCCTAACAAGCTGCAAAACAAATACCATTTATTTCGCATTGTAGCACTGCAGTCCGCATCACAGCATGTATGGTACATCTACCATCAATCTAGCTCCGACATCTAGATATACTCATCTCCTCACAGAGACAAGAGTTCGGAGTAAGACTTTCATGTTGCTGCATGCCCTGCACCTCAAGATTTCACAGGATGTCCACCAATATATATCCTTACTTTCCGGAAAAAGCCTGGTGAATGGCCTGCCCCTGAAGCATTTTTATATCTGATCTTTAGCCCTAGCATTGGTTGATGTGCACAGTGTGGGTACGACCTTCAACGCATCATTTCTGCATTGACCTCACACGGCCTGAATCTGATCCCGTGTGGCTAGCATATGAAACCCCTGGCATCGAAGCATCTTACACCTCCCTTGTTGGACTGCCCAAAGACTCTCAAATAATTGCCTCAATGCCACCGAAGCATTATTATCATCTTTGTTATTTTCATCTGTGCCAGTGGCATTTCTTCTTGGTGTCCTCATCCATAGCGGTAAAACTGGGTTCCATCCGCCACTTTCCAGCCCCAATTAAGAAACCTCATTCGAAATTGTGTTCATACCTGATTTTGAGTTTCAAGACCAGGGCTGGTCTGCAAGGGATGGGATTCCAGACTATGATTGGCAGTTCCTTTGGAACACCTATCAGCCAATCTTTCCAACTAATCACATCATAAAAAAATTAATAAATGGTGACCAACATGGGGTTCTGATCATGCAGAATGGTTGGATATGGTGTGTCATCTGTATTTTTACCCCGCTTCCTGATTACGACCACACATGGTACAGCTGTTTTCGAAAAAGTAGACGGGTTTTGATTGAGTGGTGCTCCTCGATCCTTGCTTACATCTGTTTAACACAGAGTCTTCCCGCTCCAATTTTATGATGTCATAGCTGTGCAGTTTGCTCACACTGGGCGGCAGATCTCATCCGGCTCTGCACGACGAATCCCTGACAGCGGCTTATCAGGATGCCCGGGTACCCAGAAGAATGTTCCCAACTACTCAAAGAAACAAGCAGAGGAGTTGCATCAGGACCAACTGATGGGAGTTGAAAATCTATGACGAATTATGGAGCAGAAGCAGACTCAGGGCCAAGCAAGCGTAAGTACAAATTGAAGAGAACCACTTCATCAAAACCCGTCTACTTTTTCGAAAACAGCTGTAGTATAAATTCCACCGAGGTTGGGAGGGAATACAAACATGAAATACTCCCAGATTATCACCAATCCCCATTTTGGCAGTCTTGGCTAGGACAGGCCAATGTGATTTTTAACTATCTTGATATTATTTCCAGCCTCGGACACTATGGTAAGTTGAAGGTTCATGTGTGAGATCACTTTGGATGACCATTTCCTTCAGTATTCGTGCATTCTCTTTGATACCAACTGGAGCTTTCTGGACCCAGGAATAATAGAACCCTCAGCTATCTATTTCTATGCCTATTCTCCGAACTTCAATCGGACATCCCAAAATGTTTTCGAAATCCTGGATGCCTCGCATATTGGTCCATTAATCCATCTGGGAACAAGTGTTTGAGTAATGACTAGGTGAGCCACTATGGATTCCTGGAGCTCAAGTGTGAAATGGAGGTCATCAGAAGGTTTTGGGATGATATTTTCTACAAGGGGCTTTGCCAGTTTCATGATGGCAAGGGCCTTGATCTGCATGGTCTGGATCTCAGCTGAGCAGTCGAGTATCCACCTGTCTATGTGTCGTCAGAGCGGGATCCTCTATTTGCACACAAGAGGCATGTGGGAATGATGAAAAATACATCAAACCTGGTCTTTTAAGTTTTTTGGGTGCTGAATCCGAATCTGAATTCTTTTTTTTCTTGCTCAAAATTGACTGAAATAAATGATGAATATTTGGTTTCAAGTGAGATTGAACTCGAAAAATCCCGGAAAAATCAGAATCAGGAAGCCCAATACTGACAATGGGGTGGCACAGAAGGGTCCAAAGACACTCCGATGAGTATTTGAGGCCCTGGAGATGATTCCGGTATCTAAGTGGCTATGCTTCCTAGATTAGGAAAAACAATCAAATCTGTTTGCTGCTTCATATGTTCCTCAGACACTAAATTTGAGTATCTCAGTTGACAGCTTGACCCAGAAAATACAAGTGTCAGTCTTCAAGGAATTTTGAAATTCCAAGAACTGAGGGAAATACAGCAATGCTGAAAATCCACCCACATGGACAGTTGACACCCCTAAACTTGACAACGGAGCTACCAGAGGCCTTCGGAGACTGCAAAATAGTGTCCAAACGACCTTAATTTATATAACAGAGGTTGCTGTATGTTTCAACAGTCCCATGTGCCTCTTGTTCACACATGGTACACAGCATCTGTCACAATTTGACCCCAATCTAATCGCTCCAACACCGATCAAAGTGCACATGACACCAGCACTTATAGTACGAGCACCTCTCAATGAAGGCATGATGTGGGAAGATTACGAGAATGCTGGCTAAAGATAGCAGCACATGAATAGTACACACATATTTAATAGTTCTTGGTAAGAACACATGGTAATGGACTACAATAGGTGTTTCCTTACTCAGACACGAACAATTGCCACATGGTACATATATTTAGATAGTTAGTTCACATGGTTTGATGAACAGTATAAGTAGTGTAGTTTATTCACTTGTAGTCCTTATTCTTTTATTTGATCATCTTTTCGAGACAACACTTGCACTCCCCAATCTGCTCTCTAGTAGAGTTGGACGCGAATTATTGACTGTGACATAATAAAAGACTCCCCTTCTTACCCACGTACCGCCCCACCCCTTTCCCTTTCCTCCCCCACACACTCTTTGCGTACCAACCTCTACCCACTCAACACCGCACTCTCATGGTCGTCATTCTTACCTCTTCTTGGACTCTCATACCTGCACACCCATTTCCCCCCCACCCGACATTCACATCGTTCACACCAACGTTAAACAATTGCAGTGCCCTTTGTGCGTGGTTCATTCGAACAGACAGACGCTAGGCCATGGGAAACGTTGAGTCTGTCCCAAGCCACATAGCAGTCGCAGGAGTGCTCGTACAACCTCGTTATCACCGGGGGTGTTGTAGAAGACTCGGGGTAGTTCTTTTAGCAACAAACCGCCTCAAACCTCACCACCCGCTTTGTGCGAACCAAGCAAAGTTGCAATGTTCCACGCACCCTTGACAGGCTCTTCAGAGTCCACTCCTACCCTGCCCCACCACTCTCCATCCCTGCCCACACCTTTAGCACCCTACGCCCTGCGACTAGCTCACCACCCTCTTGTCCCACCACATGCACTACTTGCGCCACCTCCTCCCCCTTTATCACTGACACCCACACCTATTGCACAATCCCTTTCCCCATCCCCCACTACACAGCTGTATCACAGCTTCCTGACCCTAACCGACATGTCTGGACACGCAGCTCCCATCCCCAGTGAACTGATGGAGCCTGAGAGGGCCTTCATCTCCACCTGGAGGTCTTCACCAACCTCCAAGATCACCCTCGCTGCCACACCGCCGCATTTCGATGGCATGGACAAGTGCAAGTGGGATACTTGGCGCAAGGCCCTCAAAAATTACATGTGGGCCTACAGCGAGGAATTCACCACCCCAAA
>JARKIE010000968.1:0-19011 GCA_029378255.1 Mycena rosella
GGGGGCGCTGGGCCCGCGCATGTAGGGACCAGGGCACCTAGGCTAAAGTCTAAAATGATTAATCACCCGCGTCGGTGGTCTATGGTTGTGATGCATCGCGACGCATCGGCTCACGCCAATCCTTTGATTGATCACATCCCCAGATACGCCTGCCTCCCCCATCACATAACCCGTTGGCATGCAGAGTACATAGAGAGATAGCCCAGCCGTCTCGCAGCTTTAGCACTGAAGCACGATAAGATTGATTAAGACTAGTAGGGTATGATAAAGCGTCTGTCGAGAGAGACTACGATTCCACTTCTGGATCCATCATCGGAAGGTTCGTACTTTCTGCAGCTCAAGTCCATAAATTCTGAAAATATTTGAGGGCATAAGAAAGACATGAATATACCTAAATCCAGTTGCCGAGAGAAATATGTCCCAAGGATACAAAGTTATCGCGTGAGATCAAACTCGTGGACACATCAGGGGATAGAATAGTACGCCGAGCTTGCAAGGGCGGCTGTTTGTTTATGTTGATCTTCAAGCGTCTTGCTCTTGTCAGATCAACATCCGACTCGGACACAATACTTATTCCTTCTCGGCCAGGTGTCCGTGGCCGAGGCGCGCGCTCGTGAACACACGCATGCCGCAGCTGCCGCAGCCAAGATGACTTATTTCCTATGCGTTGGTCGAGATTTCTACCATGACCGATCTGACTGGCCGCTGTTCGAACCTTCCTAATTCAGACAGCATGCACATCCTCCCCTTGTCATTCTTCGTGATTCAAGCGTTGGACCGGCGCATGGCCCGTTGCGAAACGGACGGCTTCTTTCACCCCCATTCGATATCTACGGCCAGCCAATGGATGAGCAGGAAACTCACGGCATTCATTGCGTTTCCACCGATTATCTGGTGCTTCGGCGGGGACCCGAATGTCCTTACGGAGATCATCACCAGGATTACCTTCTTATACATACTATCGTCGCTCACTGAGTGCCGTGTATGCAGACGAAGCTATATAAACAAGCATGGTTCATCGGGGAGAGCATCCAATTGCAACTTACAATTTCAACCCAAACAACAATGTCTACTCAAACTACCGTCCTCCCACCGCTCGACTGCTCGCTGAACATCAGTGAGATAATCGACCTTCACATCGCGCATGAGAATCGCGGTGCGGCCTATGCGTTTGCGGACGACGCGGGCCACATTACGGAGATCAGCCACTTCGAATTCAGCAGAGCGGCGCACCGCGTCGCGCACCTTCTTAGGCCCCAGCGCCGCGGACCGGAAGGACAGGTGCTAGCTATTGCCGGATTAGCGGATGCCCTGCTCTACCAGACCATCGTCGCCGGCTGCATCAAAGCTGGCATCGTCGTACGTCTGCACTCTTTCACAATAGAATATTTCTCTCATTTTCTCTCAGCCCTTCCCGATCTCGCACAGGAATTCAGCAGCAGCGGTGCTCCATCTGCTCAAGAATACCGACTCTCACCGGCTGTTGACCACCAAGGGCTCGCTCGCTCCTCTCGTCGACTCTGTTACAGCCCATTTGTCTGCGCAGAGTCCGCCGTATGAGCTCTCGATCGAGGAGTTCCCCCTGCTCGGTCAGGTATACCCGCATCTCGGGCACGAAACGAAGCAAGATGCCTTTGTGGCGTATCAGGACCCGATAACAAGAACACCGTTAGACAACCCTGCGATGTACCTCCACTCCAGCGGTAGGCTCCATTGGTGCCACCCAATTTACGGCTTGTAAACTGATTCCTTTACCTTCAGGTAGCACAGGCTTACCGAAATGTATCCCCGAGAGCCACAGAACTATTATCCATTACGGGGCCTTTGGTAAGTCTTTTGTCCCCACCCCCTCTGCGATGTGCTCATTCTGTGCAGAGGCTGTCAGCGAATTGAGAGATCTATCCCCGCGCCATGCGGCTGGAGCGTTGCCGCCCTTTCACGGATTGGCCTTCATGTGCCAGCTGGTTTACCCGCTCTTGGGCGGCGGGACAGCGTGCATATACGCGCCCGTCTCCACGGCTACTGAATACGTCGTCCCTATCGTGCCCACCCCGGAGAATGCCCTCGAAAATGCGCGGAAAACGAACGCGACGGGAATCCTGGCCGTACCGTCCATGATTCTGCAGTGGCAGAACCCGGATAGCGTTGCATACCTGAAGACGCTCAACATAATCGTAGGCGCTTTTGATATACTCACGTCGGTTGGAGGTTGAAAACTTTGCAGATATATTCCGGAGGCCCACTCGCGTCGCGGGTCGGCGACTCGCTGTTCAGCCAGGGTGTGAAGATCACCCCGATGTATGGCGCTACTGAGTGCACGTATTCCGCGATATTGTGAGGCTTTGGTGTATTGACGAGAGTAATTAGTTGGAGTCACGAGCATCCTCACAATGCGGCAAGCGGAGATCGACGCCGGCGAGTGGGTGTGGATGCGATTCAGCAGCCGTGTAAATGTGCGGTGGATTCCCCAGGGGGACGGAACGTTCGAGTGCCAGTTCCTGGTAATGTCCCGTTTATCGTTTCGCCTTACCTCTCTCATCATGTGGTTGAATCTAGACCGTACCGGAAACGCACCAGGTTGCAGTGGAGAATCTTCCCGATACAAGGGGATACTCAACCAAAGACTTGTTCGAGCGTCACCCCACCAAACCTGACTTGTTCAGAATGTGGGTCCGATAGGCTTGGGATGTGAACGGCGTTGCTTATAATTAATTTTCAGCGTGGGCCGCCTGGACGACGTGCTCATTATGGCGAACGGAGAGAAGACGGTGCCTGGGCCGATGGAAGACGTCATGATGGCGAGCCCCGCAATCATGGGCGCGGTCATGTTCGGACGCGAGCGCGATCAAGTCGGGGTCCTCATCGAGCCGAATGCTCAGTATAAGCCCGATCCCGAAGATGAGCAGGGGCTTGCGAAGTTCCGCAATTTGATCTGGTGAGTAGAAAGAGAGTGGCGCTGGGAAAGTAGATGCTCATATCTAATTTAGGCCTGTCATCGAGGAGGCTAACGAGGTGAGTTGGATTTCACAGGGCTGTTGAGTTTACAGACCTGATACGTTTAACAGGATGCTCC
Source organism: Mycena rosella (assembly GCA_029378255.1). NCBI lineage: Eukaryota > Fungi > Basidiomycota > Agaricomycetes > Agaricales > Mycenaceae > Mycena > Mycena rosella. The sequence continues at coordinate 3,074 of JARKIE010000968.1, forward strand.
TGCCTTTGCGAGAATCTACAAGGAGATGATTTTGGTGACGGGACGCGGCAAGCCGATGCTTCGTGCTCCTAAAGGCACGGTGAACAAGAAGGCGACGATCGCATTGTACGAACAGGAAATCGAGGCACTGTGAGTACTCGATTCCATCAGCCTGCTACCGATGGCTGATATGAATAGTTATGACACCATTGAAGCCAGCGGGAATGCTGCGAGCGATATCGAGCCTCCCGCATCGTGGACCTCGCGCGATCTCGAGCCATGGCTCACGACTCACGCGAGTTTACTCGCGAGCCGAGACATCCGCGGGGGCCATGACCTCTTCGACCAAGGATTCGACAGTCTGAACGCGACCTTCCTACGTCACCGAATCGTCGCCGCGCTGAAGAATCATGGGGACGAAGCAGCGAAGGCAGCGTCGCAGAAGATCCGCAGAATTTCGTCTATGCGCACCCCTCCATCGAGGAGCTGGCTAGCGCGGTATTGGCCTCCTAGTTTCCGACGGATCGAATAGCTCGGAAGCTGGGGAAAAGGCTGCGATCGAAAAAATGATTACAAAGTACAGCCAAGGTTTCGACGAACATATCGTTCAACAAGGGCCGGTCTCTTCATCTAGCGGCGCAGTGGTGCTCCTCACGGGCTCGACGGGCGGCCTCGGCTCCCACATTCTCGAAATGCTTCTGAACTTGCTTCAGTTGAGCGCGTGTATGCATTCAACAGAAGGGGAAGGACTCCCTTATCCGAGCGCCAAAAGATGCCTTCGTTGATCGTGCTCTGGACGTCAATTGTTGTCCTCCGAGAAGCTGGTGTATCTCGAAGGTGAAACGTCGAAATCCGACTTGGGATTACCTGCCGATGCCTGGAGCAAGGTAAGGAGAACTTCTTCGGTCGAGATCTTCGCCTGATTTCTATCGCAGCTCCGCGACACGATTACGGTGATCATCCACAATGCCTGGACGCTGGACTTCAACAAGTCGCTGTCACTTCGAGCCCCATGTCAAGGGAACCCGCAACTCATCGATTTGGTACGCCAATCGCCAAATGCTTCCGCGTACGGTTCTTGTTCACCTCGTCCATCGCCTCGGCGCAAGGCTGGGACCCGAACTGGGACCCTTCCCTGAGGAGCTCCAGCTCAATGCAGATGTCGCTGTGGGCAGTGGGTATGGCGCGAGTAAATATATCTCGGAAAGGGTGAGAATACCTACTTCTTCATCCCGCGTTTGCACTGATCATTGTTTTCAGATTCTGGCAGCGTCCGGGCTCCAGGCAACGTCCTTCAGGATCGGGCAAGTCACTGGGGCGACGAGCAACGGGGCTTGGGCCACTACAGACTGGGTTCCTGCCGTTGTGAAGTCTAGCATCGCACTGGGAAGCTTTCCCTCAGACGCCGCCGGAATGGTGGCTTGGATCACCCCGGAGGCCGTCGCTGGCACCATCGTCGATGCAGCGCTGAACACGGAGAACTCGCCATTCGCGATTAACTTGGTGCACCCGCGGCCCGTACCCTGGGACGCTCTCATGTCCAGCATGGCGCGCGCGGCGCAGCGCCCGCTTATCTCGTTCGCGGACTGGGTGCATCAACTCGAACGCGCTCCGCGCACGCGACGGCTGAGGATATGGAGAATATTGTACGTCGCGTTTCTGAGATCCCAATGCTTTCTTAATTCTGACCTTCAACTGCAGCCCGGCATCAAACTGCTCGACTTTTTCAGCGCTGTGGCTGTCGGCCTGGGCAGTCTAAGTAACGAATTCTCCACTGTCAAGGCGCAGGCGCTGAGCTCCGCGATGCGGTCTGTGAAGCCGCTGGGGACGGAAGACGCGGAGCGATGGATACAATATTGGAGAGAGAAGGGGTTTATTAGCATTGCGTGATCCAATCGTGCTAGTACGCTGTAATGCAAACACCTGTGAATTGAGACCATGCCAGAATTAGGCGAGTAAAAAAGAAAGTGGGTTCAGTTCGGATGTCCAAGATCAAGTACTTCAGTTCCATTCGAAGGCTAGGTCAACCCAGATCTTTAGAGGGGAATAGGCATAATTTGTGTCAAATATTCCCCTGCAGTCCCGGGCCTACATCATCCACAGACACGAAATAATCAAACCTGGCATCTGGTGAGATGGCCGAGATCCCCGAACCAAACTCAAGCCAAGCAAAATTCAAGTTCAAGACGGAATGTCGAAGTCTGCATCAAGATTTAAACAGTCTTGGGACCCAATGATTTCTGTCATGGAATTGGACCTAGCAAAGTCACAGTTCTGCCGTTTGACATGATGGTCGACAAGTGGCTCTGTGAAATCTGATCTGAAGAACAAGGCAACCATGAACGACTGAGTGATATAAATAAAATTGACCGATAATACATATGAACCCCATACATTCGCAGAGCTGCCATTCCGAGTGGGAGCACAGATCTCAGACTACTAGTGGTACTCGGACCAAGGTTCAATTTCAGACGGCACATTTCCAAGGTTTGAACCACATCAGAGTGACATCCGAACGGGTAGCCTGACGAAATATATCGACGTTAGTTCCCCTCGAACGAACTGTTAGTAAGGCTGAGGCTGGCACTGGCAGTGTTACAGACAGATTCGGCTTTGTTCGGCCAAGGATTCGGCAAAGACCGTCAATCATTATGATCTCCGAAATAGACCGAGTCTCCGCTCATGATCATCAGTCTCTCAAGCCCATCTCATTCCAATCTCGTTCTGAAGCTTCCGCACTCAGTTCCCAGTTTGTGGCTTGTGCTTTTGTTGACCAAGTCAAATCAAGTCCCTGTCGGCTGGCCACATTTGACGCGATAACTGCCGTGAATTAATTACTGGAAAAGTACCTCAAAAACAGTTCTTGACTGTCGAAACAACGGCAGCCAGGCCTCACCAGAGGCTTTCGTCATTCTTCTCTTTATCAAGGTGTAAAATCTCCTAGGCTCTCCGCGAGACACCGAGGGACTCAGTGCGATCGATGCCCTCGCTCAGGACTGGCATTCTAACCATTCGGAAGGCGACGGGCTGCATCGACAACACATTATTCCTGCGCGGCCAGGTGACCAGGTTCTGCCGAGTGAGTAAACTGGCACTGGCGATGATTGGCGAGTCTCTGAATTCTAACACAAGAGTATTCCGAACATCCAGGCTATCCAACCCGTCGAGAGCCTCAATTAATTTGTTTCATCCCCGCCAGGCTGTAATTTCGCCTGCCGAGGAGAGACTGATCGTAAGTACGATTATGTCGGACCCACAACTCCGTGGCCGAGGGGCGCGGGTCACGAGCATCATGGCCGATACTTATTTTCTATGCGTTGGGCTGAATGCGCCATTCTGGCAACGATATTTCTATCATGGCCGACTGGACTGACTGGGCCGCTGGGGCAAGTGCCGCTGTTGGGAAACTCTAATCCAGATGTCCCGCTTTTCGGAACTTCATGATCCAGATTCCACTTGCTCATCATCCCCTTGTCACTCTGGGCGATTCACGCGCTGGACCACGCACGGCCCGTTGCGCAACGGACGGCTCCGTCCACCGCCCCTTCAAATGTGCGGCCAGCCAATGGATGAACAGGAAAGTCACGGCATTCATCGCGTCTCCGTTGATTGTTTGGCTGGCTGGCTGGATTATCTGGGGACCCGAATATCTTTACGGAAATCGTGACCAGAATTACCTTCTTATTCATGCTATGTCACTCACTGCGTGCCGCCGTGCACGGCAGATGAAGCTATATAAACAACATAGTCCATCGGAGAGAGCACTCAAATTTCAACCTACAATTCCAAACAACAATGTCTACTCAAACGACGATATCCACCGTCCTCCCACCGCTCGACTGCTCGCTCAACGTCAGTGAATAATCGACCTGCAATCGTGAATGAGAACCGTGGTGCAGCCTATGCGTTTGCGGACGACGCGGGCCACATTACGGAGATCAGTTACTTCGAATTTGGCAGAGCGGCGCACCGCGTCGCGCACCTTCTCAGCCCCAGCGCCGCGGACCGGAGGGACAGGTGCTAGCTATCGCCGGATTAGCGGATGTCCTGCTCTACCAGACCATCGTCGCCGGCTGCATCAAAGCTGGCATCGTCGTACGTCTGCTCTCTTTCACCTAGAATATTCTCTCATTTTCTCTCAGCCCTTCCCGATTTCACACAGAAATTCAGCAGCAGCGGTCTCCATCTGCTCAAGAATACCGACTCTCACCGGCTGTTGACCACCAAGGGCTCGCTCGCTCATCTAGTCGACTCTGTCTCGGCCGATTCGTCTGCACAGAGTCCGCCGTATGAGCTCTCGATCGAGGAGTTCCCCTTACTCGGTCAGGTATACCCGATCTCGGGCACGAAACGAAGGAAATGCCTTTGTGGCGTATCCGGACTCGACGACGAGAACACCATTAGACAGCGTTGCGATGTACCTCCACTCCAGCGGTAGGTTCCATTGGCGCCACCGAATCTACTGTTTGTAAACTGATTCTTTTACCTTCAGGTAGCACAGGCTTCCCAAAATGTATCCCCGAGAGCCACAGAACTTTGATCCATTACGGGGCTCTTGGTTAGTGTTTTTGCTCCTACCCGGCTGTGATACCCTCATCTTTTGCAGAGGCTCTTACCGAAATGAGAGGAATATCCCCGCGCTATGCGGTTGGGGCGCTGCCGCCCTTCCACGCATTGGGCTTCTCGTCTCAGTTGCTTTTCCCACTCCTAGCTGGCGTGACCGCGTGCGTATATCGCCCGTCTCCACGGCAAGCGAATACTTCGCCCCAGTCGTTCCCACCCCGGAGAATGCCCTCGAGAATGCGCGGAAGACGAACGCGACGGGAATCATGGCCGTGCCGTCGATGATTCTGGAGTGGCTGGCCCCGGAGCACGTTGCGTACCTCAAGACACTCAACATAGTCGTAGGTGATTCCTGCATATACCTCGATTGAAGGCTGAAAAAGTTGCAGACATATTCCGGAGGCCCACTCGCATCTCAGGTCGGCGACTCGCTGTTCAATCAGGGCGTGAAACTGATCCCGATGTATGGTGCCACTGAGTGTACGTATGAGTGTTTCATAATATCTCGAGGCTTTATAGTATACTGACCAATGCACATTTTGGTTAGTTGGGTGTCCGGCTCTCCTCATAATGCGGCAAGCAGAGATCGATGCCGGCGAGTGGGCGTGGGTGCGATTCAGCAGCCGTGTCAATATCCGGTGGATTCCCCAGGGGACGGAACGTTCGAGTGCCAGTTCCTGGTAATGTCCCGTTTATCGTTTCGCCTTACCTCTCTCATCATGTGGTTGAATCTAGACCGTACCGGAAACGCACCAGGTTGCAGTGGAGAACCTTCCCGATACAAGGGGATACTCAACCCAAGATTTATTCGAGCGACACCCCACCAAACCCGACTTATTCAGAATGTGGGTCCGATAGACTTAGGATGTGAGTGGCGGTATTTACAATTATGTTTTTCAGCGTGGGCCGCCTGGACGACGTGCTCATTATGGCAAATGGAGAGAAGGCGGTGCCTGGGCCGATGGAGGACGTCATAATGGCCAGCCCTGCGATCATGGGCGCGGTCATGTTCGGACGCGAGCGAAACCAGGTCGGGGTCCTCATCGAGCCGAATCCTCACTATAAGCCCGATCCCGAGGATGAGCAGCAGCTTGCGAAGTTCCGCAATTTGATCTGGTGAGTAGAAAGAGAGTGGCGCTGGGGAAGTAGATGCTCATATCTAATTTAGGCCTGTTATCGAGGAGGCTAACGAGGCGAGTTGGATTTCACAGGGCTGTTGAGTTTATAGGCCTGATACGTTTAACAACAGGATGCTCCTGCCTTTTCGAGAATCTACAAGGAGATGATTTTGGTGACGGGACGCGGCAAACCGATGCTTCGTGCTCCTAAAGGTACAGTGAACAAGAAGGCGACGATCGCATTGTACGAACAGGAAATCGAGGCTCTGTGAGTACTCGATTCCATCGGCCTGCTACCGATGGCTGACACGAATAGCTATGACACCATTGAAGCCAGCGGGAATGCTGCGAGCGACATCGAGCCTCCCGCATCGTGGTCCTCGCGCGATCTCGAGCCGTGGCTCACGACTCACGCGAGTTTACTCGCGAGCCGAGACATCCGCGGGGGCCATGACCTCTTCGACCAAGGATTCGACAGTCTGAACGCGACCTTCCTGCGTCACCGAATCGTCGCCGCGCTGAAGAATCATGGGGACGAGGCAGCGAAAGCAGCGTCGCAGAAGATTCCGCAGAATTTCGTCTATGCGCACCCCTCCATCGAGGAGCTGGCTAGCGCGGTCATTGGCCTCCTAGTTTCCGACGGCTCTAATAGCTCGGACGCTGGGAAGAAGGCTGCAATCGAAAAAATGATTATAAAGTACAGCCAAGGTTTCGACGAACCCATTGTTAAACAAGGACTGGTCTCTTCATCTAGCGGCGCAGTGGTGCTCCTCACAGGCTCGACGGGCGGCCTCGGCTCCCACATTCTCGAGATGCTCCTGAATCTTGCTTCAGTTGAGCGCGTGTATGCATTCAACAGAAGGGGAAAGACTCCCTTATCCGAGCGCCAGAAAGATGCCTTCGTTGATCGTGCTCTGGACGTCAATTTGTTGTCCTCCGAGAAGCTGGTGTATCTCGAAGGCGACACGTCGAAATATGACTTGGGGTTACCTGCTGATGCCTGGACCACGGTAATTATAATTTCTTCGGTCGAGATTTTCGCCTGATTTTTATCGCAGCTCCGCGACACGATTACGGTGATCATCCACAACGCCTGGACGCTGGACTTCAATAAGTCGCTGTCGACCTTCGAGCCCCATGTCAAGGGAACCCGCAACCTCATTGATTTGGCGCGCCAATCGCCAAATGCTTCCGCCGTACGGTTCCTGTTTACCTCGTCCATCGCCTCGGCGCAAGGCTGGGACCCGAAACTCGGACCCTTCCCTGAGGAGCTCCAGCTTGATGCAGATGTCGCTGTGGGCAGTGGGTATGGCGCGAGTAAATATATCTCGGAAAGGGTGAGAATACCTACCTCTTCATCTCGCGCTTGCACTGATCATTCTTTTCAGATTCTGGCAGCGTCCGGACTCCAGGCGACGTCCTTCAGGATCGGGCAAGTCACTGGGGCGATGAGCAACGGCGCTTGGGCGACTACAGACTGGGTTCCTGCCGTTGTGAAGTCCAGCATCGCGTTGGGAAGCTTCCCCTCAGACCCCTCCGGTGTTATCGCGTGGATCACCCCCGAGGCCGTGGCGGGTACCATCGTCGATGCAGCGCTGATTACGGAGAAATCTCCATTCGCGATCAACTTGGTGCACCCGCGGCCTGTACCCTGGGACACTCTCATGTCCAGCATGGCGCGCACGGCACAGCGCCCGCTAATCCCGTTCGCGGATTGGGTGCATCAGCTCGAAACACGCTCCGCGCACGCGACGGCTGAGGATATGGAGAATATTGTACGTCGTGTTTCTGAAATCCCAATGCTTTCTTAATTCTGACCTTCAACTGCAGCCCGGCATCAAACTGCTCGACTTTTTCGGTGCTGTAGTGGTCGGCGGCCTGGGCAGTCTGAGTACCGACTTCTCCACTGTCAAAGCGCAGGCTCTCAGCGACGCGATGCGGTCTGTGAAGTCGCTGGGGACGGAGGACGCAGAGCGATGGATACGCTATTGGAGAGGGAAGGGGTTTATTAACATTGCTTGATCTAATCGTGCTACTAAGCTTTAATTCAACCAACCTGGGAATTGAGACCATGCCAGAATTATGCGAGTAAAAAAACAAGTGTTTTCAGCTAAAATGTTCAAGATTGAGTCACGATCAAGTACACCGCCAATCTCAAATGATGTGACTGGAACATCAGCACTCGGATCATCTGGGACCATTTTTCGGGTATGTTTCTCGGAGATCAAATCACGAATGTCCCCAGGGGATCCGGTACAAATATCATAGAAACAGTCTGAGTAGCTTTGAGGACCTTTCAGTGGGACATTCCACAATACTTTGTGTTTGCCCAAACATCCGTAAAATCAAAGCGAGGCTGCATCAAATGTCTGTGCGCATCACTCATTGAAACTCCGCCAACGTAAGTCGAACCACTTTCTGTCGTTTTCCATCATTCCCTCTTCCTCCTTCCTCCCACTCCTCCGACTTTGCCTCTGAAGATCTTCCTCTCCCAAGCCAGTCATGCAGCATGTACCATTGCAGGTAGGCTCCACCCTGGCCCGTCTCTCCTTTGTTATTGCTCACCCCGCTCTCATAATCTTAGACGACAAAGAACTCAAGGTTAACTTGGTATATTCTTTCGCAATGGCAGCAGCTGCCCTTCTCTGACACTGCCCTTTCAGGCTACACCAGTTCATCCTCTGCTCTACCCTCTCCCAATGCCCCGCGAGGTTGGATCATGCTCATCGTGTTTGTGGTGCGTCTCACTTTTTCCTTTTTTAAGCCCTCTGCTAACAGCCTCTGCGGGTCGACATGTCTATTGACTAAGTACACTCCCTCCAACACTTTCCCCAGCCTCCCCTGCCATGGCGCGGCATGTTGCGCTGGAGCGGCGTCACCGTATCCCTGACAACGGCGACCCAGCAATCCCGATGACACCTGTGTGCACCCAAATGCAGCCGCTAAGTTATGCATGTTGGCAGTGGAGCAGGGCTTCAGGGTGTATTACATTGTAGCATCCTGTACTTCTATTATTTGCAATAATATCAGTTTTTTGCCCATTTTTCACTCGCGTTCCGGATATAAAATGCTTCCCAAAAAACCAATCCATAAACATTCAATCAAAAGGTCTCAGGGGCATACAGGCTGCAAGGTCCCCAGAGGCCACGGATTCTGAATTGAATGCGAACCTGTGTTTGCATATCCCAGAAACCTTCTCGGATGATCACAGAACATTTGGGTGATTGCCGCCAGATATCAACTGTCGGACCTCCCACGGACATCAATCAAAAACGGCGGTGTACCTCTGTTCAAGGACTGCTATTTTCGACCAGGAAACCGGCCATACTAGGAAACCGGCCAATTGCCTGGTATCGAGTCAGGCCCTTGGACTGTGTCTAAGTGTTGTGTTTGGGGAGGGAATGGGACCTCCAAGGATGGTACGTCCCGAATTTGAACCAAAAGTGATTACGAGTACTTATGTAATCGTTTTTGATCAATCGACATGAGCTTTTTGCATGCTAGTTTTGTGCTAGTTGAAAAATGTCCCCCGTTTAAGTGTGTAACAGATTTAGTGGCTGTGCTAATGCTTTTAGTGTCAGTGTTGAATCCTTATTAGTGGCTGTGCTCTTAATTCCCTTCAAACGGTGTGGCTTAATAGTGGCTGTGATTTGATAGTGTAATCCTCACCTCTGGCAGCGTGTGTTCGATCCGCTCCTCAGGCAATCTAGTTTGATCGAGCATCGCAGTATCTCGCGGTCATATATGGATGGCAACGACCCATGTGGATTCTATTAAAACTGAAAAACAAAAGGAGCATGAATTACACGCTTCCACGGATCGAGAAGGTCGAGCATACTCACTCAGTTTCCGCCTCAGGCCCCTATCCGAATTTGAGCATTATTTTCGGCAGCCTCGGCATTCCATCAAACATCCTTCAAACCCGTTCAAGGCTTCCACTGCAGCAAATGCATTGACTTTTGGTGAAGATTTTCATTGTATTTGTGAGACTGATAATATATTATCTGTGAATGAAGCTCTCAAGCACTCGAGACTCGAGAGTTGTGAACGCGGAGGCAGTGGGACTGACATGGTCGGATCAAATGTCAAAATGTCAAATGTCAAAAAAGTCAAGAGGGGCGCCAGGCGCGCCGGTGCAAAAGCGATGGGCATACGAAGGGCCAGGCAGTCAACTATCACCATGGGGGTAGCATGCTGACCGGTGCTAGGCCATTAATTTGCAGAATGAAGAAGAGGAAAGATTCTTTTGGTGATCGTTTGATCGTTTAACGGGGAGGTTTGATGGAATGCCGAGGCTGCCGCGAATAATGCCCAAGTTCGGATAGGGGCATGAGGCGGAAACTCAGGAGTGAGTATGGAGGGAGTTGCCAAGTGTTCTATAGCGTATCCCGGTGACCGATCACTCGTGTGCTGACCCGGTCATCGCCCGATCGGGTCCGATCATTGTTCCCATCACTCTATTTCAAGCTCCGCTTAGCCTGCTCCCGAATTCTTCCGGCGGGTGGGTCAACCAATTTTTCTCTCCGCTCGATCATCGATCGCGCGAGGTCACCGCCTTTTGGGTGAGTGGGTCAGCGCCGCTTATGGTAATTCGGGCCTCTACTCAACGCCTTCATCCGTTTATGGTAAGGTGGTTCAAATTCCGCAAATGTTGCCAACTCGCTTGAAATTTTGTTTTCCTCTGCAGAGATTTGAAGCATCGGGCAATCGGATACTAGCCCTGTTCAACGAAATTGCCACAGTGCTCTAGTATTGGTTGCCCGGAGCTTCTGGTGGCAATTCGGGCAAAGTCCAGTAAACATTCGTTACAGTCTTCCGAGGGAGAGAGACAACTGAGACTGAAAACATACATGAGGGGAAGTTTTGACAGTGCCTTCCCATATCTGCATCCCAATCAGTTGCTTTGGAATTTAACTCTATGCATCTGCATCCCCGAAAACACAGTTTCGCCTGATTACTGTGAGTTCACGGTGATCTGCGTAGATCCATATGGAAAATTCATTTGGATATCCTCAGAAAGCCTAGCTCAATCCCTGAATGGATAGAGTAGATTTACATTCCGCTAGGGAAACCCTTGCTGCACTTCCTCATTGGAACGACTCTGACGGTGCAATATCAGATGTCGTCGAAAATGCATAGCAGTTATGCATACATACCGGTCTAGTAGGACAATAGCAGTGGGAAACCAAGCCCAATAGACCGAGCTGGAGCCAGTAATGTGCCCACAGCAACAATATATGGCTGCAGCATCGTATGCCTCCAATTCCGCAAGTCGGACAATACAGAACCCATTACAGCAACAATATTCTACCTTTATCATAACTCACGAAGGCAAATGTGCGCAGATTCATGGGTCAAAAGAAGTGGGCTACTACTTCGAGTAGCAGACCACGGACACATCTGGTGCAGCCGCAGCGATGCGCCGACGGTTTATGACTCGAACGGGCACAGTCGCGCTCGACCATCTTTCCGTCGCTGCCCACGCGACGTATTATTATCGGCTCTGCGCAGGTTCAAACCCGTGTGCGGACGAAGACATCGTACATTTCCCGCATTGGGTGCAGCTGCAGATGCAGCGCGAGTCGTGGAGTTGCGCTCGTGCTACGTTTGCGGCTTCACGTTCAAATACTCCAAGTACAGCGCCCCACGGATCCGCAGGTACCTCTGCGCATCGTGACCGCGCAGGAGACGCGTGATTCCCCGGGTACTACTAAATGTGAGTGGTGCGTACCCGCTCCTCATGTGTGCGTCAAATGCGTGCGTGAACGTCGGACATAGTGGCACGTAGGGTAGGGTTTCGCGGCAAACAACACTACGAAATGAGGGCGATGGGCGGATCCGTAGTCTTGTGGCTGCCTCCGTATAAGCGTGTGGGACGTGCCCAGTTCGCTGGGTGTAAGGGTAAGTGAACGGAATTAGTGTAAAGCTGGATCGCGCACCGTGCGCCAACGAAGCCAACGCGCAGCTAAGCTGGCAGAAGATGCTCTCAGCGGGTGCGCTTACTCGGGGAGTCAGGGCGGAGCAGCGTACACCTAACGGGGCGCTAGCAATGGCAGGTATGTATACCTGCAGAGATCGCGCGAATGCGCGTCCTTTCTTCCAGAGTCTTGTTATACGGTGATAAATCTCGGCCGCGGGAGAGCACAGGCAGGGCAGCTGGGACGCGAGTAATTCGGAAAAGGTGGGTTGCGCTCGGCACGAATCCGCACGATAGTCGAGGGTGCGTAGAAAAATCCGCTAATCTGCGGGGCGTTGTGCGCGTGCAGCATGCGAGGCGTATGGGAGGCGTGCGATCTGCTGAATATGCGGTTAGTGAATGCCCTTAGTGCAGCGGTAGATTGCGCACCTTTCGTACATGTTCTAGGCCAAGCTCTCTCGTCTCGTGCGCCGGAATTCTGGCCGTGAAAGCGGTAGCACATTATTTGCTCCGCATTGGGCTTCCTCGCAGAAACGCCAGACAATGAGCACACTAGAATCAGAACGTCGCAGTCCAGCGAACGCGGGCATTTCTGGGCGCGCTGACGCGCGAGATGTCGCGGTGCCAGGCATTTTGAAGCATCGCATGCAGCCGCACATGCAACGCTAGACGCGGATTCGCGCCCGCGGCACACATGCGGCTTCATTGCAATACTGCGAACACGCGAAAGACGCCAACAGCATAGCAGGAAGCGCCAGCGCAGAGCGCTTGGGGATCTCGTCGGCAAGCAATCAAGGCGTTCTGAAAGCAGAGGACTCCCACCATCGCAGCGTTCCGAAGGTGCAGAGGCGCGTAAAGCGTGCGCACGCCTGGCTATTGGGACGACGCGATTGGTCGGCGTCACGCACGAAAGCCGCGTACAATGACGGCGATCGGTGGGTGGGTCTGGACGAGCGCGTGGAATTGGCTGGGTCTGACGGTGGATATATGGAATCAAGGCGAAGGCGGCTTGCGCACCGTGCAGCAACTGCCAACGACATGCTCCGAGCTCGCTCGCCCTTCGCAAGCCGCACCCGCGCCATGGCCAGTACATGAGAGGGTGTCTCTGGTGTGCAGCATGCGGAGTTCCAGAAGCTTTCTCCCCTTGGTAACGCTGTACATAGGAAATATTGAGAGGGTTCGGTGAATAATGCGTCTGCATGTCGGGGCGTTCCGAGCCGGTTGATGTAGCATAGGAAACTGTGTGCGCACGTTGGGTTATGCAGCAGCGCGGTCGTCAGCCAGCGGTGGGAGCTTGGGCGCACTTGTGTAGGTCCGGCGGAAGCTCGACGTGACATTCTCTTTGAAAAATATATCATGTTTTGCATCGCGCAATTGAGCGCATTTCTCGCCAGCGGCCAGAGTGATGGACATTGAAGTGGGCTCCCGTGGTTTGCCAAGGAATGAGTGCAGCGATTTGCGGCATGGGCGAGAGCCTACGAAAGCTTTAGTGTATGCGAGAGGGCCAAGTAGAGCGGCGCCACGCAAGCACCGCTTCGATGGCATCAAGGCCGGATCAGCGCACCCGATATCGACCGGGCCGACGGTGAGCGCGGGGCGCAGGTAGGCGCACAAGCTGAGCACAGACGAGTAGGTAGCAGTGCAGTGGGCCATATATGGTGATGACCCTATGCCTTGTGGACCTCAACACGGTCACCCAGCTCGGTGACCTGGCCGCTTCGGCAAGCGGGCGGTCATCCAACTCGGGTGACCTGGTCGATCAATAATCCACTGGGGTCTCCTCGTTCCAAGGCTTGCCGCGTGGGAATTTGATCCGGTGCGGGTGTCCGTTAATTCGCGTGATGGTGCACGAATGATCGGCAGATGCAGCCGGCGGCGCACCGGACCGGTATTCTCTCGCTTGCTGTTAACCTTCATATCGATGATTCACCGTTCTCTAGTTGCTACAGTCAAGTACCTAGAAATGGGATGATCAAATTTTGGCTTGATTTCGCTGAATGGGGAAGGTGCGAGCATAATTGATCCCGTTTCTGAGACGAAATTTGAATTCCCTTTTGTGCAGCGTCAATTGCAATCCACTCCCCCTCAGTCCATTGCAGAACTGTTAGTTATATTCATATCCATGTTCTGTAGAAACCTCAGAGTCAAATATTCGTTATGTGCGACGATATTAAAGGAAAATGTCATGATTTGATTTCACTTTTACCGTGTCTTCGGAAAGATTTCTGTGTACAACAAGATTGAGTCCACAGATAACCCTAGTATCTTAATAGACTATTCTTCATGCATTAAAGATGACATGGATAAAAAATCAGAGCCCAAGTATATCATGTTCGTTGTGACTTCGCTGTCCTGCGCCCTCTATGTTGCCATCCACATCTTCGTGTCGCAGCAATATTTATTGTCTCTGCCAGATTCACATAAGTCAGACCATGTTATCGTGACCCTTAAGAAAGTACTTGTCGAACCGATAACTATTGAATAAATTGTGACCCTAGTCCCGCTCAAAATGGGCTCTGCAACCATCTTTGGATTGCACCATCGTACGTAGTGCTGTTATTTGGCCCAGGATGTTCAATGAAGTCATTGTACGCAGGTTGTTTGCCAACATGCCTGGATTCTTCGACTCCGAACAATTGGCTGAACACTCCGTATCACCAAATATATTCTTTATTGAGACCCGGACACAATCTTCCTTGCTTTCGTTCCACCACTGCATTTTGACCTGGTGTTGGGTGGGCTCATACAAGTCACAGCATCTTTTGGTCAACGTTCTCACAGTAAGTTCAGACTCAGTTCTCGCTGACAAGCTCTGATCCAATTTCGACATTCATATATGTGGTCGGTAGGTATATGCGAACACAATCAATCACAGTATGCTCGGTCTCTAGGTCTCTGGCTGCCGCTGGTTTCCATATCAGTGTGACTGTCGGCCACCCTCATCACCGCCATCTGGTGTCTCGTCTGAGTCGTCTCGGGATAATCTTTGTTGTCGCTGCTAGGTTCGTGAAAATCAAAGCACTTTTTGACCAGAGATCGGATGACTTGCATCGGCCTGGATCCTACAGACGGGGCCTTGGCTTTTTAGAATGTGCTTTGAACACCGCCTGAATACAGTCAGTCTTGAGGTGTGCTGTTAGGATTCGTGCTTACCTTTGCAAACAAATCATCTAAGAGCTTCAAAGTCCTGAGTACAAGCTTGCAAATTTGCTTGTCATCTTTGTTTCTGGATGCTTGACGAAAGGTGACTAAGGTGAATCCCATCTCGACGATGTCCCCCACTCTGAAACCAGCCGGGTTCTTTTTGACATATCTGAATGTTGTCAGCTGCATGCGCACAAAAGACAAGAATATGTATGTACTGATTGTTCTTGATGCAAAGATACACAATGTCATTGTCGATGCAGTGACCCACTTTGTTCTCCAAGTGGTGGCTCAGCGTACCCGATGTATCCCCGTATTTCTCAAATGAAATCATGGTTACTAGATTGACGATTAATTTGAGACAATCCAGTTATGCAAGTATTTGAGGTGTTGTGTACATTGCACTAGCCATGAAAGGTTTATGTTGGGCCACAAGTGCATTGAAGATGGTCTGAATTCAAGCTAAATTCACCTTCGATCAACACACCTTGCAACGTCGAAGCTCTCGCTTGAGCAATGTCCTCGAGATTTTACTTTCATAATTCACATACGGACTTCAACTTCTCTAGGAGACTATTTTTTTTTTGTGGTTGCGGATATTTGTAACCTGTCCTCCGTCTCAGGATATTCCGTGTACCATCAAGTGTCGCCACGCGACAAGTGTTTTAACATATTTTAAGCGGAGCTTAAAAGCTGCACAACAGCATCACCCATAAGGCATCCGGCAGGTTCGGCTTCAAATTCAGAACATAGAAGGAAAAAGAGATGATGCAGCAAGTCGGCATCAATTTCGGATCAGCGGTCGTGAGGGCCACTCCCGTGCCTCCGAACTTTTACAAGGTTTCAGCCTCTCCGGTCTCCAAAAATTCTCTCTGGCATTGGAATCATTTTCTCAATATATTTGGGACACGAATAGGGGTGCTCAATTCTTGTGCCCATTTCCCCATCTCGAATTTCCCCATCTTTTATTTGTTTGAAATAAATAGAGATGTTAACTCCGCTTCAGCACGCCACGCAGCCGGATCACGCCACTTGAAGCCTCTATTTTTAATAGCGCGCGATTATCGGTCTAGATAACAACCAGATCAGCCAGATCACCACTGGAACAGTGGCTCGTGAGCCGGCTACCGCAATTGCCTTGACCACCCCAATCGTTTTCGTGCTCCCAACTCTCCGAATCGCTCTTCTCTCTCCTTACCAGATCAATTTTATATTTT
>JARKIE010000969.1:0-18912 GCA_029378255.1 Mycena rosella
GATACATTCGCACTATTGGACTTGTGCCTGTCGCAAATAACGAAACCGTAACCTGTCGCTTCAATCCGGAATCGCGCAGACGACATAGGGTCATTCCCTGGCCGCAAGAATCATCGGATATCAACGGAATCGTCGCGCGTAAGTCAGAATGAAGCTGCGCCATCAGAATACTGTTTACCATCTGCTCGTGCTCGCGAGCAGACTCTGGATCAATCGGCTCGAAGTCGAGGGAGACGGAAAATACACCGAGCATCTGCACGTCTTTCAAGGCGTGCAGTCGCTCAATTTCCTCGAACGATATGGCGGACGATTGCAATGAATTTTGGCTTTGCTGCCCCTTTGGCTTGAAGGAATTGAGCTCAGGACAGTCCTTCTGAGGTGCCCAGTGCCGCCGCACTGGAAACATTTGCCCTCGGCGCGATACTGATTCATCTCGGCCTTCGACAGTTGTTTCTTCTTGCCGGGCGGAGCGGTCATCATCCTTGTTGAGCTCTCGCCCTCCGTCCGATGTGTTTAATTTTCGCGACGCAAAGTTCTGCGTGCGTTCAAACTCATTTGGGTTGTTCTCCGCGCGGTCATCGTGTTTCTGCTCCTCAGCTGCAATGAGCTTCGCAATCTCATAGTTTGCAGCACAGATTCAAGGTCGTCCAATGAGGACGTCTCACGGTCATGGCCCAACTCGGCCCAATGGATCCGAATATCGGTGTCTGCGCCCTGCCAGAACCGAATTATGAACTGGCGGTCGCCGATGTCATCACCGATGCTGTCACGCAAGTCTGTTAAATCGGTGCGATATTCACGAATGGGGTGGCCACGTTGCCGGAAGCTCTCGTATTTCTCGCGCTGGATTGAACGAAAGTTCGCCGGGAAACAGTGATTAAACAAGGCCTTGATGATCTTGTTCAATGTCCATTTGCTCGGGTTCTTAGCAACCTCCCTCATGTACCAGGCTGAAGCGCGCCCTCCTAGGTATTTCTTGACCCAGGATACAGCACGCTTGCGGCTGATGTATCCGTGACGAACGCAGTCCTTAACCTCGAGTGTCCATTTCTGGAAGATACGGAAGTCTTCCTCGCCTTTATATTCAAAAGGAGGATCCGGTTTCGAATTTAGGTACTCAAGCTTCCGTCGCTGCTGCCGCTTGCGACGAGCCTTCTTGGCGCGCTGCTTCCGATGACGCTTGCCTTCGCCCGAAGAGCTCGTGCTCGAAGAAGAGTCAGATTCGGAACTCGCCGAACTGTTGCTCGAGCCATCCGTACTAGTTGAATCAGCATCCGAGCTTGAATCATCGCTCGAGGGCGGGGACGGTGACTTTTTCCTGCCAGATTTCTTGGCCTTTTTCCGAGATTTCTTGGATTTATCTGCCGGTTCCGTCGCCTCGGAGTCACTTTCCAGGGTCTCGAAAAGGTAAGTCTTTTCCGGGATCTGGTCCAGCGCAGTCCTCCGAACCAAGGGCGGAGCCGGAGTGATACTGGGACGTTTGCCAGAGTCCGTGTGTCGTTTCGCTTGCGAGGAATGCGTGGATGACCTGCCCTTCCGTGGCTTATCATCCATTGCTCGTCCCTCAATATGTACCGCAGGCGGGCCTTTGTCGGCCTTGCCGGCCTTGGGCTTCGAATGGACCGTGTGGCCGCGTGCGGCCGATCTGGGCCCATGAGTTGCATGCTCGTTCAAAAGACGTTGTAACTGCATAGCCAGCTGGCCATCGGCCTCAATCTGACGAAGCTGAGCTTCGTCGTCTTCAGATTCCGAACTCGAACAAGACGGGGGCGATGATGGTTCTTCACGTTTGATATTAAAAGCCGCCATATTTGGTCGCTCACGAGGATCACGTCCTTTGCCTTTCGCAGATGCCGTGTACCGAGGTGCAGTGGCTGCGGGCGAAGAACGATGCGCCGTCGATGCGACAGTTGTATTGCGAGTTGCCTGTACCATATGAATAGAAATATCATCTTGCGTCTTCCGAGATTCCCGTGAACTCCTCGAGTTCTTGGTCGAAGTCAACGAAACACTCTGCGGAGTCTTTGTACGCTGTGTCTTCATGCGAGCGGCACGACGCTCAAGCGTCTCACGCGTTGTCGGGCTCATGCCCCGCACAAGTTCAGTCATGACTTCTTCGAAGTCAAATTCTTTTCCTACATCTACTGCGGACAAGGAGTGTTCTGACGGAGCCTCCCAATCGGACGGAATATCCCCCAGGCCATCGGCCTCCGTGTACTCGGCCCACTGCTTGATAGAAGCACGTTGGTCAACACTCAAACCCGTTTCAGATTTTGCCTCCGTGTTCGCATCTTCCTGGGTAAACCAAGTCCCGAAAAATTTGGGCGTGGTCTCCAGGACAGGTGATGCCGAACGGGCGGACGTCCGCGAGGTACGCTTCGGCGTTTGGAAGCCGTCGTGAGATAAGCTCTCCAACACGTCACCGCTGCCGACGGCGTCGACGACAGCATCTTGATGGTGGTGGGAGGCCTCGCGGGTCGGCTCGGACGAGGACACCGGCAAGGGCTTGTTTCCATCGACATCCGCGTAGCGGGAGCGAGGCTCAGCCACGGCAGCAGAGCTGGGGTGAGGTTTTTCACCGACATCCGCGAAGCGGGAGCGGTGCTCGATCTCTGCAGCAGAGCTGGAGCGAGGTTTGTGTTCGTGGCGACCTAAAAAGGGGGTTATGTTCGAGATTGAAGAGGTGGTGAACGCACCAAGACTGTTTCCGACCGCAGGGGTGCCCGCGGCATCCATCCCTGACCCAGTCGAGCTCGAGGTGCCCGCCGAGCGGTCATCCATCTCGAGATTCCCCGACGGACCGTCGTCCATCGGAACCGGGGGTTCGTAAGCGTTCCCAGAACGCAAGACGCGAGCCATGTTGATGGCTTGAAAATTTTCGGGGTTTTTGGCGGTGGTGTCGAACGGTTGATCAGGCCGAAAGACGTCGCCAAGGAGTTAGAGAGTTAAAGCGAGGTTCAAAAAGTGTAGGGGAGAGGGCTGATAGACAAGACCAGTCTCCGCTCACGATGCACGCAACAGAACCGGGACAAGCTCTGTTGGGAATGCTGGACTTCTACGTAGATAAGAGCGGTCCTATATAGGTATAAAGTCCGTGTGACGTGACGCGTAGTGTAACGGAGCCGAAATCCCTACACTTCTCCTCGAGTGGCCGGATAGACGGACGCGCATGCCGCACACCCGGGCTCACCGTGTTCGCGCGCTGTCGTAAGTGTGTCGCTCGCGGGCACATGCCGCCTCACGGAACCCGACGCGGCCGCCGGCGCATGCATCGCTATGCGCTACCGCAGCAGGCTGCGAGCGTGCGCTTGCAGTCGCCAGGCCCCGCGCCGCGCCCCGCCGAATATCGACGCGTCCACGTCCGCCCCACCCCGCCCTTGCGCTGCGTGGGCTGCGATTGGACGCGCAGCTTTCGTTCTGCGAATCTGCGAAGCGCGCCGTCACCGAGCGCGACGCCTTCCGACTCGCCGATCGGTTGTCGTGCTCTCCGTGCTCCCCGCGCGCACATTGGAAGACGGCGGAAGAGCGAGGAGTTGGAAGGATTCGCACGTCGAATTGGGGAATTGGGGCGCCCTGCCCCCGCTGCCTGTGCTGCGCGCGCCGCGGTCTTTGTTCTGCGGCCGCCACCGAACACGACGCCGTCCGACTCGCCGATCGGTCGCCGTCGCGCTCTACGCGCTCTACGCACGTACACGTACCCCGCCTGAGGCTTCGAACGCAGGGATCTCTCGCGGCGCACCCCGCCTCCTCTGCAGCCCGCGTACGCGACCGGATACGGAGTCGACCCTGGACCCTCGCGCAGCGGCCGCCGCGCACCTCCGCCGTGTTCCACGCCCCACGAACTCCGCCGTGCCCCGCCGCACGTCGAAGCGTTCGGCCCACCCCAGCTCACGCGAATGCCTCTGTGCGCCCGCAGCCTCGCCCCCGAACCCGACACCCAAAGCCCAACCTGAAGCTCAAAGCTCAAAGCTCAAAGCCCTGAATCTCGCCCTCGGTCCGTGCGCACTCGCCCCGGCACCCTCGGCCGCCATTCACATTCCTCTCCGCCCGTCGACGACGCGCCCGTGCCGCCGCTGCGCCCCGCCCCTGCGTGCGTTCGCGCTGGGACGCACCGGCTCGCCGTTGAACGCAGCGCTCTCCGCTCGCCCATGCAGCCCATCCCGTTGAACTCGAAGACGAGGGAAGAATCGGAGGTGGGAGGATTCGAGCGAGATGTATAATCGGAGCGGCGCATGCTCGAAGCGAGCGCAGCTGGGGATTGAAGAAATTGAACTCGTCATAAAGTAGATTCGGTGGGGCTTGAACTTGTTTGCCATTCTTGTTGACGCGCTTCCAGGCCTGGAGCCGCTGCCTTACCGTGGGCTTCGCGACAAACTTCGCTCCGTAGTGGAGCGGTGATAATATCCAAGCCGCCGAGTTTCCTCCAAAGCCGTGGACATCTTGTCTTCACAAACCAGCGCCATTGAATTAAGGACATAAGGAAATAAGTTGCAGATCCTATTCAGGGGTAATCTGCCGCGGAGCAGGCCCTTCATTTAGGCAGGCGCAGGTTAAATGTAAGGAATACAAAGTGATTTCGAGTGGACTTTGTTAAAATAATTGGAATACACAGCCCGCTCACTCGGTGCAGCGCTACAGCAGAACCGGCTGAATAAGTGCTTATAGGGCATTTGTCCGACGGACAATGCAGATTAAGGTTGACACACCCTGTTCTGTAATGATATTAGTTATAATCTCCCATGCAACAACACTGATCGTGGGTCAGTGTACATAGATAATACATCGTTACAGGTGGACAAAAAGCTGACACTTCCCTGGACATGGAAAGCGGAAATCTAAAGCGTACCGTGCAGCACTCCATCCTACAATGAACTCGAAGTAAAGGAAGAAAGGGCGAGGACGACGCGACACGCATGTGTCCATCCGGTTCGCCTTTTCTCGAACGGCAGGTAGAGCTGTCGTTTTGATACCGAGGCGGGAGCTCGACAACCTCTTCGGCGTCGGTGATCACCGTGACGGGCATCGTGGTGGAGGACGTACGTCGTGCGGTTCCTTTGGGGGCCGGGGTGGAGGGCAGGTGGGACGTGCGGAGTGTTCGGGAGGTGCGGGAGTCGGAGACCGTGGTCTGCGACAGCGGTTCGCTGTTTGATTCTGAGTACGCCCTTTCTCGGGGTCCTGGGCCGGGGGCGTAGCCCATCTCGGGGGAACGCGCTGCAAAATCAAATGCCTCGATTTTGGGTTTATATCTTGTGGCGATATCGCAGGAAGAGGAACGTCACGAGTGCACCAAAGATTCCTGCTCCAAAGGCACCGCTGACTCCAGCGACCAACTGCCAGTACGTGAGCTTTCGAGTTGGATCTGTGCAGGAGAGGTATGAGTCGAGGACGCTGACGGAGGAAATCAAACGCGCATTGTTCCTGGGGCCACTGGAAAAACAACTAGATGGTGAGAATTGCAACTAAACGGAACTCACAGCAATCGCTTGGGCCAAACCCACCCGCATGCAAGGGCCCGTTCGACCACATCTGGCCGTCGGAGCTCACGAGGGACAGGAAGAAGGGGAAGGCCCAAGACTACAACGCGCATCAGCATCGACAAACGCCATCAAACAAGTAACGAACCAGAGACGGTCCAGTCAATTGGGTCCATTGAGTTGGATGTGATGTTGTATGGCGGATGGAGCGCCGGCGCAACCTATCGCCCGCATTTAGCATCGGAAGAAAAGCGGCTGGATAACATACCGTCAGGCTGAACGGAGGCTTCCCCGACTCGGGCGTGAGGGACAAGTCTGTGCACTGTTGGAAGAGTATCGCATCCGTGTTGATTCTCCGAAAAGGGGGTGCAAATCTGGTTGATGAACCCGTATTGCGACAGTGGGCCGCCGGAACCATCGCGTCGACGTCCAAAAGTGTGGGGAATGTGACCGAACGGGATTCAACTGGCGTACGTCGGTGTTGCCACAGTTGTGTTTTGTACGACTGTGTACATTGACTGGCATCCGCCAGGAACTCCGTTCTTATTCCACTATTACAGGTAAGAATTCGGCGACGAACCCGTCGGACAGGACAAGGAGCTCACCATGCAGATCTGGTACTGAGGACGGATTACAGGGTCAGAGATAGGGATTGAAGGTCAGTGAAGACGAACCTGTGTCCCGGGAGCAAACGGACGTCCCAATCCTAGCTCCGGTAAGTAATCTTCATGTACAACGTCACAAATGTACGCACGAATGAGAGTCCGCTGCCTGCTCCAATGGTGAACGGTGTGATGAACGTCCTATCCTCTCCATTAAGCGCACATAAAAACATGGCGAGAATGGTGACGTACGATGTGTAAACGACCAATGAATATGGCGCTACTGGATTCGGTCTGCGGGATTATCAGTCATGAGTCAAGCTGGGAGAGGGCCACTGCGTACCCAATTGCTCCCTCTGAGGATTCCAATTTAACACGTTAGGCTCACATATCCTACCACGACCTTGGACACTCACGTCGACCCCACTTTATGTGAAACGTCTCGCACTGCTCTGAAAGGAAATCCATCAGCTGCGGCTTGATAACCTATAGCCGCCTACACACCTGTAATGGGGATGGAACAGGTTGCGACGCAATGTTATAGTCGAAGAAGAAGCCCTGGATAAGTGTACTCAGGGCGAGCGAGGATACGCCATGGAGTCGGACGCACCGGCTGCAGAAGGGGCACATATTTGGCGCGGCCAGTCTTCACCAACGAACCCAGAACGAGTAAAAAATCCAGCCACAAAGAAGGCAAAGAATGGCGCCCCATTGCATCCACTGGGGACTGGCAGTGAGAAGCAGGAACATGATCAACGGTTGATATCTCCGGCGCCAGGCATTCGATCAGCGTTCATGGAAACGCTCTCGGTTTAACGCCGTCAGGAAATTACGGAACCAAACTGCCGAGGTGTTATGGACCGCCTTTAGAATCAGAATGAGCATCATGGTACTAGCGCCTCGCAGACTAACCGGTGTCTGACCTTCCCCAACCCTATGCAGGAATTTAGTCGGATCAAATGAATTGAAGGTCGTTCTGACAGTCATTGTTCAAGAGTGCATTCGGCTACCCGTCTATATGAGAACAGGGATCCTGGGTTCAGATCTGCGAGCGCTGGGGACCAGGGCTTGAATTTTGATAGACTTTACCGTCCGTAAAAGCTAGCTTTGAGGACACCGAGGACGTCCGGACCGTCCGGTTGTGTCTTCGTTCGCCTAGTTGAATATGCACCAACGCACATGAGAATGGAACCAGACTGCAGTGCGATGTGGCCAGGTTAAATCAGATGTTGATCGACTGTTTGAGTCCGCATTAATACCTTCGAACGAGAGGCAATCTCTTGATCGTGTTTCAGCAAAGAGCGTCAATCCGAATTCAAGAGCGGGACGCACAGAGAGCTTCATTATACGGCACGGAATTGCCACGGAAACGCCGTCACTGCCAGAAGCGCCAGATTGGCGCCAGACACTCAACGCACCGGCGAGTTGAAGAAGAAGGGCAGCAGATGTATGAGATTCAAGAACCCAAGGTTGAAGAGAAGCACTCAGCAGGATTGAAAGGAATTTCGTCGTGGTCAAGTAGCGGTGGTCAGTTAGAAAGCAGAATTGATCGGAACATTTTCTGATTGTTCCGGCGCACTGGGCACGTTACGCGACTGAGGCTGACTCAGCTTTTCTCCGCCTCCAGACTCCCAACTTCTCCTTCCATGAGCGGGCAGCATTTCGAGGAACACTAGGAATCATCTTCGTTCAAAATTAGTTGGGATGTGATACCTCACAGCGTACCTCGCCGTGGTTGTGGCGAGTCACTGGACGGCCGGTACAGTACATGTTTTTCACGCAGAGCGCAGCAAACGCTGATTCCGACATGTCACATACAGAACGAAACTCCCCGTTTTACTCTTGTTCATTCGGATTCATCGTCTTCTCCTGGTCTGGTCCGCAACCGTTTTGCGTTGATCGGGGCGCCCCGCATCTATTCACTGCCGGACGGCGGTCGATAATTCCTTGCTCCCCGGGCCCTTTAGTCTCACTAGCTTGGAATCAGGCTCGGGCAACTACGGACCCGGCATTCAAATCCTCCACTAGCTGCCGTGGGCACACCCGGGGCTCAGTGGCGCTCTAGTTCATATCAAAAATACGGTGAGCGCGGTGCATTTCATTGTAGGCTGATACATAGATGGAATGTATCCAAAACTGCACATATGCCGGTGCATCGGTTTTCCCCGAAATAGATGTAGGCGCGGTCCGCCATCAGGACCCTTATTCAACTGTTTGTCAACTCAGAACAGACCCTCATTCCGTGCTGCTTACATTGTCGCTCGAGCAACAGGTTCCGGCGTTGATCCATTAACAGCTTCCACCACCCCGGTTTTCTCTCTTCACGAGAGCCCTTGTTCAGCCCGGGGCCGTCGTTCATACAACTGACCGGTCCATTCATCCGCAGGTATAACATCCTCCTTTTGGGAATCCTCCATTAACTACTCGACCTTGAAACACCGAACCTCCATACGCCAAGCCATTCCATGGCAATTAGTGCTCGGGGACGGGCATACGCTGACATACGGCGTATAGGGATCCCTATATAACGGGAGTCGCCCCAACGCCACCTCACTTGTTCTATCCTTAATGAGGGTTGCTTTTCTCGGACTTACAATTGCTGCCGCACAGGCGTTCTCGACCCCTCTGTATGATTATGTCGTCGTGGGTGGCGGGACTGCGTGAGTCTTCCCCCCTCGTCTCCGTATTTCTCACAACCAATTGCCCTCGGTGTCAGCGGCTTGACTGTTGCCAACCGACTCACTGAAGTTACAAACATCAAGGTGGCGGTCTTGGAGGCCGGGTTCGATGCAGAGGGCCTCCCAGAGGTACACCAAGCTCCCGACTCGACTCTCATCGGTTCTGATCAATTTACAGGTCTTTATCCCTGGGCTCATCGGCACCGGGCTATCTCTTACGACTCTCAATTGGGTACGTGTCCATCTGAGCTATCCATCTTCGGCGTTGTAACGATATTAACGCAGGCATACGCCACCGTTCCACAAACCAACCTCAACGGCCGAATCCTGACTGTGAACGCAGGGAAGGCGCTCGGAGGGAGCACTATTATCAACAGCATGATCTTTGTGCGTCCTCGCTTCGATCCATAGTTGACCTTGTACCTAATGCCTTCCCTTCCCCAGCCGCGCGCTGAAAAAGAGCAGTACGACGCCTGGGGCCAGCTGAACAACGACGACACCTGGACATGGGATGGCCTCCTCCCCTTCTTCAAGAAGTCTGAGCTCTTCACGCCGCCAAACGCGTTCCAGACCGCGAGCGGCGCGCGCTTCCTGTCTGCCGTCCACGGCTTCGCCGGCCGCGTCAAAGTTGGCTTCCCGAACTACTTTTTTGCGCAGTCGGCGCTGTGGCGCAAGGCGGCGGAAGGCCTCGGGTTCCCCGCGTCCCCGGACCTCGCGAACGGCGACCCACACGCGGTGGGCATCGCGCCCAACTCAATCAATGCCGCCAATAACACTCGGTGCGGGTGATCTTGTATTGACTTCTCGCGGATGCGTTGCTGACTCGAAAGGGACATGTAGGTGCTCGGCTACATGCGCATACTATACGCCCTTTGCAAACCGCCCGAACCTCGTCGTCATCACCAACGCTACCGTCTCGCGCATCTTGTGGGCGAATTCCACCGGCGGCGCGAATCTCACGGCAAGAGGCGTGGAGTACATTGTTAACAACCAAACCCAGAGTATCAGCTTTTCCAAGGAGGTAATCCTGTCCGCTGGAACCATCGGCAGCCCAAAGGTCCTTGAGCTATCTGGGGTCGGTAATTCCACGTGAGTCGAGTTTCGTGACACTTGAAGACCAAGTCGTTGATACTGTTCACAGCATTTTGAAGGCCGCGGGGGTTACGCCTGTTCTGAGCCTTCCCACTGTCGGCGAGAACTTTGCCGGTATGCACACGCAGGCTTGGCTTCAAGTCTTATCTCACCCACGGTGATTTTCAGATCACGTTCACAGTTGGGCAAATGCGTTCACCAACATCACGTATGTGGATGAGGTATGATGGACCGGATACACGCTGATCCTATTGGCGTTTAGTCTGACCAAGGACGCGCTCCTGCTCAACCCTGCATTTGCCGCCGAACAGCAGGCTCTGTGGTTCAAGAACCGCACAGGTATGCAGCACCGTGGTCCAACATCTGCGCGTATCGTTCATTCTCGTTGTAGGATTGTATTCCGCCATCCCACGCTCCCTGGGCATCGCTGCGCCGTCCGACGTATTCACTCCGAGTCAACTGAACACCCTCATTGCACAAGCGCAGGCGAACCTCACGCAGTTTGCGGAGCAGTTTTCTAATGGGAACCCCGCGCTCGCCAAAGGAATCGCCGCGCAGCACAAGATTGCGCTCACGCTGTACCAGATGGACAAGGAGCTTCCCCTGGAGATGAACGCCGGTAAGCCGAACAGGTACAAATTTCCGAGTATTTCCTCACAAATCTCGTGTAGAACCCGGGTATTCCGGTCCCACGTCGTTCAGCACGCGCCCAGCGAGAAACTACACGACAATCAACTCGGTCCTATACGCGCCCCTGTCGCGCGGCCGTACGCACATTATATCCTCCGATCCCCTCGCGCCGCCGGCCGTCGACCCCGCGTACTGGGCGCACCCCATCGACGTCGCAGCGCAGGTCGGCGGGATCAAGCTCGCGCGCAGGATGCTCAAGGCGCCGCCGCTGGACAGCATCTACACCGGTGAATTCGAGCCCGGCGCAGACAAGGACACAGACACGAAGATCGAAGACTGGCTACGTAGCGTGGTCGCGAGCGATAACCATGAGGTGGGGTCGCTTTCGATGATGCCGCAGAGCCTTGGTGGGGTGGTCGACACGTCGTTGAAAGTGTATGGCACGGCGAATGTCCGCGTTGCAGGTGGGTTGATTTCTACCACATGGATGTATTTCTGGAGCTGAATCAATCCGCTACAGATGCATCGATCATTCCCTTCCCGGTCAGTGCCCATCTGGTGCGCGATTTGAGTTCGTCTCTCCTAAACATTTTACTGATGGAATTCCCAGTCATCCACAGTGTACATGATTGGGGAACGTGTGCGTGGTTTCGGGTGTGTTCGGAGGTCGTGTGTGCTAATAACTCCCTCATAGGCTGCGGATATCATTCGAGGTGGTCAGGCTTGAAACTTCCGTCCCTTCATTCATTTTCCGTCCTACCTCAGATCCATATAATTTGGCAATACTGTGATCCCTAGTGTCTTCCTCCGATATTATAGTCCTCAAGTGTAATGCTCAGTCAGAGTAGCAAATAAACGTGCTCTCCGTTGAAACAAAGTCCCACGTGAAATCGTCGCGTACTGAGATGGCAGCAAACAGTCCCTAACAACGCGCGACTCGAATGCAACACAATTCCTAGCTGATGTACCACGGGGAATTCTCAATAATTCCCTCCTTCACATTCGCCATCTTCGCGAATTCTGGTCCTGGTATCCCCACGTCGTTCGGCCCAGCATTGGGGTCCTCTTTAAAATAATCGACTATGCTGACCCGAATCGTCACATTCTTGGGCGCAGGACCTATGATAACCAGAGTGCGGTTGCAGATAGGATTCCTAGATGATTAAGAGTCGATTTCCCTGAGCCTGACCTGTCAACGTGGATTACGAACTTATTTGGATTTTTAGTTGCACCACTGCAATGATATATTTAGGTTCGCTTCGGTGCGATTCTGAGTCTGAGTCATAGTTGGAGTCAGATAGCGGCTCATGGGCGCGTCCCTCACATTTATAGTGGCGCCGTCGAGTACGCTGTGTCAAAGTTTTGCCGCAAGTCGGCTTACAGTGACAAGCACGTCTGGCCATGTGAATTCAAGGCTAGAAATGGTGTTGGACAGAGAAAAGACCAAGAAAACTGATATGGGAAGCTCTTTGTATCTGGTCAATGTTTTTTTTTCGGCCAATTGAGACTGGTCAATATTAGCAGGCGGATCGAGACGGGCTATTTCAGCGTGCTGACCTAGGATCCATTTTCACGGTTGCCAAGGCAGAGATGGGGGTTCCGATGGTGGTATTAGGTGAATGAGGGACCACCGAGGTGGACAGCGAGGCAGGATGGTGGATGGTAGTCAAAGCGAAGCCGTGATCCAAATAAGGAGGTGATTCCTGATTGCACAGCCTCCCGTTAAGATAAGGTAGCCAATAATATCAAGATAAGACAAGAAAGTTTGATGCGCACTAATATAAAGTGTTTTTAGGACTAGTACCTGGGGGATAATTCTATTTGGCAACCCCCGTTGCCACAGTACCCTCGTTGCCAAATAGAATAAGTCTATCTGGCAACCCCCCCGTGATCTCAGCGTCCGGACCGGTGCCTGCGATCAACACAATCAGCCATCGCATCAGACCATCCCAATGTAGATCAGAGCAGTGATCGATGATCCCTCCCTTTTCCTTGCACCTCGTGTATCCACCAACCCATGCTGCATTTCAGCCACTCTTCCAATGGTACACTATTGAAATCAGTATATGTTCCTCATGTCTTGGATACTGGCTAGGTTGTCCTATAAACATTGTAGTTGGTATTTCAAAATCACCGGTGGCTCGCAGAGGAAATCAGATCTGGTTGTGTTACGAGACCCAATTCGGAAGGGCTATATCCCAGTTGGGCTGTTAAATGAACTGAAATCAAAGAGGACATACTTTTTATAGGATGAATTATAAAGGTTTGGCCTCCTAGGATAGTGTGCCATATGTGTCTGACTTGCAGAGGAAATCGGATCTTGTTGTGTGTTGTATGTTATGAGACCCGATTCGGAACGGGCTGTTAAATGAACTGAGATCAACAGTACGAACTGTTCATAGGATGAATTATAAAGGTTGTATATGAAACACCGGCACCATACACCATCCGGAATCCTCTGCCTGTGTTTGCCAATGCAGTCACCTTTTAATCATGTTCAACAACAATGCCTAATTTATTTGGAATTCCCAGATCTGCCGTTCATAAGATCCTATCGGAAACAGTGGTATAAGGAACTGGAAACACCACTTTCTCCTTCCTGCCCTCCACACTGCTTGTTGCTATTGGTTTGAACTTCACAAGCCTAACACAATATATCTCCGACAGGCTAGGAACTTAGCCATATTTCCACGAGACTTGCTGAGCGCAGGGAGGTTGACGAAGGTGAATCTGATTGAAGTCACATGCCCATTCGGTCGCTTAGTCATGGCTGTGTATTGGTGACTCCCTCCTCCCTCTTGCGGCCACATTCCCCAGCGAGCACTGCTGGCTGATTGAATATTGTATTCCCACTTTCTCGGCATCTTCGGCACCCAGTTTTGGTTTTTTTTCTCCATCCATCGGCATACAAGACTTCAAGTTCTTATGTGGCGGCAACCACCGGCCCGCTGATAAGCGGGAATCTTATCGCACTTTACATAATCATGGGGTTGCCAAATTGTGGCAACCGGGTTACCAAATAGAATTATCTGTACCTGGGAGGTACTAATTTAAAGTGCACAAGAAAGTACTAATTCCGAAAGCACTACATATTAGTACCCAAACTGGAAAATTAGTACCTCGGCACTAATATGAAGTGTTTTTGCATTCCACAGTGTTGAATTGAATGTAATAATACAGTACTGCACATCCTGCGCATCCAAAGATTACTATTACCAAGACGGGGAAGCAGAGTCAAGTCAAAGGGAGTGCAAGATGGCTTACCTCGAAGAAATGATACAGGACTGCGAGCGGAGTGGAACAATGACCCGAAGTAAGAGCCAATGGGTTTGTGAAATACGCCCTAGGCGAGAAGGAAGGTCGGCTGTAGGCCAGTACGCTCTGGACGCCGAGGAGCGGTGGCGTGATCTCAAGCGACAGAACCTGAGAAATAAAGGCCAGGCACTAGTAAATAAATTGGACGGAGAATGCGTGGAAGTCTTGCTGCGTGAGCGTTGAAACGGAGATTGCGAGGGCGGTTTGGGACGAGGTGGGAACAGTTTCAAGCGGGATGAAGGGCTCGTTCGGAGCTATGACTGTGAGGTCAAGAATGGTCAGACATCGAGAACCAGAAAATGTAGTGCAACCCACTTTGAAAGCCAGGCGCACTGACATTGGAATAAAAAAGTTGGGTATAAAGCGCCTGGTCTCATGGGCAGAGATTCAAGTAAGACTGCAGGCACAGTCGCGTATTAGAACTAGTTCACTACGCAATCAGAGATTCACTGCATTCAGCACCGTCATAGATCAATCATGGTCTAGTTGTGCCGAGCTGCCGGCTAGGTCCGTCGAGGTGTGGCTATGTGTTGCCACGCGGCTAGCACAGCCCGGTGATGGTCGCCTAGTCACTGCCCGGTCTATTTTTGTCGAGGCCTGTGACACCCGGCTAGACTGGGCTGGTGGAGGTGGCTAGGGCCGCTAGGACCACCTCGACGCCTTCGCGCGAGGCCATCTCATCCCTTACTCTGTTTAGTTACTTGCACTCATCTCAACCGAAATAAATCAAGACCTAAGCATCCTGTCTCCCGCATCCTTTTCAGTTAAGTTCTTCCATCTATTTTAAACCCTGCGCATCACACGGCCTCGCCACAAATAGTCACACATAGTCACACATGTGGCGAGCCGGCTCCACGTGCCTCGCCGGCACACTTCGGCTAGCTCTCGGCTAGGTCACTCCCACATCTCTGGGCTACACCGCCAGTTCTGCAGAAGCTTCTGAGAACATTCGGAGAATGATCTCCGACGGCAATCGGACCACAATTTTTTAATCATTCTCGGATGTTTCTGAAACATGAGAACGTAGGTTCACAGACAGTCGAGATCCCGTCATAATTACACGAGATTCTGGCACGACCTTTGTAAAGCATTTCCCCCGGACATCAGAGCGACACCACTCAGGTATGTCCTGTCTTGCTCAATTCCAGCTTGCATTAATCCAATGCAGATGTCAAATCAAAGCATTTTTATTCACCAAACTTGTATCTATTGTAGCCATAAACAATGTAATAGGGAGCATGGGAAGCTGCAGGCGAGGCATGGGACAGACAGACAGATATATTGTTTCAAGTAGGTCGGATTAGGGTGTTAAGTCTTGAGAAGTCGCTTGGGGCCGGCTTGAGGTGGAAGGCAGGTTGGCGGGTAACGAGGGGAGCAAGAAGACTAGAGAGAATTTTGCATGACTTTGAATAATCTTGAGGAGCTTGAGTGACGATGGGTGCGTAGGGCACAAGGGGGATGTGGGTTGAAGCCTTGAGTGCAGGAGCGACTGGAGAGGCTTGAAGGGACTTGAGGGATCGATGCATGCGAGGGAGGACGAACGAGGACGGGGGACTCCGACGTGGACGAGGGAAGAAAGAGACCGACATGCCACGTCAACAACTTGATGGGATCAAGATGCGCACGGGCCCTCAGCGGAGTTTGAACGACTGGTCGACTATTATCAAATGATTCGCCCTCCTCAGTTCATGCCTTGGTTCACGCGTTGAGACTCGTGGGTTGCAGCACTTTCCGAAAACATTGAGACGCGCGCATTTATTTTGCCAGGGCCGAAAATTTTGATCAATGCTAAGGATTGCCTGTTTGGGTGTTGCCGAGCCTACCCGAGCTCAGCCGAAGCGCCTGAATTTATCAGTCCGTTTAGTTTTGCCTGGCCGTCCTTCACACCAATAGATGCGCCTGCACTCCGCTCATTTTCAACTGGACTTTTCTGGGCAGACTGCATCGTGTGTGGACGTCGCAGGGTTTTTGGCCCCTGGCAGATGTCTAAATATAGCTGATCCGAGGCCAGATCTGGTAATCCTTAGCAGCCGTCAAAAATTCAGCGCTGGCAAAATAAATGCGCGCGTCTCAATGTTTTTGGAAAGAGCTGTAAGTACATCTTCATACGGATCGCTTGTAGGCACAAGGAGAGCCATCCGACATGACGAAAGAAGAGAAAATGTATTCGGAGTGGCCGTGTTTACATGAATATCTTTTCGATGCAACAGAAAGAGGTCCGAGAACATCCCTACAATGTCCTCAAAAGGTTTTTTGTACTGCTCGTCGAGAGGTTTGCTCCCTGATGCCGATGGAACAATCTCCATCAATGATCGGACAAGATCCGCCGCCCGAGCTTCTCATGACATCAATCAACATTGGCGGTGTACCCGGGGCCTGAATGCAGTGATTACTTACATCGGGCTGGTGTTTGAATTCAACGGCCAGAGTTCAAGTGAAGCTATGGTCAAGTGTGTTGGACCGAGGCCGCGAGTAATGAAATATTGCTTAGCTCGCCGCTTGCAATGAAATGTCAGCGGTCATTTCAGCATCGTTTCCGTACAGCGAGTCCGCGTCGGCGCAGGCAAAAATATGCGAAGTCGAATGGGGCTGCCGAGGAACTGGTAGCCAGGTCAGCATGGATAGCGGGACGATCCAAACATACTCACCGCAAAGACTGGCATCAACTAGCGAAGGCCAGTACGGTGGGTATAGGTCTCACAAACAACAATCGGAGGTACTCACAACGAATAAACTGGAGATAAATCCGTACCGAGTGGCTGGCAACACGACCCGAATATCCGGTCAGCAGGGACCCCGACGCATCGCCGCAGACATTGGTAAAAAGGGCAGTATGGGTGTAATAACAAATTGAATGTATGTACGCACAAGGATAGACTTGAAGTCAATCCGGGGGCTGAGCCGCACCCGTACTAACGAGATGTCGAGGTATTTCAGCAAAGACTAGCACAAATGTCAGTATGGGTCTCGCGGCGAATGGAAAACTCAGCGGAATTCAATCGAGGCCACGGACCCAACAAGTCCGCGTCCGCGGAGACCACAACATCCCAAGTCAGGGAAGATGCCAATGCATCGCAGCAACGACTGATAGGAAGGTCAATATGTGTTTCACAGCAATTCGAAGGGACTGACCACAAATAACGAGACAAATGAGGTTAATCGGCTACAGCGAGCCCGCGGAATCGAGCCGGCGGCGCCACGGACCAAAATGTCGCCTGTGAAAGCGGATATATTCTCGCAAAGACTAATACGAAGGTCAGGTCAGTACGGGTCCCACGACAGTTCGAGCGTACTCACAAGCGTGTAATGAGATGAATTTGACAGCCCGCGACATCGGCGACGCCGCAAGCCAAAAAGGGAAATGCCGAGGCATTAGGAAGGTCAGTATCTGTCTGGCGAAAATTTGAACGTACTCAGAAGCATATGCCGAGGTAGGAGAAGTCAATCCGAGCCAAATAGAACGAGTCGGCGGCACCGCAGACCACAAAAAAAGTCAAATGAGATGCCGATAGATTGTTGCAAAAGGTCAGTACAACGGAGCCTAACAGCACATAACATGAGCTGAGGAAATCGTTAGCAAATGCTGATATACACTGCCGAGGGCAATCCCAGCCAAAGACTTCCCGATACATCAAATCGGCGCCGCAGACCACCAGCAAGTGAATATAGGATGGCCGTAAAGGCTAGAGCAAGGGCTGTTCCGAGCCGTGATAAACGAAACCCGCACGCAAGACACATTTAAAACACGGCACATGCATAGGGATTCACGACACATAGGCCAAAAATAGGCTCGAACCCGGCACATTCCCATGGGTTAGGGGTTAGGGTTTGTTAGGGTTTTGGGTTAGAGGTTAGTGGTTAGAGGTTAGAGGTTAGGGGTAAGGGGTTAGTGGTTAGTGTTAGGTCCAGGTATCTTGTAATGCTATTGAAGGGACTTGTGAGGAATAAAAAGATTGAGGGCAGCTCAAATTTAGAATCAAAGTCGACACATTCTGAACCAAAGGCGGCACATTGAGCTAATGTGCTGTGCTTTCGTAATGTGTCGTGCTGTCGTGTTTCGTATATCCTCATTCCGAGCCTATCGGCATTCCAGAGAACTCAAGTTAGTATCGCATAGAGCTAAATTCGCCGAGTCAATCCAGACCCAAGAGAGCTGACACGGCGGACAATCAGTGGTCACTTGCGGTCCGAGTTTCCATTGTCATGGAACCGACACCTGAACTGTCATCTAGTTTTATCCAGCCACTTACCCATTTCGGACTTTTCCGCTGCAGCCACGCGTTGTTGGGAATTTCCGTGAAATAAATCACTGCGGCGATCACCGAAACTTAGTCAGCAAAAAACCCGCTAGAATCATGTTGTTCGTTTAGTGGGCCCAAATTTTAGTGGGGAAAAAACTAGACTAAAAGATAGGATCTTTGTCTCTTTGTTTCTCTCACAAAAATCCAGAATTTTAGTAGAAGAAAAAGTTGGGGACGCTGGTTGAACATTTTGAGTTTTTCGGTGAGAAAATTGGTGAAAAACTTTACTGATATCACAGTAATTTTTCATTGAAAAAGTAGGTGAAAAACTCGAAACTTTTCTGAACTTTTCTGTCTTCGGTGAAAAAAGTGATTGTGAGTCAAAAAAGTTCTGTATATATTTCGAGTTTTTCACCGATTTTTTCAGCGAGAAATGGGTGACTTTCCATAAGCATAGAAAATGATTCTAGAATATTTCTGCTCTTGCCGTCGTCGCTGCCGAGGCAGCTGTCAGGACCCCATCAACGGGCAACCCAAAAGCATACAAGAAATATTCCAGATCTACGAAAATCTGTAGAGGGGTACCCCCCCCCCCCTCTACAGATTATTATTATTGGAATAAACTGTTTTGGGTGGCCAACGGCTACTCCTCGCCCACTTGTGAAACCATTGAGTCTCTCATTCACGTTAGAAAAATTCAACAACCTTCTGTTACCCATCGGAGTTCATTCCGGCCCTTGCTCAAGCATGAAGACCAATTCATGTTTTTTATTCTTTCTTATAGGAACGCAAGCCGTTATCACACGATCCGAATTTGCTCTACCTTGATGCCATCACTGGCACTCTCAACTAAGCTCAGAAATGCCTCGGATTAGTTTAT
>JARKIE010000097.1:0-278698 GCA_029378255.1 Mycena rosella
AGTACGACGCCAGGGCGATGGGTGCCCTTGAATTGCATTCTTCACAAGGTATATATTCGCGAGATCAGACGGCGACACATTTTCGACGGCTACAGCGTTCCCTCAATCGCCACAGTGATTATTTGTCTCTCTCTTATTATTTCTCCCAGTACTGATGCCATTCAGTTATTGTACAGACCCGTGTCGCAGCCCGTGAAGCACTCACAGATGAACAGCTCGAGGGGACCGAAATGGGTCCTTCACGGGTTGAGTCGGTGGCCCAAGGTACGTGCTACATGAACGGTATACTTTTTTGGCAGCCTCTCATCGTGATATTACAGCAACGCCCCAGACCGATACGCCTGTAGTTACAACGAGACTTTCACGGGCTGCGCCGGCAATGCCCTTATTTACAAATAAGCCATTGGCCCCTCTGCAGCAACCCCCTGAAGCATCTTGGTTCGACCACTGGGGGATGCAGGTCGTCCCGGAGACCTATACGAACAGCGTGCCCCCTGCCCATGGATATGCCTACGACGACCTCGCACGCACCCTCGGGCCCTGGGACATCCCAGTAGACCCTCAAATTTTCGACACCTCCACCGCTTACACGAACTACTCAGACAAACAGCCAGAGTATTTTCCTGCCGGCGACAGCCTGGATGAATATCTAGCTACCTATGGACTCCCCGAGTATCCTTTCGACCCGAGCACACTCGGTACGGAAAATATGCAGGAGGATATGTCTTATCTACATGTCCCACTCCCATGCGAACGACCTCCCCACCCTCAGTATCCATCAAGAGCATTCAGTTACTTCAACTCATAGATTACTAGTATATTACGCCCACAATATCTACCGTTGACTGAGTCATTCCATAAGTCAATTAAAATACACGGCGACGGCAGCGCGTCCATCGGAAGTGAGTACCCCATAGAGGAGGGGCCAAAGTATGTCGGGTACGGTGTGCCCGTCGTGGGCGAGAGCACGCAGATCCCTGTACTCCCTCATTCACAGAAAGAAGGCAGGCGACGAACCCCGGACTCACCCCACTCTCCAGCACGAGCAGCATACACACTTCGTAGTGCATGTCTTCAGCACAGTCACTAGGGTCTTGCGATTCGTTTGAAGTAGGAGGAAGGACACGATGAGGAGCTGCCCCAGGGCGGGGAAGAGCATGTACTAGGGAGAGCGTCAACGTGTCGGCCCATGGGGCCACAGCTGCCCTGGGATGGATCGCGTTGACGGCCTGAAGCCTGAGTACAGCGCGGACCTGGCACCTTGCCTTCCTGGCCAGTTTGGCACCTCGATCAAAGTCAGGCGCCGGTCGTCGAGGGGCTGGTCGGTGCAGATGTAAGTCGTACAGGCCCTATGTACGTCGAGAGAGGAATGGCAAGGCGTCGGGCCAGAAGGTGCGAACGGAAGGAAGGGCGCTAACGAACTCGCCAGCGCTGGTCAGTTCGGCATTCCGGCAAGGCATCATGATTCGGATCATCATGTGCCGAGTTGTCCTGGTCGGGACGCGTCTTGGGCGCGTCAGCGGTTGGCCAGCGGCGACAGGGCGCGTAGGCAGCACGCGCGATCCCGTTGGTCACGATTGAGGCGCGTGTCGTCACTGAAGGAAATCCAACCTGAAGTGGAGGCGAGCAGGCTGAGCAGCACGGTGGCCGAGGTCCACGCCCGCTGTGCCTCAGAAACAACCAGAAAGGTACCGGCCTGTCATCTATCAACTCGTTTCGGCAACTCCGAGATCTACGCAGTTCTACTCTCATACTACGGACTCCAAAAGGGCGCCAGATTTGATGGGAGATCTACTCACATACTCAACACTGGGCATCAGACTTCGGAGATGACTGAGTTTAAAATGAGTTCTGAACACACAAGTCCGTCTTTCGCTCGAGGCAGGGATCGGAGGTGCGGATAAGGACCAGGTGTCCAGGGATTTTGATAGACAACTGAGCTGCGTGATTGCTTGCTGAGTCGAGTTAAGTACTTGAAATCCTCATGAAACGCTCCTACTAGGTTGGCTGAACAAATTTACGCCTTCCACTCCCACCTACAGGCAAGACCGTAATAAAAGGAATAATGAAAATAGACAATGAGGTTCAAAGGAATGGAAGTCGGAGGACTTGAGGACAGAAATCTTCTCAGATTCTCACGGCTAAACTCCGTGATCACGAATTGGCTATCGAGTCACGGTCTGTCTTTCACCCAGTACTATCTCAAGCTGCTGGTGCCCGCGTCCGGCACTCACCCAGTAGGCTTTATTTTGTCTGGAGCTGATACCTGGCTTTGCGATGATCTCTCCGAGTCCGGGTCGGGGCTACATGCCTCCAGGCCGGCTGGCCCTTCTTCGCACCAACTTCAGTTTATCCAGAAAGTGTGCCGCTTCATTTGCGACAAGATCTTCTAGATCGTCCTACGCCGACACCATACACAATCTCAGGATCGTCCCCCACCACGCGTCATCTTTCAGGGTTTCACTAGGAAAGAGGCCATCGAGGATGCTATGAAAGCCGTCGCCTGGGAAACCCACGTCGTCGGGGGAGTTACGCCCGGGCGCGACGGGATGCATCCTATGCTCGACACGCTCCCGGTATTTCTCACCGTGAGCGCCGCGGTGCGGCGTTTGAAGCCCGATGGGACCGCGATCTACGGCCCGCCAGATGAAGTTGCAGCTGCCATCGAAGAGGCAAGCAATCGAGGCCGAAATTCCGCTCATTGTGGCGGACACCAGGCGCATCCACTGGTATCACGCACGGAGGGCACGTTTCCGTTTCAGCTGATTCCACTGCAAGACTGATGATGGCTCCCCGTAGATATACTTCATGCTCCCAATCGCAGTCGAAATCCAGGCTTCTAGGCGGCAGCATGCCCGGCATCCTTTCGCCGAGCACGCGCTTCTGCGTTGGATTTCAGCCGTTCCCCCTGCTTCATGCCGGGATCCGTGGGAATCGTCGCAAAGTCCCGTCGGCTGACCTACGAGGTTGCTGCCTTGCTGACGCGCGCGGCCTCGGACAGAGCTTCTGCATCGTAGGGGAAACGTCGTGGTCGGCACGGGCTTTGTCGATGCGCTCGATGCGCTCGAACAAGACCCTGACACAGATAGTATTATCGTCATTGGCGACCATCAAGGCCGTGCCGAGGAGATTGCCGCGGAGTGGACCCAAGATTACAGGAATCGCATCGGGGATCCCAAATAACTCCCCCATTCGCTCTCTCCGCTAACTACCGACTGGCCAATCCTAGCGCTGGTCACTCGTGGACGGGCGAACGCGACAGGAAGGGCGGGCAATAAATACGAGATGCTTCGAGATTCCGATGCCGTCGTTGTGGATAATCCTGCGAAATCCGGGGAGGAAATGGTGATAATGCGAAACATCAAGACACGAGTAAAAAGTATGCTGTCCCCACGGGAGTCCACTGGCCACTGTGGTGAACACGACTGACGGGAATAAGGCTGGCTAAGATTATGGATACATTCATTATAATTATGTTTAATAGCAGGATTACGATTGGATGACTTCCCATAAGCTTAGAAAAAGGTGTTCGATTATCTGGACTTATTTCGCCGGGATGCCGAGGCAGCTGTCAGGATCCCATCGGACTGAGATCTCAATTTAATGCAACCTTGGGGCTCTTCAGACTTTATTATTATTTGAATCTGGAGAGGGGTACCCCCCCCCTCTCCAGATTTATTCTTACTTGAATAAACAGATTCGGACTCCTTCCGCCAGCTATTTCGCCTGATTCAGTTGCATGTCACGTAAGTCACAGTCCGCGACAACCTTCGGTATTGCTTCGGTAACCGCCGCTAGCGGCAATTCTGGTCTCCGCCCGCATCCTTTCATCCTCGATCTCCTCTTATTCCATGTCCTCCAGGCTTTGACGATGAATAGGCACGTCGGTATCCATTGCGAAGAATATGAGGACGCGTTGCTGGAAGCTCAGACGCGTTGCAGACGCGTTGATGTGGTTTGTTCATCAATAATGTTGACAGCGGCAATGGTCGATCAAATACCGAGGCTTGCGCTGCTGTACGGCCCGGGGTTGAGAAGGTGAGGGGCAGATAAAGCGCAAAGCGAGGTGAAAAATTACACCACTACACCTTATTCAAATGTATTCCTTACGGGAACCAGAAGAGATTATATTTTTCCGAATAAACGGACATGCCGACATCGTTCGGCACCCCTCAAATAAGCTCAGATAATCGGACGCCTTTTTCTAAGCTTATGGGAAGTCACCCATTATACCTTAGGAATATGTCTGATTTGATTACATTACAGTACAATTACATTACAGTATGGTGGGTGTATTTAATCGTAATATTAAGCCCCAAATGATATGATCGCTCCTACCTCCATTTCTACATAGAGTCCTGGCTGAGAGGTAAAGTATGTCTTTTATACTCTTGGGCCATCATGTAAGGTCCTCGGGTTTAACCCCGCTGGAACTTCCGGTGCTCTGGATGAATGCTTACTTGGACTTTTTCTGTCCCCGAAGGACACAAATAAGTACGGTAAGCAATCAAACATTTCACCAGTTTCTCGGCTCCGCATTTCAAGCTCTGCGACATCTTCTTTGCAGCGCCACGTTTCGTCGTGCAGTTGCTGGGAAACACTCCTCGGTACGCGAGAGGACCCAGATGGAGTTGCAAGTATTTTTCAGTGGTATTTATCTGATGACCGATGATGATGACAACATCCTGGCTTGGTGGAAGGTGTGTTACTGCTTCTTCCTCCGCTCTATTTCCTGATTTGTTTCCCCAGCTGCATGCAATTCACTTCCCTATTCTTTCCCGTATTGCATGCAACATTCTCTGTATTCCAGATGTAAGCATTACTGTTGAGCGCCTCTTTTCAAGCAGCAAGCACACACTGGCAATGTCTGATGCACGGTTGTTCATGGCTGCTTCAACTGCATCATCAACTGTTGTAATGAAGGAGTGTGTTACAATTCATTAAGTACAATTAAATATGATTAAGATATCACTACAATACATTATGATACTCATACCATTAAATATCGGACAATCCTTAAAATTAAGCATTACGGTACATTACAGCCCGAGGTCGTATTTAATCATAATGTTCCAGCCCTAGATGGGAGGGAAGGACGAGAAGATCGAGGCCCCAATGATCCTGAAAGGTATTCTGTCTTCACCGAAGTTCAATGACAACTGACGGGAAGGACCGAACACAACAGGAAGGGCGCACAATTTTGGCCAGCTAAAATACGAGATTCTTCGAGATGCCGGTGACATCTCGGAGACACTAGCCATCCTAAAAAGTGTGCTGTCCCCACGGAAGTCCACTGACCACTATGGTGGCACGACTGACGGGAAGGACGAGAAGACCGGGACCCCAAACATCGCAAAAGGTATTCTGGCCTCACCGAATGTCCACGACGACTGACGGGAAGGGCCGAGAAGGAGGGGTGGGACTTCATTACAAACCCTGAAACGAACCCTCACAGGGCACCGGTTTTCGTGGGGCGGGGGGTGATTGGGTTCGATTATCGATGAGTCGGCTGCGAAATGCGTCATGTTGCCGTGGGCAGGAACGCGATTGGAATGTAAGATTAAAATCCATGTATTATTCTTGTTTGATCTGTTGTCGCCGATTACCGTCCTCGTTGAGCTACATATGCGCGTGGTGTGCAAGCTTCTTTCATCGAAAAAAACAAGTTTAAAAAATGGTTAGTGTACATATGTATATTCACGGTGCTACGGAATCCCGTCGCATTTCCAACTCGACTCACATCTCACATCTCACTCAAATCTCAGCGCACAAAACTCGCGCTCGCGCTCGGTCCGGATCCAACGCCCTATACGCCAAAATCGTGCTCCGCTCCCCGGGCTCGTCCGACACGGCCGGCGCCAGCTCATAATAGCAACACCTATCTGAATCCTGGCCCGCCGCGGGAGAATACGGCGCATCCGCGCACACGACCGCGCCCGACTCGACCGGCGTCGTATAGTCCTCGATCGCGATCCTGATCGCGTCTTCGCTCCCGCGGTAGCGCTCGGCGGCGGAGATCCGGAGGACGCGGAGTGCGGGGAGGAGGGCCGCGGTGCTGAGCAGGAGGGCGACGGCGTTCACGCCCTCGGTGTCGCCGCCTTCGCGCGAGTGCACGGTGAGGTGGAGCGTCTGGAGCTTGCGCAGGGCGAGGACTGCCTCGACGTTGTGCAGGCCGAAGGTCCAGCGGCCGTAGGCGCCGCCGGGGACGCTGACCGCACGGAGGGAGGAGGCATGTGCGGGCAGGACGGTGTCGAAGAACGTGTCGGCGAGGCCCGGGCCGTGGATGTGGCTGTGTGGCGGCTCGAGGGTGATGCGCTGCAAGACGTTCGAATACGACGAGAGGTAGGCGAGGAGGTCGGCGGTGACAAAACTTGTGGTGAGGGCTGTGAGGTGGACGCGCGTGTGCGGGGCGGGGCGGAGGAGCATCGCGCGCAGGAGGGTCCAGACTTTGGAATAGTCGCCCGCGCCGGAGAGGCGGAGAGAGGCGAGGTTGTGGGTGCGCCCGACGACGCGGCAGATGTCTTGCACCATCTGCACATGTGCCGGCTGCCAGCTGATAGCTTCCATGCTCAGCTTCGTCAGCGCGGGCATTGGCGAGAGGGCGATCCGGCTGCCGCCGTCGATTTTCAGCTGCAGATCGGAGAGAAAAGGGAGCGTGTTGAGAGAATCGGCGATTGATTTCTTGACCCAGTCAGGATCGCGTGGGTGGACGGTCCAGCTGCAACATAGAGCACCAAGTCATAGTCAGCCCGGAGCAAATGTATATAGTACGGCACCCACACGACAGTTTGAATATTCTGCATCGACGCGAGCGCCGAGACCAGTAGATCGGGCAGCGCAGCGTCCGACGGGTACCATTTAGGTCCACCGATTTTGGCTTCTGTGCCCTCTGGCCTGCTTCCCGGGGTGATATGAACAGTCTTCGCGTGATGCACCCATCCGATCTGGCGCGTCGCAAGACGCTCGATGATATACAGCCCATTTTCCTGGCGCAGGCGGTCGCCTCGCAGGACAAAGAAGGTGTAGAACAGAGGGTCGATTGCAAGGCCGAGGTCCTTGCAGACAGCGCGCAGGTTCTTCTGGTCCGAGTTGGGGAGCTGCCAGCGAGCGTCTAGTTATTATGTGGTCACAACGTGGCCAATACCGCCACATACCTGGCTTCCAATCTCCTGCAGAATCTCGACGCATAGGTAGGGAAGCATCAGAAAGGGAGCTAAGTGCGCCTTTCAGAGTCTAAGATTCAGTCTAGTATTCGTGCGGTACTGAGTAAGGAAGAAGAAGACCCGAATCCCCTCATGTGATCACCTTCCTAATCGAATCTCGGGTGGTGCCATACGGATCATGTCGGCCTCTACCGGCTACCGTACCCGAGCATCTGGCGCCGAGCTCTGCCGTCTCCTCTACATCTGCTCACTGCTCAGTTTTCGTCTATCCCGAGAGGGCTCTGGTGGACACTGCGCGGGTCTCTGCCTCAGATGGCGGGTGGATTTTATCGGGACAGCCTATCACTTTCATTCAAGGCCTACACCCATTTACATAAAGTACTTAACTCAAGTTGAACAGACATGGTATTTTTTTGCAAGAGACATCTCCGTTCCACCGAAATTACACAAAATTGTGGACGTTTCTTCTCAGTCAAATTGTGCCTGACAGCAACATTCTCAAAAGGCACAAAAAGCTGTGCAGAAATCCACGTCGACACCGGCTTCCAACGATCTTCTAAACATGCTGGACTATTTCACTAGGCACTTGCAGTCCGACAGGTGTACCGATATGCCAGTACGAGAGCAGAAGCTTTGGAGTTCAATACTACTGTCAGCTAGCCAAATTCGAGCCTGCTAAGCAGCATCAACGAACAGCCTCGGGGAGCGGGAAATTCAAAGGAAATCCGCCTGAGTTACTATCACTGACTACTATCCATCAGCAAAACCTGGGTCAGCTACACAGCACTACATAGTGGCTCATAGTAGCCTATAGCTTGCATAGTGCCCATAGCAGCTGTAGCAAAGGTCTTTGAATGTGTAGCACTGTATAGTTGGGTCGGAACTATATAGCAGTCTGTAGTTGGCCTATAGTGTTCTGTAGTACAAAGGTCCCCGGTATTAGAAGAAAAGTTATTAGCCTTCAAATATTGACGGTTAGTAAGTAAGTGAAGGTAATCAGTCAGTAAGTAAGGAAGTAAGGTTAGTTGGTAGCTAGGAACGTCTGATGGGATATTTAATTATTTGCCACCAGTGAGAATCGAACCCGGGATCTCCGCGCGAACTGAGAATTTAAAGTACCAACAAAATAATCATTACACTATACTCAGAACCAATACAAGGTATGGAACTCTGTGCACTTTATTAAGTCCTGGTCATTGTGCTTTCGAACACAAGGCCAACTCCGAACATTGTTCTCAAGTCGTTCTGACACTTATTTCCTAGCACAATGGGATGCAGAATTTGATGTAGAATTTGACCAGTTAGTCATGTAAAACAGACAGTAAACCGAGGTTGAATTAGACTTGGGACCATTTTCGTACAAGATTTCCAAATGTTTCCAAAGGACATGTGTGAGTGTAATGTTATTGAGCTCAAGGTAAAATCTGGTTCTGAAAATCCTATGTGATCACCAAAAACTTCAGAGCACTACAGAGATCTGCAATACTACAGAGGACTACATGGAGCCCCTATCTAACTACAGAGGACTATATGGAGCCCCTATCCAACTACAGAGCACTATGTAGTTCCACCTGAGCTATGTAGCACTATATAGTCCCCCAGATCTATGGAGCACTACAGAGTACTACAGCTATGTTTGAGGCTGCTACATTCTACTACAGCTCCTACAGCCTGCTAGAGTGAAAATCAGGGTTTGCTGATGTCCTGGGCAGACTAGGAAGCTGGGCACTTGGCAAATATAAGGATTAATACTCAAAAATATTGAGGGCTCAGACTCGGGGA
The DNA here is from genome assembly GCA_029378255.1 of Mycena rosella. NCBI lineage: Eukaryota > Fungi > Basidiomycota > Agaricomycetes > Agaricales > Mycenaceae > Mycena > Mycena rosella. The sequence goes on from JARKIE010000097.1 coordinate 8,946, forward strand.
AGGGAGTAGGACCTCTGAGACCAGTGCATGCCAAATTTGCGGGCAGACTGATGGGTTGGTTGAAAGTTGTGGCGTGTTTGGTCCCGGGCCGGAGGGTGAGAACATCATTTTCTTAACCCCGAGCCATCTCGCCCATTTCTCCGCCAATTCCTGGTTAATCCTGGACTTTGGGGACTCATTCTTTTCGCGTGATCGCAGGCTTTCTCTCAGGCATAAACGCTCCTCCGGAAATGTTCTCCTTCTGTTCCAAACTCCGGCAAACGATTGTGATACAACCTTGAGTACGACAACCCGACGACCTGCATATCAAACAATCCTTGCACACCATGAGTCTAGCACTTAGCATGGACTATAATGATGATAGAAGGCCCAGTTGAAGAGGTGCATTGTAATTCTATTTGTCTTTTCTGTCTCTCAATGTCGTCCAATAGATAAATCACCCTGATTTCAGTGCACACAATGTACAAATGTCGGGTTCTCAGCAGTATTCTTTGGGGATAGAGGAGAAGGTTCAAATATGTTTCTAAGAAGTATCTCATACTTCCTGCAACTTATTTGGGCCATCCACATCCTCTCACTGGTGCACGGCCCTCGTTTGTTTGGCAGGATAGGTTCTGCAACTCATACCTCTCATACTCAGCACCTTGTACTATGACTCCTATGGTTCCACTGTGTCATTTCAAGGTTCATATTAAAACTTTTGAGTCCCTTGAACATGTTTACGCACCGGGAGGCCACCTACTGAGCCTGCGACAACGAATTTGCAGGGGTGCCCAGCTACCCCGTATATTGCCTTTTCGGGAGTTCCGACCGAAAGAAATTCGCCACAGTCAAAACACCACCAAAATTGGCGTAAATGTGCTTGACTTGTTCACAGGATGTAGGGCTTACTTCTGAAGCCCTCGGGTGCTCCTAAATCCCTTATATGAGGACGTTAATAGCCTAAAATGCCTAAGGTGCCCAGGATCCCAGTGCGTGATAGTACTACCCAAATGATTTTTTCAGGGAAACTGTATAAATCCTGCGATTGGCGTATTTTAAGAGCAGCAGGGCTCTTGACCGTCGAGTCTGCCCGCCACGATTTAAGGTTGATTTACATAGTAAGGAGTAGGGCGACCACTATCAACCAACCAAATATGATTATGCATTTCTTGTTGAGTGTCAGACTCAAAGTTCTGAGTGGCGGTATACATCATACGAGGTACGAACATTATGCTGTGGTGTAGCGTCTGTTTATACTAGAGAGCTCCGACGTAGTCGGAAGAGACCTTGCTTGACAAACAGCCGCGGATTTACCCACTGTATGTAAGGTCGAGGGAAGCGAGGATGGATGCGAAATATTCTGATCGGCTCGAGGGGAAACGGATCAATAGGTGGGCAAAATACAGTCCAATTATGAGTTGAGAGACCTTGCAAGCAAGGTAATGGCAGGTAATGGCGGTACACGGGTCGCTTCCTGATGAGTGGCATCACATCAATTATCGCGGATCAATCAGTGGACTTTCGTAATTTCTCTTTGATTTCCCTCACCTTTTGTTTCTCATGTCTCCTAGCATCTTCCACATCTGCGCAGCCATCCAGGCCTCGAAAAAGGTTCAAGGACATCGTTGGACCTGCAGCTCAGTTGCCATAGCAGACCCTTCTCGGAATCACCATCACAACTGGGTTCATCGATAATCCTTGGATAACGAATCCGTTCATTCGCGGTCGTACTTCTTCCTCGCTAGGATAAATTTTCGCTGCGTAACTAACGCAACGAGAACCCCAAGTATTGCGGCCACGAATTGGAGCACTCCCTGCTCCCCCGACCGCCTTGTTGCCCATGGCCAGCGGCGTCCAGCATAAGCCCCGCCAATCCATCGGTATATCTGACATTGTCTGGCAATCAGAAATCTGTTCTTCAAAGGTTTTTCCGATATAATCCGTCGCCTGCAACCCCTTTTAGGGATCCGAGTTCAAAACACGCGACTTCAGTCAGGCTCCTATTTCCTGCCGAACTTGCCCCTAACGTTTTTAAGTGCTAACAAGAATTGGACATGCTCTTCTTGTTACGCCAAGAACGAACGGGAAACAAGATCGGTCGTCTACGAACCTGGTGAACCACTGCAGTGCACATGTCATGTCTGTTCCTCGTCTCCGAGCCGTTATCCCTTTGTGCAACGTGCACCAAACCCGGAACCCACCTGCAGTCAAGACCCGTTGCGCGACGAGAGGACGGACGAGCTGGACGAAGTTTCGAAACGGTTTAGGATAAAACCTTACCCCTGATGCCAAGGGCAGACAGCCGGCTGCCCCTTTCCTTCTGTCTTCGTTCTGCCAACGGATTGAATGCTAGTCCATGCGATAACCGCCAGCCGCCGCTCGTCATTCTCCTGGTGCAGAGCGGTCATACCACGACACTTGCCCACTTTCCCGCTGAATGGCAAGTTTCGCAATTTTTGATCGCTTGGTTTCGTTTTGTCTTATCTTCGTCCGCCCCTCGTGCCACGGAATCCGACTGGTTCAGCGGTTGCCACCAGTCACCGCTCCGTCTCCAGGACAAATTCAGGAGTCTCAGCACGATGCGCCTTCTGATCCGGCAGGTTGACATATAATCTGCACTAACCCTATCCGCGTCCTTCCAGTCCTTCCTCGGTTTCTTTGTTCCCAACTTCTGGTCCCCGAGCGCGTTTCGCTCTTTCGGTCCTCCTTTCCTTTGAGGCCTGGTGTCTCTCATTCAAACTCAACTCGCGCTCATCGTATACATACACGCCACACGCACCCACGCCAAGATGCTTTCTTATTCTATTGGCCTCGTAATTGCGCTCGCGCTCGCCGTGTCGACCGCTGCCTCTCCGATTGTGGCCCGGTAAGCGTATTCTCCTATCCCAGTGTTGATCCCCGCGTTAAATGAGGATCCCCGCTTAGTACAGATGTCGACATGTGCGCCCCTCCATTATTTCCCGTGGCTTTCATTGACGATACCGCTATGAACGTTCAGTGAATCCCGAGACCTAAGCACTGGAGCGACGCATCTGTATGGCCGTCATCACCGGGGGAGAAAGGGTAAGGGAGGGAGTAAGGGGCACCATCATAAGGGTCAAAATGGAGCGGCTGTGAGTTATTCGTTCGTAATATATTCATGATGTTAATGTTTGTCTTTTAGGCAGCCAACAACGCTGCAGCGGTTAGAGGCAACAATACCGTGGCGGCGGACGGAAACAATGCTGCAGCGGCCGGCGGCGGTGACCTCCAAACGTCATTTAGTCAGTAACCCTGTTACCCTCCCATTCATGCGCCTCGCTTACCCGCGTTCGACAGCGCTCGACCCCTCCGTAATCTGTACTAACTTCACCGATGACGGGCAGAACCCCCCGGTGGCAGGCCAGAGCGCCTCGTCCACCAGCACAAAGTACGATCCCACCCATTCGTTTCGTTTGTCCCCGCACCATCTGACAATTCCGCAGCAACTACATCAACTTCTGCGCGCTCACGCTCCCAAAGACACCGCTCACGAACGGCGGGCAGATCACCACTGGGTCGTGCAACCCGACGCCGATCGGCCTGATCCCGTCCGTCGACAAGATGCCCTCGGTCAAGTTCAACTTCCCCAAGAACGGTGGGACGATCAACGCGAATGTCCCGTTCGACACGACGCTCAACATCCAGAACTTCCACACGGGCGTGTTCACCAACGCGCAGAAAACGTACTTCGCCGCGCCGCAGACGCTCGACGCGCAGGGCCTCATCATCGGGCACAGCCACGTCGTGCGTTCCCCTCTCTCTCTCAACTGAGGTTCGTGGGCGCTGACGCCTCTACAGGTCATCGAGACGCTGCAGGCCCTCGACCAGATCAAGCCCCTCGACAACCAGAAGTTCTTGTTCTTCAAGGGTATCGACGCGCCTGCCGCGAATGGGGTCATGACCGTCAATGTCGCCAAGGGCGTCCCCGCTGGCGCCTACCGCATGTGCACGATCAACTCCTCGTCCAACCATCAGCCCGTGATTGTGCCCGTCGCGCAGCACGGGTCGCTCGATGACTGTGTTTATGTGCGCCCTTCTCACTCCGTGCTGAGTGGCTACTTACTGACCGCGGTCTTTAGTTCACGGCCAAGTAGTCAAGCGAAGTGTGTTGGATTGGGCTCCTGTGTTCTGCATGTACTGCATATCAAACTGAATTACGGGGTGAAACAGTCTCAAAGGCTGTTGGGAGAGATGCTGATTTCCCTCTCGGGATGTAAATAAGACATTTGGAGACTAGTGGAACTGTGCCAAGAATTTTCCAGCTCAGGGCCGAATTGAACTGCGGAGGCAACGGGAATTAGAGCGTATTGGGAAGTGATACAAAAAAAAAAAATCGGCGCTGATTGGCTGCTCTACACCGTACAGCGAATGGGAGACCTCTAAAACCTCGGCTAAAAAAACTGCTAATAAGCTCTGTTGGAGCCCGTGCGAATTTCACGAAAATCACCAGTGGATGGGGCTGACTTATGAAATATAATGAGGCTATGTTCGAACTTGGAAGGGTTAACGTCAAGGACGGGGAACGAGGTGACGAAACCGTTCCGGGGTGGTTCCGGGTGACGTTCAGCAGCGCTCGCTGCCAAACTCTCCCTCCCCAGACTGCCACACGAAATTTGCGCCATTTTCCAAGACCAATGGCCTTTCAGTAGCTTCTGACCATCTACCCACGGGTCGTTGAACTTGATTCATTGAAGTATGACGATGTATCTCGTCCGGAGACCACCTTTTTTCGCCATGCCGCACAAAAGCGGAGCGCTTTCTCTGCTGCATTATCATATGCCGGTGAATACCATGTGTACGTAGTATTTTATCTCCGCCAGTGAAGAGATACTAAACCAAGAATGTAACGCCGCTGATCGGAAGTTCGTTCTCGACTCTAATTATGTACTCGGAGATAGGCACTACTGATTGAACGGCCCCGAGGTGCAATCAAGATGATGCCCGCGTTCCTCAGGCGAAGGAGTGCGATCCTGCTGCGGCGGGCAGTGTTCGAATCAGGACAAAATTACCTGCCTCTTAGTTTCCGACGATCTGCGCAAGCAATGTCATGCGCAACAATTTGAAAGCACACGTGAGTCGACAAGAGACCGCGTCCGGTGGAGACGGGTAGTAACTTATGGGCGGGACGGACTCCCACGGTTGAATGGAGTTGGCGGGAGATCGACAAGGTCCAATCATCATCTCCGCCCTTCTCCGCTGCCGTATCAGGTTTCTCCCACAGCCAACGGAAAACGGCCTAAGGGTTACTCGATGTATCATCCTAATGTGATCCAGTGTTCAGGTGACGAGTGGAGGCGACCTCTGAACTAAATGTGATGACTGTTTTTTTTTGGTCCAAATTAAAATCGGCTTGAAAACACTCTGTCCGAAATTCACCGGGCTTCCATTAGTAACGATTTGTCAGAATGAACGCAGGAGAAAGTCTTAAGATTGTGTGAACAATATTGATTCTTCCTACTTAGTGCCGCAGTAATATAACCGGGGGTGGGCTGTGCCTTAATGGACTAAGATCGGCTCCGAACCTCCCCGTCAGCACTCCTCCTCAAAGTATTGTGTTCCGGCGGAAATTGCGGGCGAGCCGCTGCTAACATGCTAATCCATAGAATGGTGGCACGACTGCGGCTGATCCAGTGTCCATTTGCGGAAATGCCATGGCGCAATACGACAGACCGTGGAACATCGTGGACAAAGAACGAAAAAGAAGGGGATACGTTGATGACTGGCCCGAGAATTTTGTGGAGGGGGCGAATTTGGTTGTGGCGACTAGAGTTTTGAGGTTGAGCTAAGTATTCTGCTAAAAGATACCCAGAATGAAATCGGATTTCATGCCATCGCGGTACCATCCTCCTTAGCCAATGGTGAATTGTCCATCCTGGTGTTGGTTGAAGATCCGGGGGCGGTGCGTAGGTATTTATTCGATCGCTGCCTGACTAAATGTAACTGCGGTAACAATGCTGAGTTCCTCCAACTTGGCACGCCACATCCCTAAGGTGATCATAGCATATATAACTGCAACGATTTTTCCCGTCGATCAACTTACTCATCCTTTATCTCATGTCTGACTCGACCAGGAAATCAAGTACTCTCTCGAGAGGTAAAGCATGCAGTAACTGCAGGTATTTGCCAAGTATTGTTCAAGGATTTATGCTGCCGCGCTAACCCACAAGCTTTACAGACGTCGTAAAATTGTGCGTGCGTCCAGTTATTACATAATATACTCCATGTCTTTGTAAACTGAGGCATCTCTCTAGCGATGCAATGGAAAACGTCCCTGTTGCAACCAGTGTCGCCTTCTCCCGCTAGGAGCGAACACGCCATGCGAATACCGCACTACAGATTCAACCGCAGTAAACCCAACACCGAGGCAAATGCTGGAGCACATTCAGATGCTCGAGGCCCGAATAGAAGATCTGCAACACCATGGAGGGGAGACGGCGCCTCAACTATTCCTCCACCGGCCGTACCAGTCAGATGATGGTAAGTGGGGCTTATTTTCAAACTACACATTGTCATTCTCACATGGATGTAAGTAAGAATCGTCGCTTTCATCAAGCCCCGAGCCAACAACATTCGGACCGTCAACGACCGAGATCGAGGTTGATAACATAATCGCGTCTAATGAAGATGTCCAGGCTCCTGCGTTTCCAATCGCTACATTGTCAGTACATTCTGCCGTCAACGATCATATAGACTGAACCAGCTCTAGGGTAGAGATATTCTTTAACCGGTTCCCCCATAGCGCGTTCTTGTTCCTTGATTCCAGTACATTCTCCGCGTCCTCCTCCTCCTCCTCCTCCTACCATCCCGATTGTCCATCGCAAACTCTTCTGAACGTCATCTGTCTTTGGGCACGTGTTCTCGCTCCCGCAGCTCGCACTAGCCCACATACCGAGGAAGCGTTTCTCCAAAGCGCACTTAAGGCTCTGCCCCAAGACCTAGCTGATTTCGCTCTACATCCCCACCGCATTCTCCAAACTCTTCAAGCGCAGGTACTCCTCTCTTACTATTACCTGCGTTCCGCACGCCCTGTTGAGGGGAGGTATCACTCCGCCACCGCCGTCTTTCTTGCCCTGGATGCCGGCCTCCACATGCTATCGTCACCGAATATCCCCCGCGCAGCTTATCCGCCGTTTCCGGTCGTGCAAATGCTGCTCACGCCGGCCACAGGTGACAAAGAAGTAGCGCAACGCATCAACGCCTTCTGGGCGGCATGGATCTTGAATAATTATTGGGTCGCCGTTGGGGGAACTCCCTCTGCAATTCCGACGGGATTGCCCATTGACACGCCTTGGCCCGATGGTGCTGAGGTGAGATTTCCTGTGAGATTTCCTGGTCCAAATGGATGGAAAAAGCTTATTTGTACTAGGGCGGTCGAACAATTTCCAAGTTTCTCAATGGCCAGGATCTGGGGGGTGTTGGACAGACCACCTTACTGGCGCAAGCATCCACCTTGTTGGAACGCACCATCGCGTTCTCCAATCGCACCGCGGGTACGATTTGTATTTTGGGTCAAGTTTCCTCTAAGTCATGTACCAACATTCCAGGTGTTCCCGAGCCCGTGCTTTTCAGCGCTTTCGATGAAAGATTGCAGATATTCCAATCGAACATACCGCCGCTACCGGGTGGTCCAGCCCTTCGGGTTATCCACGCCCTCACCAATCTGGCCATTGTGCGCCTGCATGCGCCGTACTCAATCACATCCGAGCCGAGCCGAGCCGAGTGTCTCGCAGCGGCCGGCCGCGTCGTGACGAGTCTCGGCGGACTGGGGGCTGACGATAGTTTCGATCCGATAATAGGAGTGGGTTCTTTGTCCTCCATTTATCGAACACTACGTTGATATTCTATAGCCGTTATGTGGAACAATCTGCAGTGTCTACACGACCGAGCTGGTCTTCTTGCGAACTGAGCAGAGTAGCTACTCACAACAGGCTCAGTACCAGGAAATTGAAACGCAGCTCTTGATTCTAATGAATCTCATGTCGTCCTTGGCCGTCAGCAGCCCGGTTGCCGGTATGGGGTTCAATGCCTTTATTGCCATTTGCTCATTATACTTCAGATCGGGCTTTTACGATTGCAGCACAAGCATGTGCGTTTCATAGCTGAGATATATATGACAGCGGATCCCACTTTGATTGCATCTCCTCACCAGGCAGCATTACACCGTTTGAATCATGGGGTCCTTTGTCTTCGAAGACATCAAAAAATGACGAAAAAGGAAAAGAAAAGAAGAATTGAGCTTGCGCCTTGTGTTTGAATCAGAAAGAAAACACCAGGGATGAAAAACTTGGCAAAGGGCAGGGAAAGGCTCGGTAGCGCGTGGCACGTCCGCGAATATTCGGAATAATTGCGGCAGTCGGAGCAGATCACGCCTGTTCAAATCAGGCCCGAGCTTATGATAGTTCGTTCGAATTGTGTTTTTCCTCAACCAATCGATGTGTCGAGTATGGCACGGGGGTAAGGTAGGGGACATACAAATACTGTAAACGTCACATGACCTGTCTATTTTGGGTCAAACCAGCCATAAAATGAGAACAAGGCTACTCTAGCCAAATCCCCTCTATGAATCTGTAGAATAACCCTATAAGATGCTCAGAATTTAACTATACTGTGAGAGCTCAAGAATTGAGTGAGGAGTTGCAGCTGCAAGGTATCCACCAGCCGTGGGAATCCTGCAGTGATGGCTGAACTGGACGATTCGCGAGAGGAGCTCTGTTTGCTCTGAGCATTATATTGCTCATCTAAGTTGATGGGAACCTTTTATGGACCCTATTCTACAATTTGATGGAAGGGATTAGGCCCAAACCCTTTGCTGATTATACAGTGGATTTGTTTTCAGAATTTGCCCGTAAATGACAATTGCACGTGACATTTACAGTATTTGTATGTCCCCTACCTTATGAAGATCTTCGTGGGGTAAATACAAAGGCTCGGTGGCGCGTGGTGCGCGTCTGCAATACTTGACGCAAGCAAGTTCATCAGCAGATCACGCCTGTTCGAATCAGGCCCGAGCCTCTTGTCCACGGCAAAGGGAATTTTTCCCTCAACCAATCGAAGTGTCGGGTAGGCACAGAACGCATGAGGGATGAAGGCTTACTAACGTGCAGAGAAAGGCTCGGTGGCGCGGGGCGCGCGTCTGCTATACTCGGCTGGGAAATGAGTTCACCAGCAGATCACGCCTGTTCGAATCAGGCCGAGTCTCTCGTCAAAGTCCACGCCTTCTTTTCCCTGGGCCAATGGGAGTGTCGAGTATGTGGACTGGGGTTCTAGGGGAGGGAAGCCCTCGGTAGTAGCGCGCGTCCGCGGTACTGGTACTTGAAGTATGGTGCGGGATCCATGCTCCGGGCTGTGCAATTGGCCTGTCGCAGTCGAGTCGGACAGCCTCCGGCGGCAGAGTTCGTTTAGGATGGAGGACTCACCACGGGAGGCATATGGCTAGGTGGTGCTTGGAGCACGTCTGCATCAAGTAATGCGTACACCGTTTCGGTCACTGCCCTGCGGAGTTGACCCCGTTCGATTCGGGACTGAGCCATTACGGAGAGGTCAAAGTCATTTTTTTTTCTTGAGTGGGACATCGAGCTATACGACGGAATATCTAGCAGCTTTGGTGGAACGTCCGTCGTTTCAAGTCGGTGAAGTCCGAGATTGGAAAGAACAAGGAAAGAGCGTGGCAGATTGGGCAATTCTTGCAGGGAAATTCTGGGGACGTGGTCGACGGCATTCACGACAGAGGAAGATCGACGGACGCGGAGCGCAATGCGCGACTGCGAACGCGACTACTCCCGTCAGCGCGTCAGGGCCCCGTCCGCATCAGTGGTCGGTCCGATGGTCGGGACACTGATGCGATCATGATTTGCGTGCCGGCATCTCGGCGACGACCCTTCGTTTCTGCCACCACTTGGCTGCCACACGACGTTTCATGACGGTCCTCCAAACGAGCCTAGGTTTTTCGTCTGGCCACTCATCAGCAGGCTATAGAGGTCCACCCCAGCTTGACGCGGTGGACTCACCGGTCAAGCTCAAGTCAAAAAGGAAAAGAAACTCAAGCCGCAACCCTCCGTTTCAAGTCTCAAGCTCCTCTGGCCAATTTCATCGCCACCCTCTGCTTCAATTAATGTATGTTGTTACCCCGCCGCGCATTTATGTCTCCCCATGAAGACGCCGCCCCGTTAGCATCTCTTGATCCCCGAAGCAATGCCACGAAGGCCAGCGAGCAGGTCTCCTTCCGCCCCCACACTCGGCGCTGCGCACCTTCACGACTTCCAATGCTTCCGCCTCGTCCACGAATCCCTCCCGACTCCGACGCTCCAAATTTCCAATTTCACCAATTTCGTCCCGCCAGCGGAGCTCCACGTTTGAGGCCCTTGTCTCGCTGGCCACATCTGCCTGTGCGTGCATTGCCCTCTTTCATACCACGACCGCCTCCGCGCTGGCCCTTCCTTTCCTTACCATCGCAGAGTTGCTCCTGCAGTTGTGACTATGTCGGCTTCAACTGCGTGAGCTCGATTTCTTCTCTCCGCATGGTTCCGCGGGCTTATAGGTAATAGGCCGACTACCACAGTGGTGTCTACCCCTACCAGCCAGCCCACAACAGCGGCGACGACCGCCCCAACGACAACGGCGTCGGTGCCCTCCGACACAACCACCACAACGTCATCCCCCGAGGTCACCAGCGCCCCGGAAACCACCTCTGCTGGACCCTCTACAGCTACCACTGTGACCACGGTTCCAACGACAGCAGCTACCGCCCCTACGACGACTCCCCCGACCTCCGCGACCTCCGCGACGGGCCTGCCAACCACCGCGGGCGTCGATCCCACCATCGCAACGGAAACGACGACCACGCTGATCTCCCCCGCATCCTCCGCCTCGAGCACCCCGAGCGCGAGCGCCGCCCCGCGCCTCGCAACCCCGTGCGTCCGCCGCCGCCGCCCACTTACTCCCCCGCACGGCTGACCCCCCGCAGGTTCCTGCACAACAAAGCCGCCATGGCGAGCGTGTTCGCCGTCTCCGCCCTCGCGGGCGCGATCCTCTTCGTGTGCGTCGTCACGCGTTGCATCCGCCGCCGCCGCGCGCGCCGCGACGACCGCATGATGGCCGACGCCGCCTTCGTGCCCGCGTCCCTGCGCGCGCTCGCGGACGAGGACGACGCCGCGCCGCGCTCGCTCGACTTCAGCGGCGCGTCGCATGCGCACGCGCGCGCGCTCAGCCCCCCGCAGCAGGCGCACGGCTACGCACACGAGGGCTACACGGACGGCTACGCCTACGCCCCCACCGACTACCCCGACCCCGGCTACGAGCACGCGCACGCGGGGTACGCGGCGAGCACGTACTCGGACGCGGGCGCCGCGGGCGTCGGGACGCCCGCGTACGTCAAGCTCGCGGCGCCGCAGCGCGCGCGCGTGTACCACAACCACGGCGCGCACGCGCAGTCGCAGTCCGCGCAGGTGCACACGCGGACGCGCTCCGGGCGCGTGCGGCCGTTCGCGCATTCGCCGGGGATGGCGGGGCAGCCGCGGGACTATCTGTCGAACTACACGAATGGCGAGGCGCCGCTGCCGAATCCGCATGATCGTGCGCCGGGGGCGCTTTATGTACGTTTTTTTTTCGTTTCCTTGTTATAGCGAGTTGGGTGCTGATAGGTTGCAGGTTGCGAACGAATGATCAGTAGCGCGGGGAGGAGCGGTCGCCGATTGCACCAATGTGGGCATCGCAGCGCGTTCTCTTATTTTCCGTTCCCTTTTCCTTTGTTCCTTTTTTCCACTCTTCGCAAATTGGATGCTGATTGATGCGCGGTAGGTCGCGAGTGGATGTGCTGACCTGCTGTCGATGCTGTTCGATGTAGCCTGCAGCGCTGTAGCAATATATTTTGGTGCTGATGTCGTGAGTCACGAGAGGAATCATAAGTACCATTGAGGCTGGAGCGTGATGTTGAGAGATGGCGGCTTTCGCTGACTTTGGTATAATGTTGGTCTAAGCGCGGAAAATAGCAGAGCGAATGGAGAGGCGACACGTAGAAGTGGCAGATTCTCAATCGGACGCCACTGGGCCCTTTCGATGTCGAGCCTTTTCAACTGAGATGCAAAGCTCTACCTCCGTGGTTTCACTGGGCTCAATTCTGGTCGGCGAGCATTGCCGGCTGAGGCAGCTTCGCGAGTTCCCCGCGAGCCGAAACCCAGTTGTCATTCAGGGTCCGGATTTGAGCTGGTATCAGTACGAGAGACACGACAGAGTGAGATCGATTCTCAGGGTTTATAGGGATGCCTGACAGCCTGGAGGGCTCCTCCCCGGAATGAGGGAAAGGCAAACTATATTTGCGATATCCAACAGTAGATCACAGCGTAGAGCACGAGTTGAGGAAAACGGTACAAGGACCTCGGGGTTAACTAGGGCCAAGGGGGTCGAGACATTTGTGCGCAATCAGAACGAAGGAATATGCACGTGAGAAGAATGGACGCGTAAGTAGATATAAGTATGGGCTAGTATGAGGCGAGACAGTTAATTACATAGGAAATCAACTGTTTTTAATCGACTTCCTCCTCGGGAATCGGTTCTTCGTGCGTCGTCGTCCGGTGGTCGTCCAGTGGAGACGCAGGTGGCACATCGGCGGTAGGAACCTGATCAGAAGGAGGCCCTGCGTCTTCTCCAGCCGTGAGCATCTTGGGCTGATTGTCCGCTCCAAGCTCGGCCGCCTGCGTCGCAAATTGCATTTTTTCATCTGTAACCAACAGAATCCCGCGCCAGATTGCCTCGGCGATGCGCGGGTCGACGCTCAGCGCGGTGTACATGTTCGCAAAACCGGCGGGCGAGCGGTGCACCTGGCTGTCTCGCACGGTGTTGGCCCATGCCTTGTCGTCAGCGAGGAGCGTCGCCGCACGGAGTGCGGTTATCTGCTTGCAGAGTGACTTGTGTGGGAGGCGGGGCGCAGCCCATGCGGCTTCCAGGCACTAGGCGGAAGTAATCAGGTAAGCGGGAAAAGCGAGGAGAGAGTCGGCGTACTTCGTGGCTGCAGTACCTGACTATACCGCATCGTGAGCAAACCGAGGAGCGCGCCTCAATTTTTGAGGTGCACGCGATGTGGCGGCACTGCCATGGCGTTTGTGGAGCGAACGCAAAAGTGAGGTCAGCACATACCTGGTTCCGGTTGCGGATCTCGACCACGCGGTGGAACGCTGCAGCGTAGTGTGTGTGCGGCCCCAAGGCCGGCACACCGTCTGGGGACCTGATCCATGATCCGTCAGGCGCGATGACGTTACGGAGTTGGCGGATGAGGTGGAACCAGCGGCGGGAGTCCGCCAGGAACGTAAACGTTCTGGTACGCAAGAGGATCGGTTCGATGGCCACAGCCATGGCGTACATTGGCTCGAAGATCGGGTGAAGAAGCGAGATGGTGCAGCCCATGTCAAGCTCGGAGAGCGTATGGAAGAGGCCCTCCGCACACGCAACGACGGGGGCGGTAAACGCCATCATTTGCTCCGCGGGATGGACGCGCGGATCGTACGCGGCGAGAGCGTACTGAAGGTGTTGCGTGGCTAGAGAAAATACGATGTTGTTTTGGAATAGTCGCACGGCGAAGGGCTCCCAGAAGCGTGCCAGGGCGCCGATGAGTACGAAGACGCCATGTCCCCCGACACCGTGGGCCGCCCATTGCACAAGACCTTCCAGAACTTCTTGTTCACCTCCAGGGCCGGGAATAACATCGGAGACGCAGTTCGGCCAGGGCTGAGCCTCCGGCGGCAGGTTGGCCTTCACCTTCCGAAATTTGCCTGCTCCGACGCGCATCAAGTAGTCGCTGATCGTCGAACAAATATGAAAGAGAGACAGCTCGAAGACTTCTAGGTACAGTCATGAGCAGTCAGGAAAACACGGACCAAGAGACTATAAATGTGGAATCAGTGATCGTAGATAATCTGAGAAATTTATGCATTCAAGAACTAAAGCTCAAGTCAGGAACGCTTCACTGAAGGAGAAGGAAGCATGGGCTGTATGCATGGTCCGGCAAAATTACCTGGGGCTTATGTCAGGGCATATGGCAGCAATCATGCATTCGATGAAATGACATTTCGCATGAAGAAAATGAGTCAAAAAATACATAACATGAGACAAAAAATGAAATCGAGACCTAGGATCTAAAGCAAACAACCACTAGGTTTAGGCAGTCAAGGTTTGGCAGCTGTAATGTGACAGGACAGTGACGGCGGGATGATGACGACTAGAAGTGGCAAAAACGGTGGGCATCGATCATCTTCCACGGTCCGGGTCCCGCTTAGCGGATAGCATTCTCATCGCAGCCCGGAGAACGGGACCTCGACGTGAATCTTCCCCAGTTTTCTCGAATGCAAGAGCTTTTCCGAGAAGATCGTGTATTCCACGAACACAAACTGCATCTACATCAGTAAAACTACACATGTGTCTTTGGCGTCTTAGGTCTTTCAAATCTGTCTTTCAATGTCTTAGTCTTGGTCACAATGTCTTTGGTCTTGGAGACCACATCTTAGGCAGTCTTTGTCTTTCGGACCAAGTCTTAGATCTTTGACCCACTGTCTTTCAGGTCAGTGTCCTGGGCACACTTTCAAAGATGTCTAAGACATATTTTTTTCCCAAAGATGTTCAAGTGTTATTGTTAGATCTACACATGTGACAAGGGATACATATGTACTGGAATGCTATTTCATGGGAATGATGGTCAGCGTACTTGTTAACATAAAATTAAAAACACTTCAAAATTTAAATAGATCTGTGTCGTAATATTTGAAGTGTCGGGAAAGGCAGTGTGATCCATAGCAATAGTATCTACTCAAAAAAGGGGAGAAGGGCTCTCCAAGTATCAGTTCAAGCAAAGTGAGGTCAAAGTCCTCTCAAATGTTCTCAGTCCGCAATGCCCGCCCCTAAACCATGATGTCAAAGATGTCGCCGTCGGAAGCTTCGGCAATCTGCACGTGTGCACGCATGCTAGTTGGTTTTGATTCTGTCACAACAGTACACAACACCTTTCTTCCTTTCCCCCTCCTTCTCGCTCCTCGACTCTGGCCGTATCCGTCACTGGACCCACCGCTTCATGGTTCACATGCATCACTCAGGCCTCTGACCGGTTTCTCAGGTCCTCTGCATGTTCCTCATGACAAATACGTATATAGGCCTTTGCCCCTCGCCTCATACATCTGATCATGACCCCGCAGGGTCTCCTTGTGTTCTGCTCTTGCCCCCGCTGGCATCATCAACTGACGCACCGGGTTTGCGGCGTCTATGATAGATGATGGTGGGCGACTTCTGTATTTGATATCCCCCGCTGATGCACCATTAACTAGGGGTGGAACACGTCGGACCTTCCCTCGCTAGTCGCTACCCGCTTTTTTCGATGTATCCACCCATTGCACACGTTCCAGGGTACGCATTATATCGCCTATTCTCCTCTTACCTCACATGCTCCTCCGTAGGAAATCAGATAAAGTTCCGCTCATCACCGTTAGATATCGAACACGAAGGTATGCATCCCCTCCTAGCCTATGTTCCTCTTTCCCTGACACCTA
This sequence comes from Mycena rosella, assembly GCA_029378255.1. NCBI lineage: Eukaryota > Fungi > Basidiomycota > Agaricomycetes > Agaricales > Mycenaceae > Mycena > Mycena rosella. Next base: position 24,476 of record JARKIE010000097.1, read on the forward strand.
TGTATCTTCCAGAGGTGCGCGCTCAATCCGATTCCGGAGGTCGGGTTTCATTCGGATTTTCGGTGGTGGTGTGATGATCAGGGTATGTCTTCCTCTTTCTCGCTCACACGGGGAATACCAGCGGTCGGAGGATTGATGCTCTCGGTCCAGGCCGTACGTTCTCATTCTTCTGCTTTGGGCTGCTCTGATGATTTTATCACAGATCGAGCTGCGTCGGTATTTGTATGTGGTCCGACAAGCACACGGCCTCCAGCCGAGCCTCCTCGTCTGGTGACGACTCGATTGTGGAGGACGATGAGGTGTCTGATTAGATAGCAGTAGCCTACTGTATCAATAAAATAAAAATTGGCCGCTTTCGCATAATCACCTGCCCCATTAAGCTCTCTTTCGAGGTTTCAACGCGTCTTTAACCACATCTTGAGCGACAGATTGGCCCATCTTATCCAAGACTTCCACGTCTTATTAGTCTTTCCCAAGACAGAAAGGTCTTTCCAAGACTTTGGGACCTTCTTAGCCAAAGACGCGTGTCTTGCCGTAAATTGCGTCTTACGCGTCTTTGACGTCTTGGCAAAGACGCCAAAGACGCCAAAGACGCCAAAGACAGGAGTGTAGTTTTACTGATGTACATGCATGGGGTCGTTCTGAGTTCAAGGTCAACAACAGAAGAGCGCGCTCCTGTTTGGTGAGGCGCTCTGCTGAGCCGTTGTGAGAAGGCATCTGTAGAGGAGTAAGTCTTTCACATTCAACTTTCCACAGGATCCACCCACTGGTCAAACGTCAGGGCAGCGATTCTGCGCGCGATGGTGGCAGGAGGCAAGAGATATGATGGATTGATGGATTGATCATGATGCGCCTTCGCCGTTGGCAACGAATTTCCCCATACTGTACATACCTATATGGGAACCACCGTGACATGGCCGTTGCCTCTTTTTCAGGCAACGGCCCCCATCGTGATCGTGGCCGTTGCCTAAAGAGGCAACGGGATTTTATTTTATTTTTGTATTGTTGTCTTCAAAGTGGCAAATACAAGTCTCACACAATAGGGTGTTTCAGAATTAGATATTTGAGCCTCAACTTGGACCCCAACTTGGCATCAAGTTGGGGACCAAGTTGGGGCCGAAAATCTAAGTTGGATGTCAAATCGTGCATAAAACCTCAACTTGACATCCAACTTGGCCCCAACTTGGTCCTCAACTTGTGCCCCAACTTCGCTTATTGGGCCTGCATCATTCTGATACCCGAACATCAACTCTGCCTCAACTTCGCGAAATCATCTACTTAGGTGTTTCACAAACAAGGCCCCAACTTGAACCCAAACTTGGCTCAAGTTGGGGCCAAGTTGAGGCTCAAGTTGAGGCTCAAATACCCAATTCTGAAACACCCTAATGTGTGGCCGCAGGGAGCGATTCTATCTCCCGAAGACTCGAGCTCAGAGGAGGGGGAAAATTCAGCTGATGATTATGCCCCTGTGAAGGATAATTAGATGGTCTCAGGGAAGCGTAGCAATTTTTTTTCAATGTCACGACATTTCTAGGCAACAAGCCCTATAGTGACCGTGACCCTTCAAAAAAAAAAGGCAACACAACGGACCCTACCATGACCGTGACCGTTGCTCCCATACAGGTAAGGTGGAGAGCGTGGGAAGCCTGCACCTTTACATAAGCCATTTTGTGACACCCTTATAACTATACAACCAATGTTCAAAAAAAATATTATAGATCCTAGGAAATGTGCCTATTAACAATCTTAACACTTGCTAGCAAGCAGAATCTTCAAAAAGGATACCAGTCCAAAGTTATAAGCACTTATTTCCTTTTTTGGACAAAATATTTCTACAACACTTTTCATTCATTTGGCGCGATTTCGGTCAACCAGAATGGAAGATTTGGACCGATTATATAATCAATCACGTGACCGGTCCGGCCGTTCCGTCGCTTCGTGGAGGCCTCATTGTCGTCGCATTTTCTGCCCTCTTCTGCTCTCCCTTCCCTCTGCACCATGCCCAAGGTCAGCAAAGGCAAGAAAGCTAGGCAGAACAATCTCTCAAAGGCCACAGAGGCCCTCACTTTGAAGAGATCTCAGACTAATACCCCTATTCCAGAGGAACACCTTTGGAATTGGATTCCCCCACTCAAACCTTCTCAGAATTGGAGCCCACCTCTCTAGATGACACTCCTGGATCATGGGACTCTATACTTCTATCCTAAATACCACTGCGAACTCAATTTTATTGAAATGTACTGGGGTGCAGCAAAATTCAAGTATCGAAAGTCCCCAGCACCAAGAATATTGAGGAGATGGAAGCAAATGTCAAAAGATGTCTGGATGAAGTCCCTCAATTGTTTATTCTTCGGTTTTCCAATAGAGCAGCCCAATTTGTATCAGCTTATTATCTTGGCTGTACTGGGAAGGATTTAGGTTATTTACAGAAGGCATATAAGAGCCATAGGATGTTCCCTTATGATGCAGTAAAATTGATGAAACAGTCTGTACATATGTAGTTTTTTTTTTCCTCTATGAAATACATTTTTTGGTGCAGATCTATTGAATTTTTGTTCTCGACCTCGAGATTTGGACAGTCACGTCACGCTTTGTCACGGCTTATGTAAAGGTGCGGGCTTCCCACGCTCTCCACCTTATGTACAGTATGAACTCCGGTTTAATTGCCCTACAGGCGGCGCCTGGACACCCGGATTCAACTTCATATACCGGTACAACGAGCTAGTGAGGTACCACAGTCTACTATCCAAGCTCAAGCTGCAGATTACACCAACTGCAAAACAACCATTTTGTTGTCAGATTGGTTTATGAACACTTCTACTGGGTATCAATGGGGACAAACATGAAAAAGAAATCGGAAAAGGAAAGAGGGAAAGAAAGAGAGGAGAATTTCGTTGGAAACCCCGATGACCATCCAAATTTTTACTTATTAGATAGGCAGACTCGCTGAAGTGGAGATACTGGCAGTATCAAGTCGGATCGGAACAAGTTATTAAATTTAATTGTAACCAGAGCTACACAGTTTGGGGCTCATTGTAGTGATAGAAAGAAAGCTGCAGTGTTCCGAAATGCCTACAAATCATGTAACGAGGCCCGAAGTTCCACAGCTACATGCGGGGCGGCCGCATCTGATGGTCATTCTTCAGTTGTTCAAAGTCCTCGTACTGGGAAAATCACAACTGGCAAGAATGCAGCTTCTGCCACTGTGCAGACAGAAATTTATGAGTATGAGGATGTTGGGAGCCATACATTACAGGGAACAAGAATGGATAAGACCTCGCCTGGGGGTGAACCAAAAACAGAAAAATAATCACGGGTGCTGAATCATGGATATCGGTAGCAGGAGGTGAGGCTGAAGGGATATAACACAGCATTTCCTAACAAGATGCCACAGGTAGTTCTTGTTGGGAGCACAGGCTGAATTGAACGGACAAGGATGAGCTTTTAAGAGTAGAAGCTCAAAGTCTGCCGGTAACATCCAACAATTGGTCACAGAAAAATGGTCTAAGTTGCTGGAGGGTTTATGCAAGATTTGGAGAGGCTATATGCATCGTTCCCGAGCTATTTCGGCATGGCTCAAGCACCAGAATCGGGCTGCGGGACACACTCGGAGGTTCGCGCAGAAGTCCATTTTTCCCGTCATTTCCGGGGATTCAGGCTGAGGAATCAAATGACATAGACCCAGAGACAGCATAGAAGCATGAATACAGTGCTTTGACGATAGAAGGAGGCCAGCCGCGCAACGAGAGCGAGGGTTGATGGCAATGGCAGATAACGAAAATGATGAATTATCTGCCAGTCACGCAATTATCTGTCATCCTCAGTTTCAAAGCACACACGGCTAGTGGCAGCAATTTGAAGAAGCAATTTATCTCTGTATTCTTTGATACACATATTCATTATTTTCATGATTTTATGAGGCCTGCGCATGATTCTACGAGTAACCGTAAAGCCACTGGCAGATCACACCCAGTTGATCCGTTCATAAACAGCGGCAGATGCCGCCGCCCGGCAGGCATCAGGAACTGCACGGGAGGGATGGTGCCGAGACAGGCCGGGAACCAAGCAAGGCATGCAGAACAAAACAATGGCCTTTGTTATTTCCCGGTTCATGGATGAGCCGCCGGTGGCGATACGGTTTATTACCATATATAGTAATAGAAGTTCATACAAGAACCCGGAACACTAACGTGTCCAGGCATAGCGCTTGTAATATCTGGAGAGCGCAAAGAAAAATTGACTATCCAGAGCATCCGAAGCTTATAAAGCGAGGAATGGTATGCGCTCCTCCGGGCAAATTTTTAACCCAGTACATTACACATTTCGTTTTTGTTGGGCAACAACAGAGTGAGAATATTTACGCCCGGGCAAACTCAGTGCGCATTTACGATAAGTACCGATGCAGACAGTGCGGGAGCGACATAGGTGATGGTCGTGCCGGCAGTGAAGGTGATGGCCTTCGGGACCGCCGCGTTGGGGTTCGTCGGCGTTTTCATCGTTCCGGTTGCAGCGCTCAGCACCGAGCCCGTCCCAGCGGTCGAGAGGATGGTGAATGGCAGCGTGAAAACGACGGTGTTGGAAATGGTTGCGGTGTTTATGGCCTGCGTGGTGAGTGGATGAATCCACGAGCGATTATAGCAATACTCTTGTTACCTTGAGATAGATAAGGCTTGCGGCAGTGTTCTTCGTGACGCTCCACTGCACTGCGCTCGCGGCGCTATTGGTCGTGGAGTTCAGGTACGTGTCTCCCTTGTACATGCCGAACATCTGTTGCACGTAATAGGATGTTGAACGAATGAGCGTGCTGGGACTGAACAAGTGAATGCAAGTCAGTTTTGAAGGCCAACGTAAAGTGAATGACAGAAGGGAAAAAACTAGTCCAGTTTTAAGCGCGGGGGTCCGATCAGGGTTCGCCCTTATTACATAACCACGTTTTGAGGCCCTTGCCCCAGTCCTTGAACCTCAAATATATCCGCGGCAGAATATTAGAGGTGTTTTCTGTCCACCCAAATTTTCTCAGATTTTTTGAGCACCGTGAGCCGAAGCTATTGATAAGTGAAGTTGATGGGTTTTTGGCACGTTGATGTCCCATTGCATTGAAGTATGAGGTGTTGCGTGGATTCAAGCACCATTTAAAAGAATTCAAAGCAGCAGATCATCTCCAAAAGGCTCTAATATCGAGTTCCACACCAAGAGAACAGAGAAAAGGGTGCCGCAAAGCGAAAACGACTAAAACGCAGCTAAGCAAAGATTATGTAATAAGGGCGAGGACCCCGCGCTTAATCACAGACTTCAATCAACCGAGGTACGAGGTTCATTTGATTGAAGTGTCTGGCTCTGAGAGACTAGGAAAAAACGTACGTGAAGCTGATCAAATTCGGAGTCTGTGGGAGTTTTCAACACAACATCTCCAGATTTAGTGCAAAACGCGTACCCATTGCGTGCTATTAATGTGCTGGCATCATCGCCGAGTCCCGACCCTCTCATAATGTAAGAAGCATCTACGTTGAGCAGCGGCGCATAGGAGGCAGCAAACACGATGTCGCTGTTGCGGTCAAAGCCGGTCATGTACGCCGCCTCCGCGACCGCACCTGCACGACAATTCGTTCATCATCGCATGTCAGTGAAGGGGTATCGCACCACATCAGCCATTTGACAATTATCTGGGAGCTTGTTTGACCTTGTCAGCTTGCACCAAGCTGACAAGGTCAAATAAGCTCCCAAGCTCACCAGGTCAATCTGAATAAATGGTCGAAAATTACTACTCATATGCGCCGGGCACTTAATGTCCGATCGCCAACTCCTGTCCGGACGAGCTTGGTCGACTCAAGCCTCCGCCATGGCCATTGGGAACATAGCTATCTTTTGTTCGAATCCTCCTTCTACTTGAATTTTGTTGCGGCGCTCACAAGTCATTCTCTCCCTCTGTTAATTCAAAGCTTTTAAACTCAGTGATGCTGGATCTGTGACGGCTGCCGGTGCTTCTGCCGCGAAAGGTGAATTTAGTCGAGGCAGGGAAAAAGAGCATGTCTAAGCCCAAGGGTGCAAATAATGTCTATTGGAATGAAAATATAACTAGGTAGCCTACAACAAATACCCTCTTGTCTACCTACGCCACAGCCACACCGACAGCCAGCGCAAGTCCAAGAGCGGACCGGAATCTGAGTGCCTCGGTAGAGTTGGAAGACGGGGATGCAGACGGAGAGGCAGAGGTCATGGCTACGATGTTCTCCACGATGCTCGTATCCCCCGCAATCGCGCCGGTGGGCACGTCATACGCGCCAGGAATGGGGCCGCGAGTGTCGCCCGGGGAAAGGATGGTCACCTCTGAGTCTGAAAAGGCAGAGGGCATGACGCCCGTGCGCAGGAAGTCCTGTGCGATGCCCTGCGCACGCGTCGCAGGGGGTGCAACTGCGTCCATCAGCTCTACGTATATAAGAAACAGAGGAACACTGACGAAGGATGGAGGTGTGGTCGTCTCCGTGCCGAATGACGAGGGTCGAATTCGGAGCCTGCCCCCAGGCGAAGGTAGTCAACTCCGTCGGCAGGCTATGTTCGCGTAAGTGACGAAAATGAAGGGGGAATTCGCGCACGCACTTCAAGTCAAAGTCAGACGTCATCCACATGAGGGGAAGATCCGTGGGCAGTGTGGTATGATCGGGCACGGGGAACGGCCAGGCGGCACACATGAGGACGAATTGCCACATTTGCGAGTAGACGATTCCAGCGGGATCACTCTGGTTATTGCAAACTCGTGAGAGGGCGAGTGTTATGGGATTCAATTAACCCACGCTTTGGGAATTGATACTGATATTGTTGAATCCTGCGAACGTCTTGTCGGCGTCGTCGATCTCTAAAAACGGTGCATCAATCATCACATGCAAGTGGAAAGCGACGGGATAGCGCACTGAAATCGGAGCAGAGGAGCGGTGCACCGATAGTCTCGCGGATGTCACCGAGTGGCTCGTAGGCAAAAAGGCTCGCATCGCCGTGAAGCGAAGCGTTCAACGCGATGTTGAACTGGGGGAAGTCTGGGTTGGCGCGGAACAGAACGCTCACGCCAAGGCGCAGGTCCGTCGGCGTCACCGGCGTGTTGCAGCCTGTGCCCGCACCGCAACTCAGAGCCGGCAGCGGGGCCGTGATGGCTTGTGCCAGGAGCGTGTCCCATGCCTGAGATACTCGGTCAGTGCTCGGACGAGGGTGAGGAATGCGGGAAGAGACCTTAACGACGCTGCCATTACCCTGACCGTGGAACGGACATGTGGGATCCGTGAGGCAGAATGCGTCCGCACGGAGGAGGAGACGGTTTTCAGCAGCCACCTGGTCTGTGACCATGTCTTGGAACGGCTGTTAGCAATGTCAACACACATCCTATTGAGATATATGACTTGAAAATACCATGCCGTGCGGAATGACCGCATCGAGGACGAAGCGATCGACGCGGTCAGGGAAACGCCCAGCGTAGGCCATTCCCACGAAGGTCCCGCTGGAAAATCCCCCCTCCTCAGCGAGGATAGACAGGGCTGCATTGAAGTACTTACTATGAGACCACCGCGAAGCTGACCTTTTCGTATCCCAACGCGGCGCGCACGGAGTCCCAGTCCTGAATGTTCTCAACCGTCCCGATATGCGCCATGATTCCTTGTGGGGTAGTGTTGTTCGTGCACGCCGTGTAGAAGTTGGTCATGGCAGCCTGATATTGATCGTACTCGTCCTGGGACGTGGGACTAAAACCGTCGTGAGCAACTAATAGTACCCGGAATAGATATTACTCGCAAGGCAAAAGACACGTTGTTGAAGAAGACACCGAAAGAACAGTTTAGTGGGTTGGAGAATTGGATTCCACGCGTATTGACGGCTAAAAGGGCGGGGGTCAGCTTGCTAGCGACGATGGGACTTGAGAAACAGACCGAGGAAATCAAACTCTTCCAAGCCCGTAAATGGTGCGCCGGAAGACAGATTGAGCGCGGTCGCCCATGCCTGAGATGCTGCATCCAGCCCGGGTCCGCCTGCGATAATATAAGTAAATGAATCCGCCGATTCCACCTCCCGGACCGCACCTGCATGGCTGTAGAATCGTTAGAGGAGGGAATCACAGGACAAAAATAAATTCAACGTACTATATAATGAGCCCTGACGGCGTTTGCGGGCGGTTCATGGCGAACCCAATCGTGATGTTGTTGGTGGCTGATTCGAAAGGTTTGGTGTAGTCCATGGGCACATCCATCTCCCCGCAGAACAGGGTTGACGGGAGGGATCCGGTGAAGGTAGTGCCAGTGACGTTCAGCACGGACTCCATCGGTTGGGGGACGTTTGCGTGGCAGTCAACCCAGCGGATCGTCTGGTTCTGGCGGGGTACGGCAGGGACCGCTGCAGCTGTCGCCATCCCGAGAGAAAGAGAAAGAGGGAGCAGGCCCATCCAGCCCAGCGGATTGTAAAGTTGGTTAAGCATTGATAGAGAACGAAGGAAGAATGCCTTTGTTTGGGTTACTAGGACCTCTTATATGTGTTAATGTTAGGCTGTAGCCCCAACGTACTTATGTATGTAAGCTGCGGATCGCAGTTGAAGCCGACAGGTAACGGAGTTCATCATCGAAGTTGCTGAGTTGACGCGACGGAGCGACAGAGCTGCGGTCGGCTGCGGTCGATTTACATATGAACGCGATGCTGGTGGCGGCATGGAAACAAGGAAGAGTTTCATCGTATCGCGATTGATTCCATCAAACCTATTCGGCATCTCGGCGAGTTGGACGACATAAAGGCCAACTTGCCTAAGCCCAGTACTGCATCGCCCACCGACAGAATTTACTCCCTTAGCGCTACTTCATCCTCGGGCACCGATAACGTTTTCTTTAGACAGTAGAGCATATTTGCAGCATGCCAAAACGCCGGTTGATCCGAAATATGATGCTTGATTGCTAGTCTCTCAGAGCCAGACACTTCAATCAAATGAACCTCGTACCTCGGTTGATTGAAGTCTGTGATTAAGCGCGGGGGTCCTCGCCCTTATTACATAATCTTTGCTTAGCTGCGTTTTAGTCGTTTTCGCTTTGCGGCACCCTTTTCTCTGTTCTCTTGGTGTGGAACTCGATATTAGAGCCTTTTGGAGATGATCTGCTGCTTTGAATTCTTTTAAATGGTGCTTGAATCCACGCAACACCTCATACTTCAATGCAATGGGACATCAACGTGCCAAAAACCCATCAACTTCACTCATCAATAGCTTCGGCCCACGGTGCTCAAAAAATCTGAGAAAATTTGGGTGGACAGAAAACACCTCTAATATTCTGCCGCGGATATATTTGAGGTTCAAGGACTGGGGCAAGGGCCTCAAAACGTGATTATGTAATAAGGGCGAACCCTGATCGGACCCCCGCGCTTAAAACTGGACTACTTGATTGCAGACATTTCGTGACACCCGATTTGGCAACGGTGACCGGGTGTGCTCAACAGCAAAGGCCAAAATAAACTCAATGCCCATCCCAGTCCCCTCATTCTTTTTTGTGGCATGTTTAAGGAGTCTTTTTGATAATACGATCCCCGGCCATGAAGGGTAGTGGTTCTGGCCTGCCCAAACTCCCATCTGATCACAATCAGTCACTCCGCGTCGGCTAAAAACGAGGGCTGACGGCAGAAATCTGGCCGGCCGGCGACTGTGCAAATATGCTCTATGACTATAGAGCGGGCCATCTTCCGCCCATCCCCACTCGGGTCCGACGAGTAACGGACATGACTCGGTCTGTCGGTCAGTCCTATTGATAGCCGCAGTACGTCGGCTGTATTATGAGACAATACCCTCCTAAAATACACTAATGGTCTAAAAAATACATAAGTTCTAGTCACCCTCTGTCTACACCGAGTGAGCCGCGAGCACCATCTGATACCGCTGCTGAGAGTCTACAAGACATTTCTCTGCGCACCCGATTAAAATACAGCGAAATGGCGATGAGGACGGGACGCACGGACGAGGGCACTCTCCCGCGCGCGAGGGCAGATGGGCTGGATAACACCGTGTTTAGGTCCGCCGATAGCATCGTGTTTGAGTCGGCGGTGGGGAGGGTGGGGTGCGCGATGTAGACGTCTGCAACGGCGGATAGGAGCGGCTGTGAATGCGAGAATATAAGCGGCGGAAGACAGAGGCCCAGAGACGCGGGACCCACACCGAGTATAGGATCCGCGCGATCCCAATCAGAAAAGTGCGTGTTCTGGAGCTGGGCAACAACGCAACCTGCGGCGGACAGGCAGTTAGGACCGTAGCCGTGGAGGCGGATGAGCGCAACGATGACGAGCGCGTGTGTGACGAGCGCGCGCGTGTCCGTGGGTGGTGCGGGGGCGAGGCGTGCTCGGAAGAATTCGATTCGCTGGTCGAGAGTGCGGAACTCGGGGGAGTGGAGGACTAGGAGACGATCAGACATGTAAGAGTGGGAAAAATAAACAAGTGGAGGAGATACCTGGATTATGGGCGGCGAACGAAATGGTGCGCTCTAGCAGGATGGACGCTTGTATTAATAGCGTCTTGGGATGCACGTTCACCCCCTCGTTCACAACTTGGGGGGTGCTCGGCGTAGAGTGATCCTGTGAGCTGTAGTTAAATAACCGTGGGCGAATATAAATATCTAAGACCCCACGCACCGACGGCCATGGTGTACCTATCGATGTATCGCAAGGGATGCTCGAGGGCAAGCTCGAGGCTGCGACCCAGTAGTTGTTGAGATTACGATGCGCCAGAACGCATCAATCTGCTTCTTTCTTTGGATAATATCCTGTGAGACCGGGAGCGCCGCGTCGGACAACACAAAGGGTGGGCGGGCAGCGTGGGGAGCGGAACCCTGTTGCACTTGGTGAAGGCACGCGGTGAAGGCGCGCGGTGAAGGCGAGGGAAGTCGCGGCGGCGCAGTGGTATCTTCCCTCCAATACGCGCCCGTCGTCCAGGTAGTGGAGCGAGAGGAGGACCTCCGCTTGGAGGGTGTGCAGGATCAATTGCGGGGGCTGAAGTTGCAGGGTGGCCACGTCGCGGGCGAGATGTTCGACCGCTAGTGTCAGGAGGTCGGCGTCCGAGAGGCCCGGATCGGACGTAGACTTCAGACCGAGACGACTGGCCCAGAGGTACATAGTGTGCAGCAATCCGGGCGATACGGATCCTAAAAGCAGGTCGGAAACATCTAGAAAGAACAGGTGGCTTGGAGAGAAGCGGTGCAGAAATCCGTCCAAGCTAAATATATTCCGTGATAAATATATTCCGTGAACAGTGAGAAGACGACATACAGCTCTCTGGTGGCATCGGGCGGCGATGGGGGCGCCTTGGATGCGATTCAGCGTACAACAACGGCGCGCAGGAAAATAGGAACCTCCATATGACTAGATTCGATGAGGGAATACTTGTCATTGCTACGAGAACCTGCGGCTTGAGCTGAATTCAGTTGGACATGCACGGCGCTATAAAACACGACTTACGAAGCGGCAGAGGCACAGGAGGATATGGATCAGAGAGGAATACCCGGGAAAGGTCTGCACCACCCGAAGCTTCGAGCTGAGCAATCCTGTGTTGCATCTCTTCCACCATGTCTTCAAACTGTGGAGAAATGGTACTGCTAGGTGGCGTGTGCGAATATTTACAGGGGACAAGAGAACGTGGGGGATGCAGGCGACACTGGCGGCAAACAGGTCGGTCTCCGTCGCAGCGCTGAATAATTATGAGCTTTGGATCCGTGCTTCACAGGCGACACGCACGATCTTCCGGCGTCTGTACCCAGCATCAGTCCAACGTTCAACGTTCAACGGTTGCAGCGGATGTCCATTTCTCACCTGAAATTCATGCATGCCTTGTGGAGATACGAGGAAGGCCTGGGCCGACTAGATGAATCCGAAGGGGGATCAGACATAGTCCCATTCCAGTACGCCCAAGTGTCGTTGCAAAGAAACTGCGTTATATATGTTTTGCGGCGTGCGGCACAGCGGCGCCCATGCAGTCCACAATTGGGCGACCATCCGCAGGGGTCGGGGCAGTTTCGGTTCCATCGCGGCGGTAAGGCAGAGTGCTCCCGCTGTCACTGGTGGTGACCGCGTACTCGCCCTATGGCGCAGTTAATTCAACCCCGACGGCCTTAAATCCCACACACACCTGGAAGAACTGGAGGCCATTACGGGGCAGGATATCAAAGTTGTAGCACCCAGTTCGGAAGAAGCCTACGGGTTCTCAGCCAGCCGACCCGGAAAGTGAGATGGGAACGCACTGAGTTGGGGGAACTGGGCGCTGACCGCGTTGACGAAGGACGCCCAGCGGTAGCTGTTGTATAGTCTCTTATAAACAGACACTACAACATTATTTGCTCGTACCTCGCGTAGCTGTTGTAGCTGTTGACTCATCAGCCAAGCCGTCTGAGGTGAAGGAAGAATACAACACACGAGGTGGCGGCGAAGTTGTCTTCATTTCCGATCTCGATAAAGCGCAGCGTAAACGGTGCAGGATGGCCCATTGCCGAGCGCATTGCCGCTGGAATTGGGATCAGCGAACACGGAACAGAATTGGGCAAAGAGACGCACCAAAGGTGTTCGTAGACGCATCTCCGATAGCGAACTCGATCTAGGGCGGTGGGTGAATACCGAATATATGATTTCCAGCGCGCTGAGACACACCTGGTCGATGGCTTCCTGGATATCCGGGCCCAAGCTGGCCTGCGCGAGCGCCCCGCCGTCGAGCAAGTACCCTGAAATGTCGCACCAGGAACATCAGTAACGGGAGGTAATCAATAAAGGCAGGCGCACCAGCCCAGACAGCCATAATGGGCTCCATAACCATGTCCTCGATCCACTGAAGGTACTCGAAGAGCCCGAGACCGCTAGAGCAGTAATAAGAATCGGCGCGAATATAGAGAATTGGACCCACTCGGTGTTAATGTAAGTCCAGTCCCCCACGCGTCCGGGACGGTTGACCAGAGAGCCGACTGTGTTCTTCCACTGCCATCGTGTCGCGGTGCTGCCGCCCTAATGAACCATGTGACCGTGTTAAACTCAGCCGAAACACCAGGTTGGGGGATTATTCCAAGTCTGTGAATTCATTAGGGTGTTTCAGAATTAGATGTTTAAGCCTCAACTTGAGCCTCAACTTGGACCCCAACTTGGCATCAAGTTGGGGACCAAATTGGAGCCGAAAACCAGGTTGGATGTCAAATCGTGCATAGGACCTCGACTTGACATCCAACTTGGCCCCAACTTGGGCCTCAACTTGTGCCCCAACTTCGCTTATTAGGCCTGCATCACATCTTTCTGATACCCGAATGTCAACTCTGCCTCAACTTCGCGAAATCATTTACTTATGTGTTTCACAAACAAGGCCCCAACTTGAACCCCAACTTGGCTCAAGTTGGGGCCAAGTTGGGGTCAAGTTGAGGCTCAAATATCTAATTCTGAAATACCCTATTAGTTCGAGAGCAGCACACAGAAGCAGAATAACAGACTGTTTCCTCCGGGGAACCTAAAGAAGGCAGGATTCATAGCTTTGAGTGTCTGGACGGGACAAGGTCGGTGTGCGCCCGCGGAATAGATAGACCTCACACACATTAGAGATGTCGACGCGCATTCCTGAACGCGAGAAGTGGTGAGCGTGACACTTCAGGATGCAGAATACGATTACCGTTAGCCCTGTTGTTGAATGTAGGGGGAACACCGAGAGCATGGTGAATTCGATCGTCTGCCCTGCGACAGTCGCGCCGTTGAGCGAGATCACGAACTTGTTGTTCACGTTTGCCGAAGTCGAGGTCAGCGTCGAGATGAAGTTAACTTGCTTCCACCCCGCGGCCGAGGTGAATGCAGTGGTGGTTGAAGCGACGGTCGCGCCGGTGGAGGACTGGAACGAGACCGTGAAGGTGTTGGAAATCTGGGTCGCGGGCGGCGCCGGGAAGCGGTAGAAGAAAGAACCGGTGTAGCGGGTGCCGGAGACGACGTCAATTCCTGCGGGAGGTAAGCGCATGAGGGATATGGAACTGGACTCACAGGAGACGCACCCTAATATCCAGAATTAACGAATCCAATGGCCAAGGACAGAGAGTTGGGGAGGGCCGTGGAAACGGGAGTGCTTGATTTTACGACGGAGATGTGCGAGGTCGTCCCAAGCGCGCTCCATGCATTCAACGCAGCGGTCGTTCCTAGATGAACATATTATTTCAATGAAGCGCGTGATGTGTTACAAAAGTGGTGCGGACCTGCAGTGACCTGCTGGAAGGCTCGGTTCTGCAGGACTAGAGGTAGGACCGATGTCAGAGTTGGGTTTCAAGCCCTTGACAGAAAGCAAACTGACGTTCGCCGTATAGTCCACCGTCGCCGCTCTACGCAGGATATTTGAAATTTGGGTCCAATATAAAATAAACCTCCTCACATGTTACAATGTGAACAAGAGGTTCAGAATGAGCAGACCAGGACTGGATTGAGACCACATACGCCAATATCCTGTTAAACACCAAGCTGTCAGTCTCGACGGTGAATCGTTTACTTTATCACGCACCTCGTACATCATTCCATACAACGTGCTGGGTACCACACGGCCCACGGTGGTTACAGCGACGTTGAACGTTGCCGCGCGGGCAACGTTCAGAGCAAGCAATACGGAGAAGATGAGTCGAAGCATGGCGGTGTTGCGAAGAGGTGAAAAACCTAGTTCGGTCTTTTAAGTTTTAGCTGGGCTCAATGCCACCTCATGATGAGCCCGATGCACGTGCGTAGCGGCCATGGGACCTTCATGGGACCTTGAATTCTGCATCTACGCCCACATGATATGGGCCGCGACGATCAGCGAACCTGGCTTTTCTCCCGGCCGGAAGAATTCGTCGGAACCGCTCATAAAAGCCTGTTCCGGTGGCGACGACGACGGACCGGTGCGAGGGAATGAACCTGTTGGGTTTATTTCAGGAATCAGACGGAGTTTAGTGTGAGAATCCAAATAATAAATTAGCGGTTCGCTGAGCTCTGCAAACGCTTGAGCAATACATAGGAAACTGAGCTACTTATATACTAAACTGTTCAATGTTACTAGAATGTTCCATAATAATCTCCTGTGTTCTCCTGTGTTCTACTTGACTCTGGCTGACTCTCCCCATGACTCGAACCTCGGCCATGATGCCGGGTTGCCTCTTTCGGCAATAACTCCAACAGAACCTTACTGACTGGGCAGTATCCGGTGATAAATGGAGGACGGCGGGGCGGAGGGCTCGGGAATATGTGCGTGACCACAGAATTGTTATGCCGCCGCTCCGGTGTGAAAGAGAAGGCGGTACTGAACGCATCGGAGTCCATTTCTCAAGTCGGGCGCAGCACGTTTAGCAGTAGAGTGACGGCGACGAGTGGTAACAAAATCGCTCCGCGAGCACAGAGCATGGCGAATGCATTTTCATGCTTCTGAGATTCTTCTCGGTGCCTTCGAACCTTGGGATGACATGGCACTGCGGGGGAGGAAGATTTTTTGACACTCAAAAAATATTCCAAAACATGTCTACTCTTTCCGATCTGATCTTTCCACTTCGAGCGCAGGAGATAAAGGAGAAATTATCCTTCAGGTTCTTCTGCATCGACAAAGACAAGTTCTATTGCCATCCTCACAAGATCTTGAAAGACAACTTTCTCTTTGCTATCTAGTTCATTTTGAAACACAAGTCATGTTTGCAGTTGAAACCCACAATTCTTTTGTCTCGTTACAGCTCAATTCATGTTTTGACTGCAACCATAACTCATGTTTATAAACACAATAGATACGGAAGAATAAGTCATCCTTCAAGATATTCTGGACATGAGAATAGAACTCGTCTTTGTCGACAAAGGAGATCACGAAACATAATTGCTCCTTTATATTATACGCCCAAAGTAGAAACATCAGATCCGAAAGAGTAAACATGTTTTGGAGTCTTTTTTGAGCATGAAAAATTCTTCCTCCCCCGCAGTGCATGGGAAGAAGACTTGCGCCCGAAAATTCCGGCGAAAGCTCGGACTCCAGCAAAATCCTGCGGTACGGGGCCTCGCGGGCGCAGTGAAAGGGACATGTCCAGTACTGGTCTTCGCGAACAACGGACTGAGATTAGAGCTTATTAGCAACTTGCGTAAAATGACTTTTTGTGTATCAAGTCTTGCCTTGTTTCGATTGTGGAGCTACCTGAGATTTTGCTATAGCCGGAGCGAGCGCGTTAAAATCGAACATGTGGCTGTTTTACCCGGTGATGATGCCTTTTGTGGAACCCATCTTCGACCAAGTGGGGCCTCAAATTTTTGATGAAAATCAAATTTCGCAAGTTGCTAATAAGCTCTATTGGACTGAGACGAGTCAGGAGAGAGAGACAAAACGGTGATGACAAGGTGATGACGTGTCGGAGCGGGCCGGAGCCACAGTTTGATCGGCAATCGATGAACCCGGGAATTGCCGTCCTAAGGATGCCGAGTATTTGAGTTCAGTCTCTAGATCTGTTAGCTGCATACAGAAGAAGTAGCTACGGAAAATGATCTCAAACGGCCCAGAACATTATTTCGGTTGAGAGACAGGATTGCATGAGCAAACAGCTCAACCTCCACCGTGTCAAGTTTCAAGTTTCAAGTTTCAACTAATATTCCACCGGGATGAGCGCGGGGTGCGATATCTTGAATCGCGTAGCGTCTGTACAGACAGTTTAGGCCCTGAATCATATCATCTTAATTTACAGCCGTTTGCGGAACATAGGGCGCGGGCAGTTTTATTTTCCATTTTGGGCCTGCTTTGATCATTTTCGACTAGAACACCTGCCCCGGCCCCAAATCGTGTCCGTTTGCTCTGAAAGTTGGACCATTCAATCCGTGCTTGAAATTCGCCGAATAGCACCCTAAATTCATCTCGAGACCATGCATACTCCGTCCCTGGCACCCGGATATCTGCTCTCAGCGCACTTTCTGACTATAACAGCTGCCCCAGGCCCGGATGGGGGCCACTTTCCATGGAAGTTGGACCATTCAATTTGCATTTGAAATGCGCAGCGGATGGACACCTCAGATTTCAAATGCGACCTATAAACCTATTTTCTGGCCCAACAACCAACCTCCCAGCACATTTTTGGGATAGGACAGCTGCAGAAATGGTTATACTGTCTTGAATCACAGATTTTTTGATACAATGAACTTCAATGTAATCCGCAGCGGATGGCATCTTAGGATAGTGAATATAGTAGGTATTACCATATAAATTTGTGTCGTCGCGGCACTAATACTTATAAAATATTCAGGTCATGGGAGATTTCTGTGCTGGTTTTGTTCAGTGTGTATGCCTGGTAAATGAATCATTGTTTCAGGTCTTTCAATTAGCGGCTGTGGATGGGGGAGACTCCTTTTATGCACGGCATGGTTGTCGGGACGAAAAGATGGAGCAGAGTGTCACTCTGGTAACAACACGTGGAATGTGACCGATGGAAATGGGATGCATCGCACGGCGCGTCAGAGGGCAATTCTGAAGAATGCAAACATGTAGATGTGATGTTTGAATGGAAGAATGAGCCCTGGATGCAGTTCGCAGTCACAACTTGCCTGGGGAACTTATTCTTTTGTCAGGAATATTTATGGGTATCAGCGCTGCGACGATGCAAGTTTATATGGTAATACCCGCTATATTCACTATCCTAAGATGCCATCCGCTGCGGATTACATTGAAGTTCATTGTATCAAAAAATCTGTGATTCAAGACAGTATAACCATTTCTGCAGCTGTCCTATCCCAAAAATGTGCTGGGAGGTTGGTTGTTGGGCCAGAAAATAGGTTTATAGGTCGCATTTGAAATCTGAGGTGTCCATCCGCTGCGCATTTCAAATGCAAATTGAATGGTCTAACTTCCATGGAAAGTGGCCCCCATCCGGGCCTGGGGCAGCTGTTATAGTCAGAAAGTGCGCTGAGAGCAGATATCCGGGTGCCAGGGACGGAGTATGCATGGTCTCGAGATGAATTTAGGGTGCTATTCGGCGAATTTCAAGCACGGATTGAATGGTCCAACTTTCAGAGCAAACAGACGCGATTTGGGGCCGGGGCGGGTGTTCTAGTCGAAAATGATCAAAACAGGCCCAAAATGGAAAATAAAACTGCCTGCGCCCTATGTTCCGCAAACGGCTGTAAACGGAGGATTACGAGGATGGCGCCCAGTGAAGATATGTACATTCGGTTCATTTTCCCTCCTTCGACCTCCGAAAACAGCGGGACATCAAAGGCGGGGCGCCCGTTGGAGGTGGAGCAGTGGAGATCCTTATGCCCGAAGCGATACTATCTCAGTCTTACCCTCCTCAATCTGGGGAAATATCGGGCCTATCGAGGCTCTCGACTCTGGCGTTCCCGCAAGTTTGTGTAATTCAGAAATAGTGTCTGGCAAGTTTAGGCACAGCAGCATGCC
This sequence comes from Mycena rosella, assembly GCA_029378255.1. NCBI lineage: Eukaryota > Fungi > Basidiomycota > Agaricomycetes > Agaricales > Mycenaceae > Mycena > Mycena rosella. The sequence goes on from JARKIE010000097.1 coordinate 42,855, forward strand.
GACACTCTTTCTGAGACCACATAAATAGGCACTTCCGAGAACATAAGTCTCAGGAGCTCCACATGCACCATGTCGCGGAAACTCCCCCTGGCTCAACGGACCCAAAGCCAACCGAACAGCGCGGATTGCCGCAACAATTTGATGGTGTTATGTCTTGTACTCAGCGCCAATATATTCAACGCACCTATTCATGAGTTTCCGCCAACAAGAACTGAGTTCGAATATGAATCTAACCATCTATAACTCGGAGCTCGGCAGTGCACGTACCAACGGGCGCGCCAGCGGCTTCCCACGTTCGCAGTATATCTGTTAAACGCCTCCATCTGATTCTCGAAGCTGGTTTCGCGGGAACAAACAATGAATTCATTCGCTGCATTAAAGCGGAATAGTACTTGTGCGGTTCAAATCATTCCAGCAAATTTTACAGCTCCGGGTGCAGAGCTGATCATTATTGTTACTTCATGGCAGCATTTCAGTAGCGAGGAAGGCTAGAAAGGAAGAACACCCAAGTGATGCGAGGGGGATGCGAGGGCAGCACAGTCACAATATTATCCTCGAGTCATCCGTTCCGTACGAAATGGAGCTTCAACGCGTTTTCTCTGGTTAGACGCCGCGCTGCGGAGCGTACAGCGGAGATACCCCGTTGTTGCTTTGCTCTACCCCAACGGCTACAATCCAGCCCTATTGCACGTAAAACATGGAAATGAGCCAATACATTGTTCCCTCATTGAATAATTACAATAGCATCCGAAGCAGTATGGGGCGAGCATGAGCATTTGAGAAACTTCCATGGAAAGTCGTGAGACCCGGCACTGCGCAGAACGCCCGGGTTCAAAAACCACAGGGAATGACGGATCCATCTCTGGGGTCCAGGAATCAGGGTGCCGAAATCTGCGGCTGCGATATTCCGAACCGTGGCGGAAGTTCTGGAGCTGCTGGCTCGGCACAGTACGCGCGGTAACCCAAACATACTATTTTAGCTCCTGATGTGTTCACACACCCTGATGTGGAATTATTCATGATTCCGCCCGCATTTCGAACTCGGGCCCTCCGATAAACTTCAGGGATGTTTTTACATGCTATAGAAATCGCTGGATGAAATCTTGGACAAATCTGAGCCTTACAGCGTACAGAGGAAAAGAAAAGGAAGGTTTTGATGTGCTTTTCCCACACGCCAAAACGCCCGCCAAAACCGATTCCACTTCTGGACCCATCATCGGAAGGTTCGTACCTTCCGCCCATAAATTCTGAAAGTATTTGAGGATGTAGGAAAGACATGAATTTACTTAACTCCAGGTGTCGAGAGAAATATGTCCCAAGGATAGAAAGTTATTGCGTGAGCTCAAACTCGTGGACACATGGGGGGCTAAAATAGTAACCTGGGTTGGGTAGATGCCTGTGAGCCGCTTTGAAGCCGCTCTTCGATTTATCTCACGATTCAGAAGTACTGGTACTGTGTAATTACATTCAATTCGACCGTCACGCATCACTCCCCCCTGGTCGATGGCGAATATTCGTATTTTGTCACGCATCACCCACTGGTCGAACACATTTTGCGTCACGCGGCCCTCCAAATTTCCCAAAATCACGTCCGCGACGCGTAAAATCGAAATTTTTCGTTGCAGTGGTTAAATTTTGTGGTTAAATTTTTTGCTTGCATCACGCGAAATTTCGGCCGTGGTCGAATGGTAATTCGAGTCACGCGTCACCCCCTGGCCGGACAGGTAGGTAGGTAGATAGTATTACACGGCCGGTCCCGCTTAGGAACGCCGGTTTCCAGGGAGTATCAAAGTGAACATGCGCGAGTGTACACTATTGTCCCTGGGTCTCCTCATAACCCCAAAAGCCGAGCTCACGGACGCAGTCTCTCGACTCGCTGCGGTAGTAGTGATGTGCGGGTCGGGTCGGGCTTGAAAGCCCGGGCTTGGGCTTGAGAAAATCCCCGACCCGACCCAAGCCCGCCAGTCAGGCCCGGGTCGGGTCGGGCTTGGGCTTGAGCCCGGGCTTGACTGTAATTTTTTTCTCCCTGCATTCAAGTAAGTTTTGGGGGAGATTCAGTGTTCTTTATATGATTACTCACTGCAAGTCTCATTCTGATAATTTTTGAACCTCACAGACGGGTTTTTTCAACTCTGATGTTCACCATCAGTCCATCAAAATGGACCAGCCCACTATCGCAATGTACCAAACCACATTGAAGGTGAGAAGACCTGCAGGAGAAGCTGTATCTCAGTTCACCAAGGTTGAATTGCTTCGAAGTTATCCTTTCCTTTCAAAAATTTGACCGAGAGTGGGACCCACTGAGGCCCGGGCTCAAGCCCGGGTCGCGGGTCGGGCAAAATTGTGGGCCCGACCCAAGCCCTACCTGAGCCCTACCTTGGGTCGGGCCTGGGTCGGGCTTGAAAGCCCGACCCAAGCCCGGGCTTGGGCTTCAAGCCCGACCCGGCACATCACTACGCGGTAGAACCAAGGAGCTGTAAGGAAACAAGATTAGCACGAAATAAGAGGAGCCACATTACAGGTCAAGCATTGTTCAATCTGATCACGGGAACGGCTCAGAAGATTTCGAGGACTTCATGTGCGAATTTGGCCACAAGTGCAATGTTAGGTCTGGAATATATCATGGCTTTCAGAAACTCTTTATTTGATTCTTCTGCCATGGAGCGTTGTAGGCCTGGGGAGTTAGAGAACAATTTTTCCAAAAACACACGGCGGAGTTCCACAAGCATGTCGAGGGACGTGCAGGTGACTAGCACATGCTCTGGTGTTTTAACCTCTCCCTTACAAAGTCTACAAAGCCTATCCGCCCGGCACACCGGCCGATACGCATGATCCACATAACGCAAGATTTCCACGGCCAATTGGTGTGTTGACAGCATAATGGAGGTAAGGGCCTCTCTGTGCTTCTGTGTCTTCACCATTGTTAAATAATGCCGCATAGTTGAAGTAATCTGTGTTGGTGGTTTGTCCTTGCGAGGTTCTATCCTTCCGTGAAGCAAATAGAGCTTGTCTGACGAGTCGACCGCGTCTTGTAACCAGTCCAACATGAGTTCGTCCACCAGCTTAATATAGTTCTCGGCATCTTCTTTGGAAGTTGTGCCATTAAGAAGCAGCGCAGGACATTGGAATGGTAGTCGTGAGGCAGCGGTGATTAAATCCTTGGCCCAGCATCTTTTACCCCTGGCCAACAGAATACCTCTCTATTTGATCATGACGCATGAGCCACCGATGTGTTGGAAGTCGGCAGGTCGCACAAGTGTGGGCGCGGAGCAAGGATGATGTCTTGGTTACGATACTCTGCGCCACGCGTCGAGCCTGGTTGAATGAGACGAAACAGATGTGGATCCGCCTTGAGGCCCAGTGGGAAGTCCAGCTAGCGAAATTGAGGCAGAACGAGGCAGAATGAGAAAATGAGGGAGATCGAGGCAGGTAGATGCACAAATTCAAAGTGGCCGCTAATTTAGGACCTTTGCTTGACGCGTTGACGCCTTGCGCTTACTCGATTGACCCTCGACGCGTCGACGCGCACATTGCGTCATCTGCGCTGTCGAATTAAATAAAGTCAAGTCGTACGATGTCGGACTTTAAATTGTCGCTTTCTTCCTTCCCTCCACCTCCCCTCCTCCCCGCTGCCGGTCGCCCCTCCCAAGCTCAACGCCTCTGACCGGCATTCCTTGGCTAGCCTTAGGTATATGTGCATCCATTCTCGAGATCCAGCTGCTGAATTCGTGGATCCAGATGCCCGCGTCGCGTCGTACCCCTCCGAATTCCATTGCAGTACGGTATGTGCACGATGTACCTCGATTCTCACTCACACCCATTATCTCAGTATCCCGTGTGCTTGGCATTGGCAACGGAAACGGTACGCTGTATTATCCTCCTCAGCTGTTTCTGCATCTAATACGCGGTTCACAGGAGTTCCGGTGCGTGTTTCCTTAGCCCATTTCTACCGGTATGTCCTTTGTCTGCCTTTGTGTGATATTGAGCTCATTTCACCTTCTCAGCACTCTGCGCTCGCATCCAATATCGACCTGACGGGCTTCGAGGTGGACTTTGGACTTGGCGGGTACGCCGGTGACGCGCTTTCGACGCGCTTGCGTCATATGTACACCCATTGTAGCCTAGAATAGCCAAAATGCATTTATTTTACCATTTCTCAATGAGCCTCATTCTGCCTAAATGCCTATCTCAATGCGCCTCGATCCTGCTCATTTTTCCTCGTTTTCTATCGAGCTAGAACGAGGCAGGGCCAGATGAGCGAGGCAGATTGAGGGGATCAGCAGTCCATCATTCTGCCTCGTTCTGCCTCAACCTCGCTAGCTGGACTTCCCACTGGGCTTGAGGTTGAGGTTGAAGGAGGCCGCGCCCAGGACACTAGTACTGAGTCGCCTGCGCAAGGCGGCAAGGCATGTGGTGGGTGGTACCTCCAGGCAAGTATGTAAGCATCTATAAGAGGATATGTACACGTCGATGTGCGCATCTATAGCACAAGTGGCGCTACCATGCCCCGTGCGGCGCATTTGACGCGAACCACACGCACTTGAATCCCCAATGACTACGTGAATTTCCACTGCCTACGCCGCCGCCTTCTCCCCCTCGTCCTCGCTGTGGACATCCTTGGCGCTCGGCGTGTGGAGCAGCGCGCCGGGATGCGCGATGTTGAGCGTGACGAGCGCGAGCGTGATCATCGCGCCGTCGAGCACGTCTATAATGGGTGAGCATGAGGATTAAAAGAGGCAAAGCCGGCGCAAGGCGCAGTAGCGAGGGTAGATCAGGGTAGAAAAGGGTAGAAACGCCCCGCGCGGGATAGGACGGAAGAATGGCACGCACTGAAGTACACCTGCGTGTGTATGATCCGCCCGCCCCAGCCGTCGCTCAGCTCGATCACACGATACACTGCGCGGATGAAGAGGCACGTCGTGTTGAACACCAGCGCGCCGATGAGGAGCTTCATGCGCGTGCTCAGCGGCGCCGTGGCGGCGGTGGGCGCCCCGCGCGCGGCGATGGGCCGGTTCTGCAGGTAGCGCAGGAGGAACTCGCCCGCGCAGAAGACGTACACGGTTATCGTCACTGTGCGGGGCGGTTAGCGCGCGCGCATATTGATAAAGACGGCAAGGCGATCGACGTACCCATTTGGAAGGCTATCCCGCCGAGCATGATGTTTCCGCCGCGCGCAGGGCTTAGGCGTTGATTGACCGCACCGGCGGCCATGCCGCCACCGATGCCCTGCACAACGAGAGAGATAATATCCTGCGCGGGGATGTGAGATGCATGAAGGCAGGCAGGGACGCGGCGTACACAGCACAGGAATAGGATTGTGTCTGGCGGACACGAAGAAGGTCAGGACGCGGGAGAGACGGGGGCGTGGGGACCCACAGAGTTGAGGAGACAGGCGGCTATAGGCGGGGCCTAGATATGCGATCACGCGCCCGAGGATGATGAAGTTGGCGGCCGCCAATGGCGTCGGCTGCGTGATTCGTCCGCAAATTTTCGTGAGAGGACGAGATAAAACAGCGCACCCCCATGATAGTGCACACAATTCTGGGGGAGTACACGATGAGAGAACGGGATAGAGGGAATCGATGGAGCACGCACTGCATCTCGAAGGACTTGAAAAGATGAGGAGAGATCGCCGACCACAGGCGGCCAGCCCAGCCTACGATCTCCAGCACGCCCGCGAGGCATGCGGTCGGGATGAGCCACCACAGGCGATAGTACGTCGCCTGGCCAAGGTGCAGGACTATGAGAGCAAATTAGACGGGCCTTGAATTCGCTGCCGCTGGGAGTAGTGCGCACGGGTAGAACTGGAGAAGAGCACGACGAAGATTATGCAGACATATTCGGTGGGCGTGTATCCGTACGGTGACTGAGCCAGCGGCATAATGAAAGCCCAGAACGGGAGGCCGTCGTGGTGGTCGGTATTTGAGGACAGTGAAGTGATCCACCGACCGGCAATGCGGAAGGTACACTGTGTGTATGTCAGCGCGGTGACAGTATGGGCCGAGGTTCCGCGGGAGTTTACGGGTTTGAACCTCACGCCGACGGGCGTCCCGCCGGATCATCCTGGGGGCGACATATGATAACAATGAGTACCTCAATGGCAAGCCATTGCAAGTTCAGGGGGGAAACGATATGAGTAGTGCAGCTCCAGTGGAATCCGCCTTCATAGAGCGAGGGAACAGACTGCCACCTTTGGAACAGGAACATGTTAAGCGGTTGATGTTTTTGCTCCCGTCGCCCGAATTGGCCGAGAGTCAGCGCGGCACGACACGGCATGACTTTGCATCATTGGTTAAAAAAAACCCGCTTCGGGCAGCGAGCCCGACGTCCTGTGAATTGAACTGTCAACAACGGGCAGCAGCGGGTATGTCGGAAAAATAAAAATAGCCTTATCAGGCGGCCGGCTTATCAGGCCGTGATCAGGACCTGATAAGACGGCCGGCAGCGTGATCCTGGCATTATTTGGCTGCTGGCATGATAATCCGGGCTCCCAGACATCTCCCTCCGCTTCGCCTCGCTGCATTGCAGCAACACCTTTTGCTCGTCGAACGACATTGCTGCACCACGACGGACCACAATGCCGGAACCTTTTCTCACTGGCAACGGCTCTCGCGCTTTCGACTCCATCATTGATATGTCGTCGACAATGTCCTTGCAAGCCCGTTTGCTGTCTCGCTGCACTGCTGCGCTCCCCATTCAATTTGCACCTTTGTTCTGTTTCACTCGCGTTTCCTTGATCTATACTGGAACTCCAGAAAGTTTTGAAAGCCGCCTACGTTCCGGTGGGGCGCGAATTCGTGTCTCGCGCTGCGTGTATGGCTTCACATTTTCACCGCAGGAGTAGAGGATGAGACAGATGGGTGCTAGGTACTCCAAATCTCCTCACCACTACTACATCTCTTAACCGAATTTTTAAGACAAGGCCCCAAATCCACCTCCAGCATCGGCATTTCTACATACTTATAAACCGCGGGGGGAGGCCTATGAGAACACGCGAGACGTAATGCGCGCGGGCCCCACGTTTCTTGCGTCTGTGCGCCGTCTGGCCGAATCGCACCGCACTCTGCGCCGGGGATCATCGTGGAGGCGCAACGGGGTTCGTGCGGCTGGCGGTGTGGGTTTGGGCTGGGCACAAGACACAGCTACATATGCCTCACATTGAAGGAGGAGAAGCGGACGCTGCGCCGCGACATCAAGGCGTGGTAGGGCTTGGTTTGGGTGCAGCTGCGGGATGCTGATTTGATTGCGATTGGCAGCACAGCGGACTACTCGCGGGAGCTGGCGAGCATGTTGCTCGTGCACTCGTCGTCACTGACCTCGCCCGCCGCCGCGCTGATGCCGATGCTGACAAACCCCTCGTCGGCGTCGTCCCTCTTCTTCGCGCCGAGCAACTAACAACAGCTGTTCGCTTCGTCGACGCACAACGCGCAGCCGGACCAGGACCAGGAGGACGTGGTGTGGCACGAGTCCGAGGCGTACTCGGCAGTTATCTCGTACAGGGAGAACCCACGCGACGTGACGTCGCTGCTGTCGCTGTACGAGGTGCTTCGGCAGAAGGCGCCGCTGGACGGTGCGTCGTCGGTGCCCAGCAGCTCGCGCTTCGGAGTATGGGGAGCGTGGCGACGAAGGCGCCGAGCGGGGCGCCGCCGAGTGCGTGGGCGAAGCCGGACGTGCAAATTAGCATGCATGCGGCGGGGTGTGGCGAAGGCGCTGGTCGCTGCCGGACAGTGTGATCGGGCTCTGGGTGTCGTGGAGGATATGGAGTGGATGTGGGATGGTCCCCCAGCCTCGGAAGCGTCCACACCCACTCCGCCTATGACGAGATTTTCCTCGCAGGCGAAACTGCACGGAAGTAACTTCCTCCAATGTTAGAAGAGCGGCCGCCTCCCTCGCCTGTTGTGCCTCCCCAATAATACTGCTCTTCCCCCTCAATGTGTTCGCTGCACTTCTTACGCACCTGCGCACCTTGATGATGAAGACGACGTGGATCCGGATGCAAAGCCGTCGCCGATGAATCAGCAGCCAACTCCCACGTCCGGGCCTGCTTCTCTGAATAACTCGACGCGAGGAGCGCAGCAAGACAAGGGCGAAGACCCGCAGACATATTCGCATCTGCGACCCCCGCGGACCCTGCCGCACATTCCTCTTAGGCCCTTTGGTGTGTGCTTACATGTTGTATGCTGTACGTGGTTGCTAATTTCTGCTGCGACTTACAGCCGACTCGGATGGCGCTCAACGCCGTAGCCCATCTGATAAGTATTCCAAGCCGGGGAGTCGTACATACTACGATGACGGCACGTAGCTACGCAGCCAGGCGGATATGCCCCAGCTTCGAGGAGACCCCCGACTATGATCTCCTCTGGGAATTTTTACGAAGGTTATGAATGTGATGAGGTGTCGTCTTGCATTTATTTAGCTTCGACATCTCAACGTCCGCAGGTGGGAAGAGGTGGGAGGCGTCTGTTGGGCAGGGCCAGATCCTGGCCCAAACACTGGGCTCATTGCGGGCAGCCCGTAGCAGGAGCGCCGACACGCGTCGCAGGCCGGCAACCTCGTGCCGCCGTCCTCGGCCCTCGTCCACCGCAGCTCCAAGCAGCGCAAGATTCCCAACGTGCTGACGCCCGGTACGGGCAACTCGCCCGGCCAGTTCACGCTGCATTTGACTTCCGCACAGGTCTGCGCGGCGGCGTGGCGCAGCACCTCAACGCGGGGACGGGCGGGTTCGACTATGCGCGTGATGGGACGAGTACGTGCAGTAGCAGCGGTGCGGCCGCGCCTCGCCGATGGTCTCGAGCGTCGGCACCGCACTATCGGCGATCAGCAACGTGCGCGCCTTCGGGAGCGACGTCGGTGTCTCACGGGGCGGCGATTTCAACGGACAGGATGACGAGCGGCCCAAGCCCACTTTGCTGCGGGTGCTAACTTGTCGATGTTGAGTTCCATGCCTTTCCTTTCTTTATCTATTTTTTTCCCCGTCCCTTGTCGTTTCTTTCTATGCATCGTGATGGACCGAAAAGTCGTAATTTAGGATAATCATAGTTTACACAATTCAGAAAACATCGGAGTTATTCCCAAATTCCCCTGTTCTGACACTTTTTTGACAGAGCCCCTCTAAGACAAGAAAGTCCTACAGGTTTCGCGCAAAGCGTGGATATTCTACTTGTGTCCGTTCTGTGTGCTCGCCCGCCGCCGAGACTTGCACTAACTCAAATTTTCTATCCAGTTATCAATCCTTGCACATAATTCCGGGTGCTTGTCTGCGCGTAAAGCTATGCTGCTTTTTCAGCGCGTTCCCGCACCACGCAGGACAGATCTGGCAGCACAGGAGGCGGGAATAAGTGCCTAGTTCTGTGCCGCGAGAAGACTGGGCTTGGTGTATGTGCGTTGTGCTGTGGGGCACTGATTGTGTTCTCGCAGGACTTGAGACCTTGCGCATACACAGATGGATGCGCCGGCGGCATGTACTTAACTTTTTGGGGAATTGCTTCTACGGAGATTATCCGAGGTAGGGCTCTTCCTTACTCTATGCACCTGTTGAGACCTCCCACCCTCCAGGCATGACCCGCAAGGAGGAATGCAGAGTTGCGTGGCAAGTCCGCTTGGATTTCGGGGGTCAGCGGAATAGCATTAGACTTACGTGGTTGTTTTTGTGGAGCAATGCTGACGAGACCGCGCTGTGCGCGATTTGGATCCGGGTGAGCATTATCTTGTGACCCATGAGCGCAGACTTGGTAACTCACTGATGACCAGGATTCAACTTGCGAGAGAAGATTGCGATGCAGGTAAAGGCCGCAGGCAGGATTGGATGTGAATGCAGGGTGTGGGGGTTATGTGCGTGCGGTGTATGAGGATGGCACAGCTCCAGTGGGTAGTTGGATTCCACACCATTCGCCGTGAGGCGTGCGCGCAATGCCCAGCAAATGCGGATCACATTGATGTGTTTGAAAGCTGAACAGGTAAGAGCCAATGAGTCTTGTCAATCATTCTATGTGACATGCTCCGAGATTTTTCTCTAGAGCTGTGTCGGCCACCACTCCAATTTTCGGAATTTCTCACCTATAGATACTGGCAAGCCTATCACATTCTGACATGTTGTATTGCAATATCCTGAGCATATCCTGAGTCCATATATAGCCATCAGACCTCGGGATATTGTAAGGATATCCTCAGGATGTTTCAAATATCACAAGTACTTATGTAATTGTTTTTGATCAATCGAAATGAGGTTTTCACCGGCTAGTTGAAAAATGTCCCCCGTTTAAGTGTGTAACAGATTTAGTGGCTGTGCTATCAGTATTAGTGGCAGTGTTGAAGCACGCATAGTGGCAGTGTTCTAAATTCCCTTCAGACCTTGTGGCTCAAAAGTGGCTGTGTTTTGCTTGAGTAATCTGTTGCCTCATCGGGAGGGGTTCGAACCGCTCTTTAGGCAATTAAAAAATTTCAGCTTTTTTTTCAACCTCCTTCAGCGTGTCTGCCTATACTATTTTTTTCAAAGTATGTCTGATCCAGTTACATTCCAACCGGATTAGGTGATTCTCAAGTTCAAGCGTAACAGTTTTTGTAGAAAATTTCTGTAGGCGCGCGCAGCTCATCAGTAAATCAGGAAGACCGGCTTTTGTGAGGCTCTTTGCGGATTTAATCCAGGGTCGCCAAATGTACAGTGAAACAGTGTTCTGCTTTCACAATGTGGAGTGTGAAAGTCTGAAGAACATACTCCTTAAACCAGGCTGCCAGTGGTAGTGTCAGTTGTAGATATTCCCGTCCCTTGCTCCAGAACGTGACGGGTGGGACCTGCTGTAAAATGCGGATCCCTCTTCAAATTGGTTTCGCCCATTGGGGTTTTGAGAGGTGACCTCCAAATTCGCAAAGGAAAGGTATTTGTATGTGTCTGGCAATTAAAAGCTGACACGATATATCATGTGATGACGCTTCGCACGACCTTAACGATGCCATCATTCGCATCATGATGCGGCGGTTTTCAGCCTTTCACAGAACCGCGACATCAAGATTCAGCTGCAGCTGATTTCTGCTCTCCGTTGAGTTCTCTAATGATATGTGCATCTCATCTCTAAGGTTTCTTTGTTCCTCATTCGCCACGGAGTCGGCCAACAGACTCAGGCACTCAGAACATATTTCCAGACCCAAGCTAGAACACCTGACAGTTTGCTGATGAGACTTCAAGTGGATGTTTCACAAGAGGTCTCGCATTCCAGAGAAATAGGGGCCCAACTTGACAAAGAGGTCGCCGCTAGCCTCAATGCACTGCTATGCTTCCTCTTCCTGCCCGTTGATACAGCGCATCTGGCACTAACCGTGAAATCCCGCTATTTTGCGAGTCCTAGAACTATTCTGAATCCTAGGGCTACCTTGCCCGGTGCTATACAATTAGGATCAGAGCTGAGCTCCGAAGCTGCTGGTCATATATCAATGATGCTGAGAGAACCGTGATGTTATCCTGGGCATACTACGGCTTGGTCGCATTCCATGGGGGTCAGCATAGTAGTCCGAGGAGTATCAGGAAGTTCGTTAGATGTAGTCCACAACCTGTACTAGGGGCGGGTTACACTACAAAGAGCTAGATATTACCAAGGAGGTTAAACCAAAAGCCTAGACAAAGATTAAGTACCAAGTTAGACACAGACGGCTGGATGGAACCAGTCCGAGGAACTATAAGTCCCCGTTCAAGGACAAGGACTGTGACCGGACATGATCCTGTTCGAGGACTTACTGCAGTCCGAGGACTATGTTGAATATGATACTTATGATGTCCTGAGGACCCTTGCGGGTGCCCCCGGACCGCTCATACGGGCAATAGGAGACATTGTTGACGTCTGGGGAGCCCTTGTGGGTGTCCACTGACCGCTCACACGCTTACAACAAGAACACTTAGATGTCCTAGGAGTCCATCGTGGATGTCCCAGGACCACTCTAAGTCATTCCATGGACACACTTCCGGTGGATCCCAGGAATGATCAGAACATGTGACAGACATGACGTGTCCCAAGGAACCAAACTAGACCAAAGTGATCGGTGGATGATCGATCACAGCAGGCTAAAACGTTGAGGCTGAGCCATCGAGGACGTAGACGGCTGGCAGAGGTACTCCGTGGCTTACAAATGGGATGGATTAGCAACCATGCCGGGGCAGGACGCAAGTGTCTGAGGAGCCGGAATGAACACAAATAGGTTTGGCCAGTCCAAGGGCATTTGAAATATACCCAATATAGACCCTAGGAGTCAAAGGATATGACTACTAGGTGCCGAGGACACCCAAAACTAGAGCGGCTTGCCGCATATACCCTTCCTATCCCGCCCGGACTGTCTGTTTCTCTTATCTCATCGTATTTCTCATTACTCAATTTCACTCTGTCATGTACCCCTCTATTTACTATAAAAGACCATGTAGGACACACACCCTACAGCAGTTCATTCGTGCCCCAGTACTTGCCTAGGCGGTTGCCAACAGCATTGCTTGTCCAAGGGCCTTGTGTTCTCTGTATCAGCGTGGAGATTCATTTATAAAACCTATCCTCTTGTGTAGATTCATTAACAGGAAGTTCGATTGTTGGCTACTTTGTGCTTTAAGGTCATCTAAGCCCCTACTGTGTTGTGGTCCTGCTGCAGCAGTTTGTATTCAAAGGTCCCTTGTTAAGTGGCAAGGTCAGGCATTGGAATCAACCCTGTTTAGCAGGTTGGTCATGTATCAAACAAGCCATTGAAATCAGCCCCGTTTAGCAGGCTGGTCATAGATAACTCTTGAAATCAACCTCGTTTAGCAGGTTGGTCAGAGTTCCCAGACCCCTAGGCCCCATTGTTGGCAGTCCTAGGACACTTTATCTCTCTCCCACCCCCAGATTCCGTGGCCCGGGAACCCCAAGTTTGGTAGTTTGCAACTACTGGAAGCTCCTAGGACAGTTCTATTCGAACACCTTTGAGTTGATCTCTGTCCCGACACCCCTCGAGGAGTTCAATCTTACTTGTATACTTCAGGACGTCCCGAACTTACTTGTTAGCACTTCATATTGGTTGTGTTGTTGGTGTGTGTGTGTTGGTTGGTTTTGGTGTCTGTTTCATAGCAGCATCTCAGTCAGTCCTAGCACAGCCATACTTAGGTGCACCGTTTCACCATCTCTCAGTTGGGGACTTTCAAATGTCTCAACACAAGCCTACCCTCCAACCTCCGAGTTTACATCTCTTCTTTGGTTTCTTTTAACACAATTTTCAATTCAGATCACCGGGTTCTCCATGTCTCAGACAAATGGCCTATACCTAGGGTTCAATTAGTATAAAATCGGAGCAGTGGACGACTTGGAAACTCATCTTTCAGTGTCAGAAACCACCGAAAATTGTACCAAAAATTCACTCAATGTCTTCACTCTCACCTCCCATGTTCACCACTGTCAACTACGCTGCCGTGGCACCATCAGCGCCGTCAGAGCATTCTATCTCACTGTCGGACGCTGCCCCGCGACGTTCGGCGCTCAAGTGGATGATGTCCATTTTCGACACCACAATATTCGACACGGCTATCTTTGACACGGCCACTAGTGTTTTGTCAGATCTGGAGCTACCAGAAGGCTGTGCAACGCACGCCATAGCCCTCGCGTCCATCGAGTCGGCTCCCTCTCTTGCGTCGTCCCGCTGGTGCCTTTGGCGTTCATCAATATGGAGCGTGAACTCCACGACGTTGACCGCCTTGTCTTCGACCTTGTCTTCTTTGTCTTTCTTGAATCACTCGTCCCTCTCCAGTGTCACCTCCATCGAATTGAACACGAGTGACGTCAGTGCGCCGCGCCTCCGCACTGTCCCACGCTTCTGTGTCGCCGTGAAGGCACATCGCATTTTTTTCCCTAGCTCCGTCGCTGATTCCTGCGCTTTCAGGAAGCATATTCCTTCATGAAGGACGTCAGGCATTGACTATTTCCGGGACTCACACCCAAGAAACAGTTCACTATCCCGTCCATCCCGATGATGTGTGACATCCCCGGGGGCCTCCCCCCCGCCTCCACACAGATCGCCCCCAGCGACAAGCACATGTGTTTTGTGTCCCCCCCCACGCATGTGCCAGTCCACGCTGTGGCCCGACTTGGTAGATCCCTAAGTGTTCTTTCCCATTCGTTACCTTTGTGTGCTGTTGACGCACTGTGTGTAGGAAGAAACGTTCAAGCGGGAGTCTCAAGTTCACCAACCACTTGCACACTTGAAAATGAGCTCTCGAGCGAGCTGCACAGCAGCTCATCGTACGCAGGCTGTTTGCCAACATGCCTGGACTTGCCTACTCCAAGCAATCAGCTGAGCACTCTGCATCACCGAATGTATTTTTTATTGATACCCGGACACAATCTTCCTTTTCCTCCTTGCACCTTCTGTGTCTTGTCTTAGTGTTGGGTGGGTTCAAACACATCACGGCATCTTTTGGTCAAGTTTTCACATTAAGTTCAGACTCAGTTCCCGGTGACAATATGATCCAATTTCAACTGTGGCCGGTAGGTATATGCGAACCGAATCAAGAGCAGTATGCTTGGTCTCTAGGTACTGTGGCTGCTGCTGGTCTCCATTTCATGGGACTTGGGTTGGCATCGATCCTACAGACATAGCATTGGCTCCGTTTCTAGGACGTGCTTTGAACGCCACCTGAATACAGTCAGTCTTGAGGTGCACTGTCAGGATTTGTTTTTACCTTTGCGAACAAATCGTCTAAGAGAGTCAAAGTCCTGAGTACAAGCTTGCAAATTTGCTTGTGGAAAGCTGACTTGAATGGACTGAAAGATGAGGTAACAGGGACGCTGCATGATCAACGTTGTTCGGAGATGTAGTGATAACTCTTGTAATTGTTGACAACATATAAGCTACACCAGCGATTGCGAAAGGTGGGGTGGAAGGAGTGTGAATTGATACAAGCCTGATGGCACAGATGGAGCTTGATAATTAGCGCTGACCTCTAGCTGGAGTACACCAATGGGATTCGGACTGGCTCTTCACCAAGCCTAATCATTGAAGCCTCATCAACCCGGCAACTCCCTCCAGACCGCCCGCTGCTAGCTTTCCGTAAAACTCGCAGTGCCGCTTCCCACACTTGATACAAGCAAGGAGCGGACATTGGGCATTCATCGGATGTGAATGAGACGTTCAGAAATAAATCAACGGACCATAAAGCATCATTTACGATAAATATACCAATGAGTTTCGGTCTGATCGTGTTGTATAACACGATGGAAGGGATAAATAAATAAAAAGGACATAAGTACGAGTTTGCCGGGCCAGTGCCACGGCCATTACCCCCAAGTACTGAGCATATACAGCCTCCATATTTTGCAGGTATATTCTGGGACATTTTTAATAGACTGAACATATCCTGAGCATATACAGGCCCCGTATATTGCTTATTGTCCCCAGTGTTCGTGAATGTTGAACTGAATTAAATTAGCGAGCATATAGGTGCAGATTTGCTTGTAAAGTGATGTGGATGGTTGGGCAATAGAGGAAACAATAGCGGCCTAATAGTGCCAAAATGACCTGAAATAACACTGAGTATGAATCCCATGAGGTCACCCTGGAGCTGGAGTGTGGATTGAAGGTACCAGATGGTGGGGAGAGCAAAAAGGAATGGGAGGGATGGGGATGTACGCTCACGCAAGGTGCAAGGGACACGGAGAAAGGTATGTGTCCACATCGGGTTATCTCCGACTCATTGGCAATTCGGCCGATGGGCCCGCCATCATCGCAAAGGAGGTGTGGTGGGCGCCAGGGACTCAGAATAGAGGCTAGATGCCCTATGAATTCTCAACATACATCTGAATCTCCCCAGGTAGCTGCTTTCCTGGTGTAGGTGTGGCGAGGTGCCTGGCCACGTCTAGTCACACATGTGTCTAGCCACTTCCCCGTGACTCGCCGGCATGGTTCAGCTAGCTCTCGGCTAGGCTACTCGCACATCCCCGGGCTACCGGGGGCCTGAATGCAGTGGGTAAGCTGCAATGGATCAAACTCGTGTGCGAAGAATCCACCCACCTTGTCATGATCCGGCTTTTCAGATGGCTTTTCAAACCTTGAGCACCAGGTCAGACCGCGATCACGGGAACACGTTATCCCGTGATCGCGTCGTGATGTTTCACAAGAACACCAAATCCCGAAGGATAGGACAACTCGCAATCACATCCCTGTTGCCCATACACTATCTGGCTTAAACATCAAATCCCGAGGGACAGAACAACACGCGATCACGATACTCTGACGTAACTCGTGATCACATCCCTGTTGCCTAACCCCTCTTTGGTTTCAACATCATCCCTTTATGCCTCAAATAGGAACATAGCACATAGGGTGGATATGATTGGACTCCTAGATATACTAGTATATAACCCGAGGTAGAAACTCCTGTACTTTAGATTCTACCTCATCTAATCTCAGGCGTTACTTTTGCTTGACTCTTCCCTCGGGATTACGAGGGGCGCTGGATTCTCATCTGTGGCATTACATATGGCACTGCCTACGACCCTGCATCATCTTCCTCAGCAGATATCACTCCGTCTTCGGCTCTTACCAGTTCCCACCTGCACAACGCTTGTGGCCTTACATCCCAGGACCGAACGAGGAAGCTGTTTGTCTCGTATTACTACTCGCGACTGCACAGGTTACTAGACAGGTTGTTAAACCCTGGGCAGGATTACTATTTGAACGACTCAAGCCAGCCCATAGGTCGTCGTTGACACACCTACCTACTAAATGCTTCCGGATCGTGTGATTTTTCTGTGCTCTTAACCTCCAATTTTTTCTCTTTTGAAGTTAATTTGAAGTCAAGCTTCTTTCTTCCAATGAAGCCGGTGTTGCAGCATGGCGGCCCACCAGCGAGATCTCTTTTGCTCAGCTTTTGAGAATGGTCCCCACGATCGCTTTCCCGATGCGGTAGCCATCACACGTGATGATCCGTCCGCCGAAAACTTATTAAAGTTACTTGGCTCATTGTGAATAACAATGTGAGTATCATATTGTGATGATTGTCTCCCTTCCTGCTACCCCTGGCCTCTGCGCAGCACCCCCACGATGTCCCGACGCCGCCCACTGCATCACAAGCTCCTTGGCCTGAATCAGTGTCAACGACGGTCTATAGGTCGGCTTGAGTCGTCCAAATTGTAATCCCGCCTGGGGTTTAACAACCCATCTAGTAACCTGTGCGGTCGCCGAGTAGTAGTACGAGACGAACGACTTCCTCATTCGGTCCTGGGATGTAAGGCCACGAGTGTCGTACAGGTGGGAACTGATAGGAGCCGAAGATGGAGTGATATCCACTGAGGAAGAGGATGCAAGGTCGTAGGCAGCGCCATATGTAGTGCCACAGGTGAGAATCCAGTGTTCCTCGTAATCCCGAGGGAACAAGAGTCAAGCAAAGGTAAAGCCTGAGATTAGACGAGGTAGAATCTAAAGTACAGGAGTTTCTACCTCGGGTTTATATACCAATATAACTAGGAGTCCGATCGTGTCAACCCTATGTGTTGTGTTTCAATATACCGACAGGGATGTGATCGCGAGTTGTCGGAGTATCGCGATCGTGTGTTATCCGGTTGCTCGGGTTTGATGTTTAGCCAGGGAATGTATAGGCGACCGGTATATGATCGCGAGTTGTCAGGATATCGAGGTCGTGTGTCGTCCGTCTTTAGGGATTTTGGTGCTATGTGTGACTTGTTGCGACGCGGTCGCGGGATAACGCGTCCCCATGATCGCGATCTGACCCAGTGTTCAAGATTGAAAAGCCGGATCATGACAATCAGACCAATTGCCACCAAAAGCATTTGGCATGGATAGACGGTATTGGCGGCATTGCACCTGTAACTAGGGTGCAACCTGGGGTGGTGGTGGTAGGAGGTGCCCAATGGCACCCTCAGACACGTACATGTAGTAGGGACACGTCAAGACCGTGATGTGCAAGGACGGTAATGGGAGTTTGATTGTATGACTCATGAGCTGAGGCGACACGGTGCTTTCGACAAACGGCAGCAGCCATGACATGCATGACGCTTGATACTTCACAATATATTTATTTTAACCTGACTCTGGTGCTGCCGTGGATACCATTGCCACTGAAACACATGCCAAAAGTATGTCTGTCACACTCAAGATGTCCCCAATACTGTACAGTTACATTCAATTTGACCATCACATGTCACCCACCCTCTGGTTGATGGCGAATTTCGTTATTTTGTCACGCATCACCCAGCCGTTGGTCAAATGCCATTTTCATCACAACGCCACCAAATTTGCTTCAAAATTGTGTCTGTGATGTGTGAAATCGAAAATTTTCGTCCTGGTGGTCAAAATTTTCGGTTCCATATTTCGGGTCACGCACCACCCCCCCGGTCGAATTGAATGTAATAATACAGTAAATACCCCATTGTTCTCGCTGTTGATCGTGCTGCCGCCGGAGCTAACCATATTGGGAATGATGGGTGGGGACCAATCTGGCAATCTGGAAATGAAATAGAATGGACTCAATGAACAGAAGCAAGTTGCCCCAACTGGT
This sequence comes from Mycena rosella, assembly GCA_029378255.1. Taxonomy (NCBI): domain Eukaryota; kingdom Fungi; phylum Basidiomycota; class Agaricomycetes; order Agaricales; family Mycenaceae; genus Mycena; species Mycena rosella. The sequence goes on from JARKIE010000097.1 coordinate 61,369, forward strand.
ACGTGTGTCAAACACCAGCTGCAGTCCATATCAATATTTCTGATGACCCCCCTGTTGGTTACTTGCTCAGTTTCTGCCTCAGGCCCCTATCCGGATTTAGGCATTACTTTCGGCAGTCTCGGCATTCCATCAAACATCCTTGAGGCCCGTTCAAGGCTTCCACGGCAGCAAATGCATTGACATTTGGTGAGAATTCTCATGATATTTTATGAGACTGATAACATATTGCCTGTGAATGAACCAGAACTAAGAAAGCAGCTCTCAACCTCTCAACGTCCTTACAGCCGATCCTGAAAGTAATGACTCTGAGAATAACTTTTTTTTTTTTGCACTTTCCCAGTTTGGCAATTCCAAACATAGAAGGTCAAGGGTTCAATCCCGACCGCGTACATATCTTTTTTGACAGCTGTTTGCGGAACAGAGGAGTTTTTTTTTTCCATTTTAGGCCTGTTTAGATCATTTTCAACTAGAAAATCCGCCTCGGCCTCAAATCGCGTCCGTTTGCTCTGAAAGCTGAACCATTCGATCCGCGCTTGAAATACGCAGCGGATAGCACCCTGGATTCGTCTCGGGACTATGCATACTCTGTCCCTGGCACCCGGATATCTGCTCTCAGCACACTTTCTGGCTAGAACAGCTGCCCCGGGCCCGGATGGGGGCCATTTTCCATGGAAGTTGGACCATTCAATTTGCATTTGGAATGTGCAGCGGATGGATGCCTCAGATTTCAACTGCAACCCGTAATCCCATTTTCTGGCCCAACAACCAACCTCCCATCGCATTCTTGGGATAGAACAGCTGCAGAGTTGGTTATACTCTCTTGAATCACGGAGATTCTTGATACAATAAACTTCAATGTAATACGCAGCGGATGGCCTCCTAGGATAGTGAATATAGCGGGTATTACTATGTAAATTTGTGTTGTTGCAGCGGTGATACCCATAAAATATTCAGGTCATGGGAGATTACTGTGCTGCTTTTGTTCAGTGTGTATGCCTGGCAAATGACTCATTGTTTCAGGTCTTTTGATTAGTGGTTGTGGACGGGGGAGACTTCTTTTATGTGTGGCATGGTTGTCGGGACGAAAAGATGGAGCAGAGAGTCACTCTGGTAACAAAACGTGGAATGTGACCAATGGAAATGGGATGCGTTGCGCGACGCATCAAAGGGCAATTCTGAAGAATGCAAACATGTAGATTTGATGTTTGCATGACAGAATGAGCCCTGGATGCAGTTTGCAATCACAACTTGCCTAGGGAACTTGTTGGAGGTTAGTTATTGGGCCAGGAAATAGGTTTATGGGTCGCATTTGAAATCTGAGTCGCCCATCCACTGCGCATTTCAAATGCAAATTGAATGGTTCAACTTCCATGGAAAACGGCCCCCCATCCAGGCCCGGGGCACCTGTTCTAGTCAGAAAGTGTGCTGAGAGCAGATATCCGGGTGCCAGGGACAGAGTATGCATAGTCCCGAGTCAAATCCAGGGTGCTATCCACGGCGCCTTTCAAGCACGGATCAAATGGTCCAACTTTCAGAGCCAATGGACACAATTTGTGGCCGGGGCGGGTGTTCTAGTTGAAAATGATCTAAACAGGCCCAAAATGAAAAAAAAACTGCCCGCGACCTATGTTCCGCAAACGGCTGTAACGATTCGACGATTTGACCATGGCCGAAATTTGGCGTGACAGTACTGAAGTTTTCGACCACCGGAACGAAAAATTTCAATTTGACGCATCGCAGATGTGATTTTGACCAGATCTCAAGGGGCCATGACAGAATTTACATTTGACCACCTGGCGGGTGACACGTGACAAACTATCAAAGTTCGCCATCGACCCTACAATATTTTTTGCTAAAGTATTAGTATCTATCCATAAATTTGTTTCAGGATTATATATTTTATCTCTTTTTGTATAACTGCTTGACTTCCCATAAGGATAGAAAAAGGCGGCGGACTATCTGAAGGGTGCCAGACATTGACAGCATGTCAGTTTAGTCGGAAATTCTAATCACTTTGGGTTCCCACAAGGGCTACTGGGCGATTAAATTAAGTGAAGTAGAATATCTCAACCTCGGTGTTCGGACCAGTTTGCTGATGTCAACCCTGCTGGTCAACAAACCACATCAACGCGTCTCAGCTCCACTCAATGCATCCTCACTGCATCATCTATGGATATTGACGCACTTATTCATCATCATATGGAAGAGGAGGTGATTGAAAAAGAGATGATGTGGCCAAGGCGTCGATTCGGATGCAACTTGAATGAAGCATTTAGGCTTCTTCGGAGTCGCATTGAGAGCAACTATGATGGTTTCTACCTGAGCTGCTCATTTAGGCTTGCTCGGTGTCGCGTTGTGAAGGACCACGCCGGGTCTCCAACTCACCTGGACATAGGGAGGGCCTCAATTTCCAGCCTTGAGGATGCTTCAAATGTATGCGGCCGTGAAATTACAGTCCATCGCGAAAGGATCGGAGGGAAAGAGATGGTTGTTGTCCCAGATAAGAGGGACTGATTGAATGGGTAGATTGGGAAGATTGAAGGTGTCACAAGTTGTGAGCCTGCATGAGCACAAATTACCGGATGGCTACAGTGACTAATGTCACACACAAACGAATTGGGCCAAAGAGTTGACGGAGAGTCGCCAAAACCGTTTATGGATGGCGAGGAAATCTCTAATATAATCTATAGAGGGGGGGGGTCGACCCCTCATGTAGATTTTTTTTAAAATAAGGTTTGAACGAGGGTGAAGACCACATCAAAACCAAATCTCAGGACGATGGGGTCCTGACAACTGCCACAAAAATATGCATAGATAGTCCAAAAAAAAACATCTAAGCTTATGGGAAGTTACACTGGTTGACACTGGTTGAACATTTCAAGTTTTTCAGTGAGAAAATTGGTAAAAAAACTTGACCGATTTTATAGGAATTTCTCACTGAAAAAATAGGTAAAAAAACTCAAAATCTTTACAGAACTTTTTTGACTGACAATCACTTTTTTCACCAAAACTGAAAATATTCTGAAAAAATTTCGAGTTTTTCACCTACTTTTTCGATGAAAAATTCCTGTAAAATCGGTAAAGTTTTTCACCAATTTTCTCACTGAAAAACTTGAAATGTTCAACCAGTGTGAACATTTCAAGTTTTTTGGTGAGGAAATTGGTGAAAAACTTTACCGATATTACAGCAATTTTTCATTGAAAAAGTAGGTGAAAAACTCAATTTTTTTTCTGAACTTTTCTGTTTTGGTGAAAAAAGTGATTGTGAGTCAAAAAGTTCTGTATATATTTTGAGTTTTTCACCTATTTTTTCAGTGAGAAATTCCTGTAAAATTGGTAAAGTTTTTCACCAATTTTCTCACTGAAAAATTTGAAATGTTCAACCAGTGTTAGCCACTATTTCAATCAATAGTAATTTTATACAAGAATAATAGGTATATAAGCTGTAGTAGTTAGCCTCAGCACCTTACAAGTTTTTACCCAGTTGCCTAACAGCGCAAGTGTCAAGCTTAAAGCTTCGGCTAAATAACCAACATCCCCTCCATTCAATGCAAACTTATTCACTTGGGGGTGAAGGCCGTGGCACGGCCCGGCAAACTCGTACTTTAGTGTTTTTTTTTTTTTTTTGTATATGCCATCAACGACCGCCCGATCAGCTCTGGTCTTTTAAACCCACGATGTCATCACCACTCTCAAAGTGCGCGATCACAGCGAGAAAATTGCTTTGGGCGTCGTTCAGATACCGTACCCTGTTCTCCTAGGCCTTGACTGGCTCAAGCTCCATAATCCCTCCATTGATTGGGCTCGCGGCCAGCTTTCGCTCATATGCTGCGGCACCAATCACAATTTCCCTACAGCCGACTTTGGAAAAGGCTATCGTCTTGCACATTTGCCTCGTCCCCATCTCCCGCTTCCGCGATCACCTCTGTCGGACTAGGCCTTCGTCTTAACACCAAATCAATCATCTCATCCATCTCCGACTGCATTCATCATGCAGAACCTGTTCACACAGGCCCATGGTCGTCTAGCTAACATTTCTGCTCCCCACTCCATTCTCCGCCCCATTCGCGCTCAACCCAGCCCTCGTCGGACCAAGCTCCTTGCCATCTGGACCTCCCACGTGTAACTTGAGAGAGGGAAGAGGCATCAACCCAGACATCCGGGGGTTAAAAATGATTCAAAATGCATGGCATCAAAAGCACGAACTTACCTGGTGGAGATGAGTGAAAGATTGTTGAAAAAAAGCAGGCCCGGATCTCAAGGCGGTCAAGTACGTCTCCTACTTGCATGATATCAATTAAATTACTGTTGTCGCAGACCATTAGCGACACAGACCCTCCATAATCCGGCGATTTTTGTGCTAGAATCAAGGCTATCATAGAATGAGAATCGGCAAATGCCGTGATGACACGCCTCGGCGATCAATATCGATCAATAACGGCAGCCGGTACGGCTGCTGCAGATATTAAAACTGTGGGTGTAGATTTCAAAGCGCAACACATTTGGACGCATCGAGAGATTTTTACGGGTGGTTGTATGGTTGCCTAATTGATTACAGCCCATTATGTTTAACCTGATACGACAAACCATGCAATGTTCTGTAGGGTGGTAAAGACACCACAACTGATTTTGGCGGCTACTAGGCAGAGCGCGACATGAACAGTTCCACAATAGCCAGTTTTAGGTAGGCATCTAGATGTTATATACACAATGCTAACCCGCCCTGAATTAAGTTGAGAAGTACATTTTGGCAGGGTGGAGGGCCCCGGGGAAATCCGCCGAGACCAAATAGACAGACACAGCCACAGGTTCTTCAATGCAAACCAGAAACTACATGTCAATTCAGATGCTGAAAACTATTCAAAAGCCAGAAGAAATGATTTCTAAAGTGATGTGCTCGAAAAGAACAGCTAAAAACCTTGAGACAATTGAATGCAGCGCACGATTGCAACCTAATTACAAAGCATGAACATAGCCACTATATATTCACATCATTTGAAGTGATTTTAACGTATAGCCACTATTATGCATACAGCACCGCCACTACATTCAATAGCACAGCCCCTACTTTGCATTGCAATCTTGAGCTGGGACACATTTGCACCGAGACCTGAAAAAACTCATTTCGATTGATTAAATAACGATTACTAAAGTACTCGTAATCGGTGAAAAGAAAAAATTCCCCGGAGCCGACGCAGACGACCATCAATCCCGCAGTGCACGTAGCCCTTTTCGACGTCCTTGCGGTTTTCCACGACGCCTATCGGGCGCCCAACGCCGATCTGTCTATTGCCGAATTCGTGAAGGTGAAACTGCACCCTCAATCGCCGGCCTTCGGCATGCATAAGCCGGAGGTCTGGTACACCACCGATTTACCTAACACCGACATCGCTTGCCTCATGTCAAGGCCCATACCATCAAAAGAGTTCTTGGCCCGTCTCAAAAGGCGGCGGGCCAAGCTTGCAAGCTTAGCCCGCCGCAAAACTGTCCCGTTGCCACACGCTCGCGGGTGGTAGCCAGAAATCGGTGTTCAACTTTGATGTTGGTGAAACATTATATACGGACGGCATCCCGGCGCCACTCGGATTCCGGTGTCAGCTTGGTAGGGGGCCTTAACGTAAGCCTCGAGTCTTCCACTTTTCTCGTCTTGTTCTCAACCACCCCATTTCGCAGGGACTATCAACAAAGGTAGGATGATCACTGCTCCCGTTCGGTTCTGATACTTCAACCAACAGCCTACCTAAAATTCCTCGACGAGTAATTACCCAACGGGCAAATCACCAGTCGTTTCCTGGCACCTCGTGTACATCACGGCTCGAACCTCTGTATAGCATACTACGCGGCTTGCGTCCCGCTCCACCGCACTATATTGATCATGATAGGACTATTCTTTTTCTAGAGATTCTCGGGAATGCTAACCCTGGGAGTCACTGAGAAAACCTCGTTTGGCTGGCATTTTTCTGTCTCGAGTTCCGGGCCGTCTACAAATTGGCGCACTCACATCACGGGAAGCAAATCAGTTAAAAATGAAAAGCAGTGAACATCGTGGAGCGAGTGAGCCTCATTCCGTCTCACAGTGGTATTAATCATCCTTAATGCGACTTACGTCTTTGGCCGGCGTTGAAGTCGGTAAAATGCGCTGATTTCCGTTCTAGATCTCATTTCGAATATTGATCATGACAGTTGCGCAGGTTCGACCTCAATACCTAGTCCGGTTCACCTGGCTAGCCTTGGCTGATCATGAGGTCCATACGCACCACCTCGAGCGTCTGTTCTGAATACTCATAGAACCCTTTCCTCCAATCTTACTCGAGGCTACTCGAGGCCATAGAGTTGATATTTTTGGAATTTATGTTGCTTCTCCCACCTGATCCATTCAGCGCCGCTTGATAGATTTTTACCCCCTTTTTTCTACTTCTTTCCAGCATTTTGATTGCTTTCTGATTTTGCAACCCCACTGGGCGCCGAATAATGGGTCGATCGCCTTTCCTGGGAATTTTCGACTCCCTAAGATGAAGACACGGATTACATCCAGCGCCGGTTGGACCGTATAGTTTCGCATCGGATATCTTTGACGGCTCCAGGCCTGAACTCACGCTAATTCTATTTTGGAGATGAAAGCGGCGGCCCGCAGCGCCAATTTCATCCCCAGGCAACTCGCCCGAGGAGCATCGATATCACTACCAACGTCCATTCTCAAGTACTAGCCGCCAAGGTCTGATCTATTTACTGAGCTAACTTATAGCACTAGTTCCGACGGGGTGAAGTTCAAGCGTCCGAGGTGTTCGTGACGTTATGTATTCGGGCGTGGATACCAGAGATGAGTGATCCTGGGGTTTTTATCATTCTGATTACTTGCTACACCCACATAATGGGGCGATCGCAGCGAGAGGGCCTCGTTTTCATGGGCATTGGAGCAGTTCCCTGGCTACAGCAGATGCAGAGACGGATCATAACCAGCGCCAGCCACCGAGGGTGTATTTTTGGGCATGGATGTTTACCTCAGAGATCTGTACCTGCTCAAGTCCAGAACGCGAACCAATTCTATTTTAAACCGAGTTACGAGGCGGCCCGCAGCGCCGATTTAATCCCCAATTCACTCCGATGAGCATGGCAACGTTCGGCCCCACTGGGGCCGACGTATCTCGACTGCTTGCATCCCGGACATTGTATTATGCTCCCAGCCACTGGAATAACTGCTAATCCAACCTGAAAGACTGAAACTGCGCCAACTTGACTTCGAACGGAGTTGATTTCCGATCGGGTAAAATCCAAGCGCCCGAGCGGCGAGGTGTTCGTGACGTTATGTACATTCCCCCAGACGGTGCATGTTTAATAGAAGCCGGGGAGCTTGACTACTGGTAGGCCTTTCGAACGTTTAACACTTTCGCTGAAATTCACCGTTAGTAAGGCACTGCTACATTCTCCGGAAAGCATTTCACGCTCCTCTCAAATCTATATCAACTGCGGTACATGTAAGTTCCAGTGGGATCACGCTGCGGCCCACCTTGTGTTCATTCGGGGATATAACAGGGTGGTGAGAAGTTCTCTCGCCGATCTAGGCACATTCTATGTCGCATTCGCCTACGCTGTTTCCGGAGTTCGAGTTTCATGACTTGTGGGCTAGTTTGTGGAAACGAGCTCAGGAGTGAGGTACCCCTCAATAACACGGGATTTGTCGCCCCAGGCATTCTCAATTTCATGCTAGGTGCCCAGGCGCATGTACTATGGCTGGTACGGTATGACAATTGATATAGTCATGGGAGCTCCCAACCCGGCCACAGCGGAGCTCATGAGGTCAAGAGATGTGACAAATACCGCTCGGGCTCGTGGTGCAGTGAACATCAACGCAATACGTGAAGGCCACATCAATGTTCGAATATACGGTAAACGAAGACCGCGCCGGTCATGGGATAAGGTCTTAACTCAATCGAGGAGCGCCCGCAAAACGTATAAAGGCGTCTCTAGAGTTGTCCTGGCTCCTCAGGATCTTCTCCAACCCGCAGATAAATCCAACTAGCCACACAGTGAGCGCTCACTGAAGATCCTGCAATGTGCCTAATTTAATGTCTCTCCCCCACAGTGTACTTCTCTGCTGTGCTCCCCGCTCTTGTTATGGCCGCCAGCGCCGCCGGCCAGGCAGTCGTCCAGTTCTCCACCACGGAGGGCTGCGTGTCATTCTCGCAGACCTTCGAAGGGAGCTGCAACTTCTGCTCCGACCCCCCCGGCAGTACGTGTCCTTCGTTGGTGCAGCATGGAGCACCTGCTAACATGAGACTAGACTTCGGCTCTGTCCTGTTCTCAGGGATCAGCTCCGCGAACCGCGTCACCGTTCACAACGAGGACGGGTGTACTTCCGCCTCGCAAGTGGGCCAGGGCTTCGGGGATGCGTGCTGGAACCAAGGCGCGACGTCGCTTCGCTCGGCCTGGGTTGCATGCCCCGGGGACGCGGCGCGGTAAGTTGGCGTCGTAAAATATCATGCACTCACTAACGCATTCGTCGGATTAGCTTGCCCGGTGACAACCAAACCTTTGTCGGAGACCATGCGTCCCTGTCCAGCTGAGCGGACCCGGGACATTATCCCAAAGGCGGAAGAGATGAATAGCTGAATTGAAGGATTACTTAGCAGTAGTGTGCACATCGAGAAAGTTATTAGTTTGAAGGAAAATGAACGTGGAAGACGAGGAAACCTCCCGGAAGTCAACAAGAAAACAGGCAGCCGGTGGGCATGTAATCACATTTACAATTCTGCTGCCCGGAAATGTTTACACCAGGGAATTCGAGCCTCGGATTTTCCAGATCGGTCCGACATCGGCTCTGAATAGTACCAGTCTGCCTACAGCAAAATGCTTGCCACATTTTTGCCACTGGTAGGCAGACTCCAGTGTTGAAACAGACACAGGGCTTTACGCGCTCGCCAATGTTTACCCCGATCAGTGTGGAAGACAAGTGCCACCAGCCGGACGCCGCGCGTTTCCTCGCCGGTGGGGATTTCCCAGGCTCAACGGCAGAGAATCCGGTACATATCGGGTGGCCCGAAGCCCTACCTCCGAAAACCACTACAAAATCCGCCTTCGCTTCGCTCCGGCGCTCATATGCTCACAGTCAAGTCAACTCACAGTCACCAATTGGTCGCCAATCTTTCAAGCTCGTGTTTAAGGGATAATTCTACTTAAAGGATTAGACTTGAGCCAGTACCCTGATGATAGTGAATCACGGCGCCGTAGGGACTGGAATACAATCACCGGTGATCAGTAGACTCGGGAGATGCCGAAATCTTTAATGGAAGGCGGCACAATTTGTTTGATTTCCTAAAATCTGAGGACACAGTTTTTGTAGCATTGGAAATTCTAAGACTCTCTATGTTCTCGGTTTATTTTTTATCCTCAGAACACAATTTGCGACAACGATTTTCACAAACAGAAACTTTAGTTTCTGATTTGTGCTCAGAGGACCGAGAATGTCGCCAAAACGCCCATGTGCCTTGCCATTTGTTATTCTGCTGACTCTTCTGCCGATATGCCGCTGCCGCACATACACAGCATTTGCTCCCAGTTTGTTCCACAACACTACTTACATGGCTGCCAACTCTGAGAATGGGCCCTCTTCCCGTAAACACGCTCTTGATTGCCAATGTACCACTTGGGGGTGAAGGCCGCGGCCCGGCCCGGCAAACTCGCACTTATAGTCCCCCCTTGTTTTTTTTTTTCTCGGGGCTTTTTACGTCTTGGTCATTTATTTTGTATATGGGGTTGGGCCTACATCAATTACATCAATCGAGCCGCGTGACGGTTTGTTGTTGTTTGTTCTCAAGTACTTCTTAATCGGGACGGTACACATGGTTCATCGAGGTCCGACTAGCTCAGTGAGAAAACCAGCTATTAGAATTTCGTTACAACCACAGCCTTGATAAATCCAAGAAGATCTGTCTCTTAACTTTTCTCATCCACTTCATCTTCATCCCGAGATCATGAAAATGGCGGCTACTCAATTTGGCCGACAGAATGATGTTTCTGTCGAGATCTCGACGTAGAACCAAGATCTGGGAAATCTGGCACAAGGAAACAGAAAATTTTCATTGTTTGGGAACTCCCTCTTCAGATATTTTTTAACCCAGCAGTGTGGCCGACAATCAGGAAAATCGCGGCTCCCCGCCAAATGTGCACAGGTTCACGGTGTTTTCCAATTATCTCGCCATTTACTTGAAAAGTATAAAATCTGGCACAACGAAACACAGGAGAGCGTGTTACCTACGCAAATGTCTCCTCAGATCGAAGAATAACCAGGAGGGGGCCGAGCAATTATGAAAACGCGCCGTGTACCACTGAGTTTGATGCTGAATCGAGAAGTTGATCGGATCAATCATCGCGCAGTTTGATTGGAATAGGCCCAACCCCATCAATGACAATGTATAATCCGGACACTTGGTGTATTCAGGCGTATTGTGGCGTGTACAGCAATCCGACAAACAACACGTGATCTATACGCGCATATTAAAAGTCCTAACATATGCAAATGACCATCGAAAAAAAGAAGACGCCTTGAGAGATTCGAACACAGATGTTTTGAACCAATTACAAATCACAAACACAGCCACTAATGCTTCACAGAATATGAAACAGATTTAAAGGACAGCCACTATTTTACATTCAACATAGCCACTATTTTATATAGCACAGCCACTATTTTGCATTGCAATCTTAAATTGGGACATTTTTAACCACACCTGAAAAACCTCATGTCAATTGATCAAAATAACGATTACTATAAGTACTCGTAATGTAAAAGAACCGAAGTTACGATGGTACACTCTGTTTCAGATTGTGGCTTTCCGCCTCCGGCCGTGCAACGGAAAGGCATTAAGAAATCAATTCGGCCGGAACTTGAAGGTGTGCTCGAGAGCAAATTGTTGAATAACATCTGATCACTTGCGGGATTTATTTGAGATCCAGTAGTAGTACAGGTCTGAGACTCATCCCGCGCAAAAGGGTTCACCAATGATGATATATTGGTGGTTGGATAGGGTGTATACTGTCAGCATTCAATAGAACAAAATTGTGAGTAGCAGGAATAGAACGAGTGGAACATGGCAAAAGAATGTTGAGAGTGCCTGAATATTTCAGTGCAGGAGCAGTTGAAGACTGGATGAAACAGAGACAGGTTGGGAAAGGGCCGAGAGCCGGGGACTCGGGTTCAAGTTTACGATGGGTTGAAACTTGAAAACAGGTGGTCACGATGTGGCACCGACTCGGAAAGGTCTGTCCATGGTTGGAATGGGTCTTCGAAGTTCAATATTTGGATCAGCAAATCGATGGTTCTTATTTTGCGCTAATCTTTCAACCTGCCCCGAAGTGATCCTGAGAATCTGGTCATTTGTCGAATCGATCGCGGTTTTTCCCCTCGCACAGCGGCAACGTTTCTTCCCCTTCCTGAAATTATTTAGATACCTTTTGACACCTGGCCATCTCGAATCACTCTACGCCACATGCCGTGCCGTTGGAAGCCGCCCGCACCGTCCTCCCATCTGATCCGGCACATGCGCCGTTCTCATTTCTCAGGTTTAATTATTCAAGCTGAACTCAAGCTGAACTCCATGCTATACGGAACAGGGAAGCAAAAGACAACACAATGCACCCCGAATTTCTCCTGGCACATAAATCTACGCTTCAGGTAGGTAACTTGATGTTATCGGAATCTTCCGTCCCATTCGAGATAGCTCGTCCTCGACGGCTATAGCTAGCTATAGCTTCGTCTCGCCTCATCAATACTGCCAAAAGACTCATATTTCGTCGTTCGGGTCCGACTCTGTGCGCACCCAAACACCCAAACATATAGGTGGTCCGTGCACGCCGCCACCCCAGTATAATACCATTTGCCATATCTCAATAGTGCACCCAGTCTAGCCACCCTGGCTTAGATCAAGTGTAGTATCTGTTTTTTTTAATCTAACCACTGTTGCGGGGGTCCGCCCCCATTAGTTTTACTATTTTCGGCCTCCCTCTTGGTCTCACGCCCGCCTCTGCTTGCAGGGCGGACATGGGATCGGTGATGACCCTGCCACTGCACTCTGTCCGGGGATCTGTTTCCAACTTCTTTTTGCGGGGTCGTACTACGCACATTCCTTTGATGCGCGCTGTGGACTTCGCAAGCGGGGTTGGTGACATACTGCAATAACTTGTTCGCCGCACTTATTGCCTGGATAATCACCGCGCAGGCGCAACAAGAATTTTCGAGGGTCTCGGATCCGCCGTAGAAAAACGATAATAGTCTCCCGGAGATATTTATCCAACCCACTGCATGCCAGGGGATGGCAGGGATACCGTAGACCGTTGCAAACCCCGACGGCACTGATACGTCACGGCAATGAGGGGAGTCTGTGGCTTTGTACAATCTACGACAGGCCAGTTAGATGAGGGCGGATATTCACAGCGCCCTAGAATATGCCTAAACGTCAGATGGCACCAAGGACTCGAATAGGTGGCTCACAGAAATCGTCTCAGCCGGCGCAACACGCGCCGTATTCGTTTCTGTCAGACCGAGATCAAAACGGTACAACCTAAGATGAGGCGGACGACGCACTGCAATCTTCTTCCGCCAAGAGCCCCCGCGTTTCACTTCCCCGCGCGCTTCCCCGCGCGCCTCACCGGGTATCGGCTCAACCTGAGTAAATGTGAGTCTCCGCGGCGTGTTAAACGTTGGCGGTTTTCTGGTGAAGCGATTGGGGGAGAGAGGCGCCATGCGGAGGTCAGCGGGCTCGGGATCCGTCTCCTCGTCGAAGGGATGGATTTTCGTATACGGATGCGGGGAATAGTGTAGGATCCCGGGCTGGACCAGCGGTTCCTGGGATTCGGGGCGGGCGCGGCGCTCGGGGGGCTGGGGCCGACGGGTGCTTGGATAGGGTATGCTCCCTGCCGGGGGACTGCGGGAGAATGGGTCAGAGGCGACGGAGTCGGTGTAGGAGTGCTGAGATATCTATCAGGGTGGACATTCCTGAGTGCATGCAGAGACACACGAAGATGGAAGCTTTCATTGCGTGGCGCAGTGCGTAATCCTCATTCTGGGTCGCCCCGTGCTAGATACAGGTCAGCGCGCAGAAATGCTGCGGTAAGGAAGACGCACATCGTTCACGTAGATATAGCTAGCCGACCCACTGTACGGATGGTTCATGGTACCCCCGGATACGCACACACACAACCGATAAACTTGAAGGACGTCCCCCGAACGAAGCTCGGAAAGGCTGGCCGGCGGGGGGCGCTCGCACTACGAGGAGTATGTGGGGAAGAGTACGGTCCCCAGTGTGAGCGCAGCGAACCAAATGAGACATGGCGGGATCAAGTGGGCGGGCCGACGTTCGTCCATCACAGATTCATTAGATGGGAGTAGATCTTTGTCGCTTGCGAACAGCCGACGAGCTATAATAGGTGCGGCAACCTGGCAGACCGCCGCCCACATTTGACTATGCTGAAAAATGGCCACAGCTATCCAAGTCGCTCGCTTGTCGGAAGAACGGACAAGTTAAGGTTGAAAGTGCCAACTTGGCACTGTCGTCAGAAATATTCTCGTCAAAGTTCAACAGAGTTCAACGCACCCGGTAACCTTAAATTTGAAAGTCTAGGAAGATGAAGTAAGGACACTGGTGAATGAACGCTGCGCGCACCAGAACCTTCAGGCGGCTTCTGAAAAAAATCTCCGGTAAGTCGAGGGGTAAAAAGAGAAGCGACAAATACATCATGTCAGACGTACAAATGGGCCATGACGGATGAATTTGAAGATGCCAGCATGCGTTTCAAAAAAAATGGATGTACGTGCTCTAGAAGTCCATGAGATCCTGCAGGCTGGCCTGCTGCGAAGATTTCCTTAAACTTGTGTTCAGTGAAGGACAGCATGTACCTACCCGCAATTGTACCCGCCACTCTTATAACAAAGCATGTGATGACGAGGTGGGAAGAAACCATAAGTCGGCGGCGCGAGCGGTACAACCCAGGACGTCGTCGGAAAAACAGCAGTGGAGAGGTTACACGAGGCAGCGATAAGGGCAAAGCCAGGTGACACATACGATCTACACCGAAGTTAGTCGTCGCCCGGAAGATCTTAATAATCTAGGCATGCGGCACGCGCTAACCGCGCAAGATGCTTGCCACTGAGATAGAGAGGATCTACGAGAGATGGTCCGCGTGGTTCAGTGGCTGGGTGGCACCGCACAATAAACGCGTCGTCACAGGCTGCTAAAGTAAGGGATGTGGGATTCTGGTGCAGCATGAGATAGGAGGATTGAAATAAAGCCATCTTCGAGGGACGGACGATAAATGGGAGTGGTGGAGGCTAAGAGGACCAAGAACCCTCCGCTTCCAGAAATGGCATACTAATTCTTCAAGCTAAGCATTCCTGGTGAGTAGTACTGCGGACCGGTGGGGGGGCATACAATGCACCGACCGAATGGCCCAGCTCGCGGAGAAACTAGCGAGATCCATTGAGATTCATCAGGAGATCATGGCTGTTGAAAGCACGGTGGTTTAAACTCCGCTGATGCGACCTCGGGCTTGACGTGTCTTATCGCGGTCGCCACGATTCCGAGTCGCCAAATGCTGCACCGGCCGATCCATGCTAATTGGTCACTAGGTGCGGCCTGGCTGGTGCTGGGTATTAATCCCAGCGAACGGTTTACGGAACAGCTCACCATCCGCGCCCTTGGGGACGGAAAGGTGGCGTCGACATTTTCTTTCGAAATGGTGGCGTTTATGCCGAACCACACTCACCTTGTAGATAGATATTCTCATCCTCTCGGATGCTTCTTCGAATATCTTTAACACTGACGCGTGACAGCTCACCACTCTCACCACTATACCATGTTTCCTCTAGCACTCGGACAAATCATCCGGGAATATGCAGTGACCGAAATGCATCTCACGCTGAACGCCGGAACTGGGGTTACGAACGGTGGGGCCACATCCGACCCCGGTGTGGGTACAGGGCTGAACTTTGGACCTGGATGGCCGACGACGGCGATCGCGACAGGTTGACTGCTTCGATATAACTAGCAGTCCTACTAACTATGCTTTAGTACCAAAGATAATCGGCGGGGGCCTTCGAAAATCTAGCAGGACTTTCCTGTGCTTCACTCGGGACCCTCGGAGAACAGCGGACAACTTCGCCTGTTTTTGCGTTCCCGCGAGCTGTCGCCATCCCCTCAACGGATCTACACGTCACAATGCGCCACATGACTCTGCCGTCCGAGCACGTCTGTACCGAGAACTTGACACCCTTTCTGAAACTGCTGCCATGCAAAGCTTCCTCCGGCATTTCAAGCTCGTTGAACCCGTACAAACTCTTCGACGCCGATTGGCACGGCATGGGCTTGCACGTCTTGCGAAACAGCAACCAGGAACTTGTCCTTCGCCTAACATTTCAAACCGTATCCGATCCGGTTCGGTTCTCGTCATCCCAGTTGCGTCAGTTCCCCATGCGCGTCTGAAGTTTAATGCTAAACAACCAGATAGAGCGGTCTTTTCCCTCCCTGTTCGGGAGAACTATTGAAGCGGCATGCCCTTGTCCACTTGAAGCAATGTTGAGCTAGAATTGCCGCTCGATATCACCTACAATCTCAGTCCCGAACCACCGTTTATCGAAGACGGTCGCGCAACTTTTGACGTCCTAAAACGTGAGTCTTTTCATTGATCCAAGCTTCCTAATACCCATGAGCACGCGGCAGGAACACCTCTGGACATCGGTCTGCTGTCTACGTCGAAGCTTCTCTCGCGTTAAGTGCATTTCTCCTGTGTATAGCTAGGCGCTAATCCTCACCGTTGTAGTGAGCTCGCGGTCCGCTTCCAACTCTATCATCGCCAAGCGTATTCTCCGCGGGTCCGGCCAAGCTCTGGGCACGGTCTCCGTTGTTATCGTCAACAATGGTGCACACGAAGTGGAGGCGCTGTATTTAGAGACGATGCCGTGGATTGTCCAAATCTACCTCCACACGCTTTGTGCTTCCGTCGAGGGTCGTCCACGAGGTTATTCGCGCGGCTATTTTCAACCGAATTTCCCCAAACATTGATCCTTTTGTCCTAGACGACCTGGTTCACAACATCTTGTACATTCCATCGATAACGCACTCGCGGGCCGCGACACTTCAGGCAGTCCTGACTCTCCCTGTGCGGAGCATGATACATCTGACGTTCGATGTGAAAAAGGCCTTTTTGCGGTATGGTGAACACCCACCAGACGCCCAGCGTGGATGGGATCTGCCGCCCGCCGTTCTCATCCCCCTCCGGAACGACGCCATTCCACCCCCCGACAGCCGGTTGGGAAATCGGATTTACATGTGCACTCTCCTCGTAGACCTCGCGACTCCCGACTTCAGTATGCCGTACAACGTTATTATGATCAGCGGTGTCGTCATCGCCTAGGGCGCTATGAACATCCTCATCGGAAAATTCGGTGTCCATCCTCTAGGCCCTGCTTAAAATATATCATCTCTCGCGTCCGTCATCTCTTCCGGCATCTCCTCCGGCGTTCCGATCCATGTGCTCTGATGCTCTCGGTGGTCACACACCCGACGACGTGGCCAGATGACTTGTCTCCGAAGACAGAAAATTTCTAAACACGGACAAGCTTTGGTATCGCCTGGCGCCTTGGCTGTGCTTTGCAACCGCACGTTCGAGATTTTTGAACACGCCCATCCGTCCCGCCCGCTGGGGCGGAGTTTCAGCGGCACGCGTATTTTAAAGGCCCTGCGCGCCACCTCATCAGTCCCACCATTCCGCCAGTATGCCCACCAACCCTTAAAAAAACCGGAGTCCGGCCTTCTCAAACTCTTAGCCTTATGGCGGTAGAATGTCGATATCCTGTGGTTCCTGAATTTTAAGTCGGACCTTGATAAGGTCGGCACAATCGGTCCTGTGCGCTACGCTGTGACCGGAGATGGCATTATATCCTCTGGACGAAACGTCTCAGCCTCTCATCGTCCATCCTACTAGGTACAGCGTGTAGGTGTCTGTGTGGCCCCACCGCACGCTCGTGCGGCTTTACGAGAGCGTCAACTGACACCAACAAATTCAGAAACTCGGCTTTAACAAAGACGACGTCTCGGGAACCCACAGCCCTGTGATATGGTTTACTTCTTGCCGAGAATCTGGTCCGGAGGCGTTTTCGGCGCGGCATCCAGTGTATATAAACATCGCAATAGGACGACACTCTGAACAACCTCCCGCAAACCGCCCTTACCTCCCATCCATCCTACCTACGAACGTTCACACATGTGCCAACAAATTGCGTGCGCCCTTTCCCTGTTATATCTAGTACTCATCCTATCCTCATGCTTCACCGCACCAGGCAAGGAACACGGTGGTCTCGTTGTGGGGTATGTTGCTCGCTGCACCAATTCGGTCTGCGCGACTAACCAAGCACACAGCATTTCCAGCGCCATCATGTCACCGCGATCTTAGATTGCAACTCCAGGCGCTGCGAGCGAAGCTACCACCACCCCCCGCATTGCCGGCTCCCCACCTGCCTTAAAGTGCGCCCCAAAAGTCTTGTCGGCCTATTTATTCCCGCTGATCGTGATGGCTCAACCCCAGAACTTTGGGGGCGAGATCCAGCAGGATATTGACACGGTCGACGATTACTGTTTCGCATGCCATGCAGCCCAAGAACGGCGGGCGCGTGGCCGATAGACACGCATTGCCGACGGGCTACGCCCATCTCAAGCTCTTGCATTATTCATCCTCATCGCTTCAGATTACGCATTGTTACAGCTTGTATCCTACTACTAGTCAGCCGCTTAATAACCTCAACGCATGTTTAGTCCGATGTGCTGTGTCAGATCTTACTTCCAAGCAGGACCTCGGAATGCCGAGCTGAAGGCCGACGACGCCCACAAGGCACCTGATGTCGGACCGCATAGACGGGAAGTTGTGGGGCCAAGAGGCCGTTAATCTTCTCGTTCAGATCAATCCCTTGAACCTTCTTGCGGTGCGTGCATTTCCGTTGTCAAGTTCTGACTCTGATGCTGGACCCACGCACGCTCTGCTATTTATCAGGAGAGTGGTTCTTTTTCTTATCACTCGATTGCCGAGACAAACTCGGCACACTCCGGTCGTTAATCCATTCAATTTGGTCAGGTGGAGAGGGTTTCCTTTTGCCGTCGATAATACAGTCAGGTGAATGTACACGAGGCTGCGATGTTGTCGGGCTGTTTTGCTTCCGCTCCCATTGATTGTCGGTGAGAGATTCAGGTCTGGACTTTCGTCGCATATTCCCGCAGATCTCAGATTCATCTACGCATTCTGGAACAACAAGGAAAACTGAATTCGCTCCTGAGACACAGATATACTGGTACACGCTGGACGTGGACTTTCTAACCTCAGGCTTCTGCCGCTCGAGCGACGAGGGATGCCTGATTTATCCGCGCTCTGGGGCCCCCTCATTCATCCAGGAATTTTGTTCCCTCTATCGCTTTAAGCCGGACAGCAGACACCGGATACCATTGACCGGCCAAAATCGCTGGGTAATATGCCAAAAAGCATCGTCAGCCCCGCTGGCTCTTCTGTGCACGGAGAACTTGCAGCCGGTTCTGTGTTCATATGTGATGTTGTATACGATGGCGGTTGTGTGTGTCTTGGGATTTAGGACGGTCTGAGGGATCCCATCTGTGCGTACGATCCGCTGGCACGGGACACTGAGCCATTGTCCTATAGAAACTTGAGCAGTCTTGGTGCCTTTTATCACAGATTGCTTGGGTGCCGACTGCGCGGCGAGAATTTTGAGGGGCCTGTTGTGGAGTCCCGGGTGGTACTCGGGCTGAACCAGCACCAGAGGCCTCCCCACGGTTGCCCCCAGACTTTCGGCTTCATGCTCGTTGTCATATTTATTTTTGTGCCTGGTTTGGAAGAGGTCCAGCAGCTCATCGTCTAGTACGGGATGTCGGCCAGAGATATCATCGTACACATCGGAAATGCGTAGATCGGCTTATTTTCAGTAGTGGCGATGCATCGTTTTACGCAACCAAGGTCGTGGGGAGGCGTAATGTGCGTTTTCAAAATCCGTCCAATGACAGGTTCGTTCGGATTGAATACACCGTTGAACGGATCCTCGCCGGTGCGGGTTTATAAATGATAATAGACTGAAATTTGGCGGGAGCGGCTTTGATAAACGGCCTGCTCACTCACGATAGTCGCCTGCATCACCTTGGTCTCTCGGACGTTCCGTCCCTGGGTCCTCTGTGATGGAGGAGCGTTCCTTCTGATAAACGAAGGCATAGGGTGTCGATGGGGTCGATCCGTCGAACCTCGTGCGCGGAGCAAGGATCGGTACATCCGCGCTCGAATTCAGAGGGACTCCGCTGGATGCGCTCCCATAGAGCTCCGTGAGCAGGCCTTCGGGATCGACGAACACTTCCGCGTGGGCGAAGTATCGCTTCAGCGACGAAACGATGTGCGGGCGACGAACCGATCTCGCTAGGATACGACCGACGAAGGGATGGTTTGAATCGAAAACAGATTTAGGAGCCATCAGTCCACTAGGGACATCTACGCTGTAGTAGACTGCCGAAATCTTAGTGTATCGCAGTGGCAATTATAAGTTGTTACCCATTGTACTGTGGGTTGAAAGCAGTTTCGGATTAGGAGTGGCCGGGAGAGCTCATGGTGCGCGAGTCGTAGGAGGGAGTGTTGTGGGGATCGAATCATGTGCTGTTGGTGTTTCGGTCGGGAGCCAACACCGCGCGGCGCGCTTCTCTTTAGTGTTACCTCATCTTTGCCGAAACGCTGAGCAGGGATCGAGAATCGTTTTGTATACGACACAAAAAACACCGCATTACTTGCCTAATATGCTCAGACCAGGTAGAAATTTTAAGTACGGCTACTATTGTGGTCTATTTACGCGTCTGAACGCGAACGCGTTTGATCACGCGGTCATATCCCACAACCATTTTACATATTAATAGGATTCATGCGGTACTCCATGGTTCCAATGTCCAATGACTATTCAATCTTTCCAAAATCTTCATCTGTATTCAAACTTTCCGAAAGAGCCTCTTAGTCTAATCTTGCTTACATATAGGTAAGTAATGCTGAGCTTCGATTGGCCTCGATTTAACTCCACGGCGCTTCTTCCTCCAGCGCCTAATCTCTTGCTCATGACCACCAGCTACCACAAAAACCCCCCTGCTTACGGTGCCTCAGAGCAGTGTGAAGATAAACGAGCACCGCCAGTGAGCGCAAAGACCAACTTGGACGCCGAAAGCCAACAAGAAGGGCCCGGGCCGCGGTACAGTGAGGCCTTTACTTCCGCCATATCTCTCGTACTAAGCGGCACATTCCTAGTTCCTTATCGTGTCTATGCGCCCGATGGTGCGATCCCCGCGCGAAAGGCTCCCGATCCGGGGAATCCATTCATCGGGCGCATCAAAGCGACGTCGGTCCCGCCACCGCACAACGTGCTTTCTTTGAAGCGCGCGCTAGGCAAAGCGGAAGGCCTTCTCGATCCTAGCGGGTGCCGTACCCTGATCTACCGACTTCATTCCGCCACACTTCCCGAGGATGCAACTGCGCGTGTATCACTTCTAGGGCCTGGTCTTGGGGAGACGCCAGAGACAGCCGTAGCGCTCGTGTTCCACGGCGATCTCTCCAAGCTAGAGTACGAGGCAAGGTGTTCACCGTCGGTGGAGGAGGCTGCGCGCACTTATACCCAACAGTACGGTGAGCGATTCCTAATTGCACACTATACACTGTTTCGATTGCATTTGGATTCAGTCTACTACCACCTCCACACCCTCAGCGGTGAAGAGCCCTCCGCGCGTGCCTTGGACCGCAGCGAACCCGCCATCGGGCGGATTGACAAAATGGAAATCGCTCCCCCGAACGACGTGCAGTCCGTCAAGCGTTGTATCGCGCGCGCAGAGGGAAAGCCAATCTACAAATTCGGGCAAATGTACGGCGATCCAACCGATTCCGAGCCGTGCGCGGACGACGCGCCTTGGGCGGACGACGCATGGGACGATGCTCCCGGGTCCACGCCGACGGCGGCGCTGCTTCTCGTGCGGCCTGAGCGGCGCGCGGGGTTGCATAATCGGCCGTTGAGGGTATTGGAGGCGCAGTGCGCAGCGCGGACGGCGTTTTGGAGTGTGAGTGTGACTGCGCGAGTTTCAACCACGTCTACAATGCATTAACACACGATTCACCAGTCGGACCTGACGTGGCTCGCCGCGTGCCAAGGTGACGTCATGCACTGACGGCGTGTTGCGCGCTGAGAACCACCGCGGGCTCGCTCGAATGGTGGATGGGTACCTGGCGGTTGATTCAGAGGGCAGGACAGGAGGTGCGTCCGATTCTTTACAGCGGCATATTTAATTATTGACTACCGCTCAGGCGTATATGGCGATATGATATATCACTAGGGCCTCATTTAGAGAGGCGTCATGATATATCAGAGTCGGTAAATGACAGAGGTGTTTGGTATATCAGCCAGATGCCCGTTTGGTAAATGATGCAAAATAGAGAGTTTAGAGAGGTTCGAACACGAGACCTTGCCAACGCACCATATACTGAGATTTGCATTGTTAACCTCTTTACCAGAATAGATATAAATAGGTTTTTGTGTTCCCACTTAGGTAAGGTGCCCTTACCCTAAGTGGGAACAGCTAATACCCAGACCTAGGGCAGGCAAGCTGCCCTAGGTCTTCGAAATTGTCCTACAATGCTTAATATGTATTTTGATGGTGTTTTAAACCCTAACCAACCCTAACCAACCCTAACCAACCTAACCATCAAATGCTTATAAATCACCTGCAACAGCCTTCTACAATATACCTGGGGACTAACCCTTAACCAACCCTAACCACTAACTCTAACCACTAACCCCTAACTCTAACCTCTAACCTGGCCCCTAAGGCGGGGCCCAGTGGGTGGGGAAACATGCTTATTATATGTTTTGTTGTTGAAGGGGTCATAGTTTGACCCTGTGTGCCTAAAGTTTTGGCATGGTTGTTTGGGGTAGGTGGTTAAGTTGCACTTCGGGAACATTATGTAAGCATTTTGGTCTGTGACCTTGGTTCAAGCCCCTCTGCTGGTGGTCTTTTATTTTCACCGTTAGTACTACACATCTATCAAGTGATGTATCATGCACCTCTCTGCGCCAGAGGGATTGATATATCACGGTTACTCTCTACTTGGTGAGGGTGATGTATCAATACCCCAGCCTCAAGACCACCGCTTCAAGTGATTGTCGCAGGTAAAGCGTGTGGGATGTGTTCCATTCTCGTGCTGACAGCACTCGCAGAAAACACCAAGTTTCTTGATGAGTAGTTGTGGTTGCTGGGTATGAATTGTTGGTGTGTATAGGGCGGCTCAACTTATGCGAAATAGGGTCCGCGTGGTTCAGTCAGATTGGAGGTGCGCGCCGGAATGGCGCAAAATCTTGTCTACCCCACCTAATATATGAACTCGTATCGATTGCAAGGGTTATACTGAGGAACGACCTGAGCGAGACAGAACAAAGTGGTAAAAGATGAGTGAACAAGAGACGATCCCACCCTGCCGTGCCGCGACGAGAAATGCGAGGAATTATCTGCCGGAAGGACCTACCCTCAAGGCAATTGCAGGCGGGGGCGGAAGAGCGGCCTCGTCCGGCGCAGGGGGATTGAGGTCCGTAAGAAGCGCCGGGGTCCACGCAGACGCGTACCTGAGCGGCGCCGGCGGAAGCAGCACCTGCGCGGAGCCATGGACCCGCAGGGAAATGTGATAGAGTGTCTGCGCCGTGATGAGGACTACGAAATAATCGTAAGCAGGTATATATTGAAGCGAAGAGCGTGCTCACGGATCGCGATGGTCACGCATGGGAAGAACAGGTGCGCGATGAGCGCGACGCAGCCGATGCTGCGGTAGTGCGTCGCGAGGCATGAAGCCATGACGGCGCCCGTCGGGGTTGAACGGGTGGGCATGCTAAACGCGCCTAGGGAAAGGGGACACCCGTAAGTTGGCGACCAGGTGAGCGCGAATGGCGCGAATAGGCGCACCGACAAAGGTCCATATAAAGGCTAGGAAGCAGGACATGGTCACCTGGCTCCCCACCAGAAAGCGCAACGCGGGGCGGGTGTTGCGGAATCTGGAGAGGGTTAGGAACTGTAGAGGTGAAAATTGGAAATTGTACGAGAACCCCCAGGAAATGCCGGTCAAGCACGCAAGTACGAGAATACCGAGGAGCCAGTCCTGGTAGCTCTCCTCTGGATGGGTACTATGAGGACTGATACATGAGACACAGGCCTGGACATACCGGGTTTCTTGTTAGGGTCTTCCTGCTCGGGTTTCAGTGTATGCGGCAAGAAGCCGAGGTTGATGCAGACACAGACGAACTGCACGAAGGTGATGGCCGCACCCGAATCTGGATACGACGAGAGCCGATGGATTAAGTCCGCATTCGGCGAGGGAGGAGAGATGCCTACTGACAGTACAGCGTGGAGACGGCGCGAGGGATCATCGGAAAAGCCGAGAGATGAGTTTGTGCGGATGCTGGAGGAGCTAAACGCTTTATGTTGAGGATGAAAGGGGACAGGAGGCGATCGAAGAGCGGATAGCAATCGGATGACTATTCAAGAACACAGCTTCCCCCCGCAAAGCTGTAGAGATCGATAGTCAATTTCAAATAATGCAGGTACTCTGAATCATGATTTTCTATGTTGAGGCGATAGAGCTAAAGGCGTTGAAGTGGGACGCAAGGGGAACATATTTCCTGACTTTTGATGATAAGGCTTCAGAGGACCACTCTTGCGCAGAAATATCGCCATCCGCTGGACTTTTCAGGTATTTTCCGGGTAGTATTGAAGAATGGGGAACACATAATCAAATAGCTTTGGTTCTCGAACCAAGCAGTAGAGAGGTAATCGAGAGCGAGTGATGGTATCAGATACCCGTATTGATCGGAAACTCTGCGAGTTATGCTCTTGGCAATCCTCTTCCAGCCATCCTCTCGTTTCGTCAGGTTATGAAATGCCAATTCCAAGCGACTTCATAGGCACCCCTCTAGTTCGGAGACGAACATCTTAGAAGAAGCAGAAAAGGGACAAAATTTACTTTGCACGGTCCACCCTACGTTGCGGCTTGCCCCGCTGCGCCTTGTTCTCTATCCCCCTCTTTGCTTCTCACACCACATATCTATCTAATCTCGTCGCCATTTTTCAAGGATGGACATGATCTGTACACCGTTGACCCTCTTGTCGCAATCGGATGAGTTGGACCGTTGGTGTGAAATCCCTCGCTTCTGTGTCGTTGGAAAGACCCTGCGTCTCCCGAATATATATATGTGGTTCCGGTCTGTCACGCTTGTCAAGAATTGACCCCATCCAAAAAAAAAGTGGCGTGTCGGGCGGTGCTGCTACAAAATAGGCGCGCGAGGCTGTGCCACAGCACTTACCATGTCTCTCCTCGATGCCTACCGCCTTCACATTTCCGGAGGAACATTCAACCAGGTCGCAGGAAATCACACGGAGTACAGGGTCGGAGGAGACTTGGTTCAAGCTCAGGGAGACTCTGGCAAGCCACTTCTCTAAATAGTCCAATATTTGGCTTTATCTGACGTACCGGGCGCCAGGGATAACTATTCTCCAGCGCAACGTATCGGGAGATGCGTTCTACAACTCGGAACAGCGCTTCCCGCCTCCGCAATGCCACCCTCATACCAGAACAGCTGTGCAAAACACGATCCAGACTTGGGCGAACGAAGGTCATCAGGCGCCTAGCGTCATGTGGCTGTACGGCCCCGCTGGTACTGGGAAGTCTGCAGTTGCTCAAACAATGGCAGAGAAATGGGCCGAGGTGGACGGACTGGCTGCTGCTTTTTTCTTCGGCAGGCATCGCGCCGGTGGAAGCTCTGGCAAGAGCTTATTCCCCACCATTGCGTACCAGTTAGCGGGGGACATCCCGCAGCTGCGACGCTGCATTGCGCTCGCCGTGGAGGCAGATCCGGCTGTCTGCGACAAAGCCCTGGAACAGCAGGCTCGGGCGTTGATCATCAATCCTGCGGTAGAGTCGAATATTGCGACTCACAAACCACGCATGGTGGTGATTGATGCCCAGTGAAAACGCCGGATCGGGAGGTATCGCCGGGCATCGTGTGGCGACCGAGAGGCTCGCCGTGGATCGCGTGGCCATGGGCTAGTGCTAGCTAGCTCTTTTAACACGAATTTTTCTGACTCCGAGTCCGTCGATGACGTCATCCGTCAATGTCATCATCTTGCCGACGACTTCTCTACAAAGTCTTCTCTAGTGCGATCAGTTACAAGGCTACTCGAGCTCTGGTATGGCTTCTGAGAATTCTGGACTGCAGGCTGGGAAACTGCGCTGCCACTGTAGTAAAGTTTGTGGAATTCACGGTCAAGATATCCCGCGGTCGACATATTACAAACACAATCCGAAGGAAAAACCGGCCTCACAGACCGCTGTATCTTCACAGACCATCGCAACCTCGGGATCCTCTTCGGTCACTAGGATATTGGGATCTACCCGACCACGCACAGTCTATGAGCGGACCTCGCAAAGTGCAGAACGAGATCATGACTCCGACACTGAGATGGACGTGGACCCACCATCTCATGAGCCCGAGGTAGGTTAAATTCCCGTTTGCAGGTGTATCTTCGCACTGACACTACTGAAGCCACACATGGAACATCCAAGCTCTGTCAGATTTTCGGACTCCTCAAGGAATGTAAGTAAATTATGACCCTGCTTTCTACGGCACATTGACCGACGCTCCGTAGAATACAAGCGGTGTAGAGCGATCTAATACTCAGATACACGACGAAATGGTGATCGACCCTGTACGGCCCTTTTACCTGTCTGTCGAGCATGCCGACTTATGTGTTTACTGTCAGCACCGACCCGGTTCACCTAGCACTGCCCCGCGTCACCCTGGCATTGCCCTGCCTCCGCCACATGATGAAGATGAGGATATGCAGCGACCACCCTCACCTACCGATGACCCGCTAGTCGAACCACACTCGTCTATCGAGGATTTCCAAATTACGAATAAATTTATCGAACTACTCCGGACAGCGTCTTTAGACGACGAGACGGAAGCCCTCGATCCAGACATTATATACCACCTCCGGAACCCCCCTGAGGAACCACCAAAACTAGACGCCGACGAGCGGCTTTCGATTGACTTGTTCCTGTCGGTCACCAACGCCTCAATGGAAACATACAATGCAGTCCGTGATGCGATTCTCCGACGCCATCCGGATGACAACATCCTTTCTTATCACTCCGTCAAGAAGTTGGTCAGTGTCCTTAGCGGTGTTTTCTACGTGACCCGCGATATGTGTGTCAATACGTGCATCGCCTATACAGGACCTTTCCATTCCCTTTCAACTTGCCCTTACTGTGCCGAGCCACGGTACGATCCAAAGCGGCCCGCTACGAAAATACCACGGAAACAGTTCAATACGATCCTTATCGGTCCCCAACTGCAGGCTCTCAGACGCTCCCCGGAAGGTGCTGCTGAGATGCGCTACCGTGAACAGCTCACAAGGGATGTCCTCGAGGACCTAGACGACAATGATGACGTTAAATCCCTTCCGTACACCGACTTCTTTCACGGAAATGACTATGTGGACGCCGTCCGTGCAGGCAAAATCAAGGCGCACGACAATGTTCTGATGATATCCGTCGATGGAGCACAACTTTATCGGAACAAAGCTTCCGACTCTTGGATCGCGACGTGGCTAATCCTCGATCGCTCTCCTGGGACGCGCTACAAGAAGAAAGCTATTCTTCCTGATGTCACTATTCCGGGTCCCTCTAAACCCAAGCACCCCGATAGCTTCATATATACAGGGCTCTATCATCTAGCTGCACTACAGCGGGAAGGATTGAAGGTCTGGGATTCCATAGAGAAGAAGGTGCTCGATACCAATCCATTTTTGGCGTTGGCGACCGCGGACGGCCCAGGAATGGCATGTCTTAATGGCTGTGTGGGACATCACGGAAAGCGTGCATGCCGACTGTACTGCCGGTTAATAGGGCGCCACAAGGTAAGACTGTTATACTATCCATTAAGATGAAAACCGTTCCGTCTGGTTTAAACACAGGCCATCTAGACACAAAGTCGGCTTAAGCCGGACTTCGTTTAAGCGAGGGATGTAATTGCCATCTACTGCTCTACTACTGTTTTTTGGTGTCGGCTTAAGCCAGACATCGTTTAAGCCAGGGTGTAATTGCTATCTACTGCTCTACTACTGTTTTTTGGTGTACACTGCAGGACATCCGCTTAAACCATGTTTAAACCGTGTTTAAGCCTGCGTTTAAGCCAGCGTTTAAGCCACCGATTAAGGCCCTTATAAGGCCGCAAATTAAACGCCTCCTCTAGCCGTCCACGCAAAAGGCCGTTTAAGCTGAGCTTAAACACCGTTTAAACACCCTTCGAACTCAGTTTAAGCGGAGCCGCAGCCTCGTTTAAACACCTCCGCGGCTGCGTTTAAACACAACCTAAACGGGAAACCTCTTTACCTACTAAACGGGATATTCACGTCATGATCACTCTGCATCGTAGCGAGTAGAAAATATTCATTTCAATGTACTCTACTGTGATCTGAGGCTGTGTTAGCCAAGTCCAATCTTCTGAACAAATCCAGCACTTACCCTGCTACATAGTCCCAGCTGGGCTTGATTCGTTGACCGCTGGCATCGACTGATGGCGCAATCGGTGCCCGCACCTTCGCGCTCCTATCGCGCGCTGATCGCCGAGCTCCGTCAGCAGCGGGCTCCGCATCCGCGACGGCAGGCGTCGCCTTCACGCGCTTCTTTGCAGGGGGCTCGCCTTCAGGCACGTCCTGGTCAATCAATGTCAGCGACTGTCCTTGTAAATAAATGTGATCAAGGGGAACCCACCTTCGCCGCCCGTTTCTCTGTCCCTTTCCCCGCCCCGCCCACATCCTTCTTTGGCTGCGGCTGTTTTTGTGAAGCTCTCAGTGACTAGATAGTAACGAGCAACGGCGGTGCCACTCACCTTGGTCTTGGGCTTCGGCGTTAGCTTTTTTGCCTGGTAAAAACCATTGTTAGTGGTGAGATCAATAAATACCCAAGCTGGCTTGCCTTTGTCTTTTTCCCCTTCTGCTTCTCTTTGCCCTCGTCCTGCCCATCGCCTGCGTCCTCCTTGTCATCGCTTCTCTTTTCGCCGCCGCCACCGTCGTCCGCATGCTCCCCGCCATCCCTATTCTCCCCACCGCCACCGTCGTCCACATATTCCCTGCCATCACCTTTCTCCCCACCATCCACGTTCTCCCCGCCGTCGCGCTCCACCCACTCCTCCCTGCCGTCCCCTTTCTCCCCGCCATCCCCGTTCTCCCCGCCGTTGCCCTCCACCGGCTTCTGCCCGCCGTCGTCGCCCTCCGTCGACTTATCCCCACCACCCCCCTCTGAATGCGGGATCACCCCTTCCATCTCGTCGTCCACCGTGAGGAACAGAAACGGGGGGCTAGTACCAACCCCCCTCATAAGATATTGCGCCAGCGAGTGCACCTGTACGAAGTCCATTGACGCCGGCGTTCGCAGCACATCAGGCAGCGTGAATACGGCCTGATCGTAGTAGCGTGCGGGGTCCGTGCTGATTTCGTTCCAGGGGACAGCCGCTTCATCGCTCGCCCTCGAATACCCTGTTAAAGATATTAGCCCCGCCGCCGACACAACATTAACAGATGCTTACCCCAAAGCAATTGAAAATATGCGGCCAAAACGCCCCGCAGCGCGCTCAGCGTCATGTTTTCCAATTCGATGCGCGGGAAGAGGGGGGCTCCTTCCTCGTTGCGGTCGAATGTGACTCCACAGTCCAGCACCTTCCCCGCAGGCGCTACCCAAACGTTAACTTGTTTTAAACCAGCACTTTACTGCACGGCAGACTCACCTGGAAGAAATTCTTCAAGGTAGTCGACCCACGCTTTCTTGATTCGTTCCTCATAGTCTGGCAGATGGTCCTGGAAGTCGACGCCATTATCCGGATGATGAGCGTGGATACTGGGATAATAGATCAGACAAATACAGAACAGGCGACCGAACTTACGCCGTAGTCTTGAGCGGCCCCCTAATCTCCGCTGACCGACCAATACGAACACCTCCATGTCTCCGTAGCGTCCGTCGGCGCACATCCCATTCAGCTTCTGCCACAATCCAATCCCGAAGTGGTCCTGGTTTAATGTCACGTCCATCTGCGCTTTCACAGCACGCGTCTCGTAGTCCTGGCGCTTCTGTGTTGTCAACGCCGACCAGCTGTCCAGCTTGCTCCGCTGATACCGAGCAATCATAACCACTTTATCCTTCGCCGCCATGACAGTCGCGGCCGCCACGATGGCCGCCTTCTGCTCGAGCTCAAAGAGCATCAGGCCGGTCAATCGCCCGCCATCGAAGAAGTCGGGCGCCACCTCGCTGGCGCCGGACGCGACGGAGCCAGACGCGGCTGGAGCCACCTTCTTCTTGTACTGGTTGTTCCAGTGATTGTCGAACTTCTTGCTGATTCTCTGCGCCACTCGATCAATATCATGCAGGAACGCTCTACGAATTTCAAGCCACCTGGGTCCAGTTCTTCTCCAGTGTCGTGTCCCCGGTGTTCTCCGAGGTCTTGCTCGGCTTGCTCTTGCTCGTAGCTGTCACGTCGCTGGCGTCATCCGGACTTGCTTCTCCAGTTGCTGTCTTGCTCTTGTCGTTCGCAACTATCGCGTCGTCGCAAGTCTGTTTTATTTCGGCGAAGACAGGCGATTTGTAAATGTCGGTGATCATCTTCTTCTTCCATTGGGAGAACGATGTCCCCTGTGTGGAGTCGGCCTCGCGCTTCGCTACGAAGATGGGGAAGAACGAGGCGATGTACTTCTCCTGCGCGTCGGTGAATGCAAACACAGATTTGGGCGGCATGACGGATGAGGGCGACGGGACAGACCAAGAGCGATGGGAAAGAAACGACCACCGACCAAATCGGTGTGGCCAGCTTTTATCCCATTCTAACAAAGAGACCACCGCGGAAATCAGCGAAGGTCAAAGCGCTACAACAAAACAAAATTCACCGGCTTGACCTGCGCTTTGAGATTTAACGGCCAGCTCCACATGCCGAACCAGCACAAAGGACAGAGGCTCGAGTGGTGTAGTCTGGTGGCTCCGCAACATCAACACGCCCAGAACCTGCACACAAAAATTCAGTCTCAGTAAAACACCGTGCTAGCATCAAGCAGCCTGTCCCACTTTCTAAACAGGCAAGAACTAGCAGAATCTTCGATCAGCGTCGTCTGTGTGCCGTGTTAGCGCCTGGTCTTAATAATCCAGCGTGCGTAAAATACCTGCAGCACTCGCAACGCTCCTGGTGTCCATATTGAGAGCGGCAAGCCGACGGAAACGTCAAGCATGCAATGGTCGACGCTAAGTCAAACCTAGCGAGCGACGTAGTCGTCACCTCGCGCTTCGGGCCTGGGGCCTGGTGCGTAGTCGGTTCGCCTGTGGTGGTATGAAGAAAGAAGCTGTGGCTTAATCAGCATCATACATACACTCGCAAACAAACGCGTCGCGTCAATTTACTACTTATATCTCTTTGAAGTTCATGTACGTGCAATTAGCCGATGTTTCTCCGTAGCACATACAGTTTATTTAGTGTGTTCGAATATCTTAATGAGCACCATGTTACGACCGGGAACCACGTTTAGAGATAAGCATAAAAGAAACAATATTATAAGATTAAGTTAGAGAGTTCTATACGATGTGGGAGACGATGTGCTGGAGTTCACCCGCCCAAATGTGGTCGGTGCAGGTCCCAATTCTTCAGGTTATACACCCCTTTGCGCCGCACACCGATCTGTCTCCCATTGCCGACGTAAACATTTACCGACCACCCGAGATCCTCCCAGAAACCCCCGTGCTCCGTTGGCACGAATCGTTCAAGCCGCATCCCACATTCAAACCCCAGTTGGCCCAGCGGCAATTTGTGCGCATCAAGCTGCAGGAAGCCGTGTTCCAGAGCAAGGAACACCTTGATCGGTCTCTTATCGTCCTCCATCCACCCCGTCATGAGGACTCCCTGCTCCACCAGTCGGATGTGCTCGAGGCTGGGGC
The DNA here is from genome assembly GCA_029378255.1 of Mycena rosella. Classification (NCBI taxonomy): domain Eukaryota; kingdom Fungi; phylum Basidiomycota; class Agaricomycetes; order Agaricales; family Mycenaceae; genus Mycena; species Mycena rosella. The sequence goes on from JARKIE010000097.1 coordinate 92,440, forward strand.
GTGCGGCGCTTCCGGACTTGTTTGAACTGTGTCGGTGCATCTGCGCTTGGAAGGTGGGGTTACTGGTTCCGGACTGGCTCTCGGCGCGAAAGCGCGGGGCCTGGTGGAAGGAGGAGGGCTGGACTGCGGGATAGTGCTGAGCCTGCACTTAGCAGGCGGGGTTACTGGCACCGGACTAGATCTTGGCACGCCAACGCGGCGCCGGGCAATGGGCGAAAGAGCAGGGCTGGAGCGCGGCGGTCCCTCGCGTCGCCCCCGGAAAGCCGGAGTCACTGGTGGGGGGCTCGCTCTTGCCAGCCCCTCGCGTCGACGTTTTCCCAGAGGGCGGCGACAGAGTAATTTCCGTCAGCGGGCTGAGAGTGGGGAAGGGCTGCTGTCTGCGCTCAGGCACAGGGCCAGTCGGAGACACCGAGCGACGTGCCAGGGGGCTGAGGCAGGGGAATGGTTTTCGCTCTCGGCGCTCGGGCAGAGAAGTCAGCAGGCTGAGAGTGGGGAAGGTCTGTGGTCTGTGCTCAGGCACAGGGCCAGCCGGAGACGCCGAGCGACACGCCAAGGGGCTGAGGCTGGGGAATGGTTGTCGTTCTCGGGGCTGAGCAGCAGCGGCTGAGCGGTCTCTGGAGGTTGGGGACGCCGTGGAATCGCTGAGAGGGCTGAGAGTGGGCAAAGACTGTCGTTGTCGGGGCTCTGGCGGAGTAGCGGCGGCGGCTAGCCAACAACGTCCGGCGGCGTTGTGCTCATCCGCTTGGTCGAACCATGGTAGTATACGGCTATTCTCCATAGTAGTTTAGGTGCTCGCTCAGTCAAACCCCACCTTTTATATTCCTGCGCTGGTCAAAGCGAAACACCCGGCAAACAAGGCGTTTGTCAGAACAATTAGCATGACCAAAGCGACCACTGAAACTCACCAAAGCCCCCAGTGCCTGTTGCCAGGGCCTTCCCCTCGTCAGCGTACAATTCGTACTCTTCTTCTGCAGTTTCTGGTCATTCCCAAAAAGGCAATTGTTTCCTTAAAAAGGTGATCACGCGGTGCATTCAAAATTATCATGCATTGCGGTATGGTACATTCACTACATTCACGTCGGGGAGAACGTCCCGATAGTATTCTAATGTACAATTAGCAGTTCAACGTAGCAAAAGGATAGCAAAAGAATGTTCCACTGCCGGGTCCTTTCTTGCGCGTCGTGTACACCTACTGGCCGGGCTCGGCTTGGCGGGCCTAGGGCTTGAAGCCGAGCCCTGCACATCACTACGAGAGAGACAGGGACCGCTTAAGCGATCCGAGTGATTGATGGACACGGACACGTGATGTTCTCGCTCAATCCGTCTGACTCTCACCTCCCGCCCTGAATCGAACAATTCTCTGAGCATCTCAATAACAAATTAAAATATTAGCGAACAAATGAATATTTATTAGCGAATAAAAGGGAATGCATATAGTTGAAACTATGGGAATATACACTATAGACATTTACGTGTAAGATTCTACTGGTCCTCGTCAGCGGAGTTCTCAACCGGCCTCAATCTAGGCACGTCCAGATTATCAACCTCGCCCTTCGCCGATGGCGATGACACTGGCGCGGCTTCGCCACCCGCGACGCTGCGCGAGACTTGACACGCAGTGTGGTCGCTAATCCAACGCTGCCCGATCGCATGGAAGTGGTCGTCGGTAGTGATGCTGAGAAGAATTGTCAATATGCATGCGGCTACTTCAGGATTAGCAGACAAACCACTCTAGCTCAGGCATGAGCTGGGCATCTTCTAACTCAGGCATGAGCTCGTGGTCCTGCGCTGCGTCGCGGAACCTCAAAGTGCACGGGGCTGTGTGATATATTGCGTTGAATGTAAAGAACCTGACCCCACAATCTAATTAGCATCCATGTGCCAGATGGAAAGTAGTTGTTCACTTGGGATAATCCGTCGTGCACGGTTGCCCAGGAGGTCCGTAGCACAGAGTTTGCCACGTGCCGAGCGAACCGATGTCAGGGAAACCGGTCGAGAGCTGCGAACGGTGTTCGTACGGGCACTGTAACGACCTTGACATGAGCGCCGCCTGCAGCAGGCGGTCCACTGAGGCGAAACGCTCCCCCTTGTTTAGAGATACGGCTGTGACCGGGTTCAGTTGCAAAGTTGGAGCACAAAATACTGGAGCTGCGTACAGTCTGTGTCGGGATTCATTGGGGTCCCGAGCTCGCTTGTCTGTGAGTGGACGTCCAGATCTTCTACCGCGGGAATGGTGTGATTAGGGGCAGTTGGAAGCAGAGATGATGGTCTAGTTACGCACTGTGGGGTTGCGAGCTCATTTCAGGAGTAGTACTGAGGTATGGGGAAGGAGGTGGGTCTGCGCTTCTGGGAGCTGAAATAAAATGAAGATAACCAGCTGCACCAGACAAATGGGCATGAGACATAGAGTTGATGACTGATCCTCAGCCACGACAATAAGATTGATGGCGTCCAGTATTATGCGCGACAATAAGATTGACGGCGCCGGATGAGACCAGACACACAGAGTCGGTCGCTGATCGCCAGCCGACAACAACAAGCTTGATGGCGCGTATTACGCGCGACAATAAGATTGATGCCGCCGGCTGAGACAAGACAGTCGCTGATCGCCAGCCGATGACAACAAGCTTGATGGCGCCCAGTAAGTATCATCGGGGAAAGTTGTTTTTTAATTTAATTTTCGGGATTGACGGCGCTGTGCGGAGATTTCAGGGACTGAGTTCTTTGAATTGCATGGCATAGAATTTTGCATGGCATAGAATTGATTTGCAGGACGTAGTTTTATGAACTAATTTAAACTAGTACTCTCCGTACCTGGTTTCCCATAAGAGACGCAGGCCCGTGAAAGGGGAAGCCGAATTCGCGCCGCGGTGTTCTTGTATCATGTCGTTCAAATCGTTGTAGTGGTCCCACGCCGTTCGCTGCAGGAGATGTTTGATGTATGCGCCTGGTGAAGGTGAGTCGATGCGCAGGTCAAGGATGCTGGGGCCTTACATTTGTAGTGCTGACGCAAACGCCGCTCGGGGAGATGCGCAAAACAATTGCCGATGCGAAACGCGATCTCCCTACCCTGACTGGGAGTCGACGTAGCAGCGGGGTCGAGCATTAGTGCATGCCGGCGCACTGGACCCAGGGGATGAGCATCTGTGAATAAAATCAAACAACGGACGTACTTTCAGTGTCGAACTTGAGATAATCCGGGCTGTCCTTATCGTAGGGATTGTACACAGTGAAGTTGAGGGGTTCAGAGGCAGCTGCGGCAATCTTGTCGGCGTCGTTATCAAAGCGGGCTGCCAGGGCTTCAGCGGTGTCGGCATGGAAGGCCATCTGTTTGAAGTGTTCATTGTAACCGTCTGGCGAGGAAAACGCATGGCCAAAGTCGGCCTGAAATTCCTGCGCTGGGGATCGATATCAGCATGAGCCAGATGCGGGAGCAAAAAAACAGACCACAGGCCAAGTACGCCGCCATCACAGGGTCATCGTGATCCTTTGCGTCCGCTAGAAGATGGTGTTGAGTAGGAATGATTTGCACCAATGCATTGGACTTACTGGCGGCGGCTCTGGCGGCCTTGATAAGCACGAGGCGAGGGGCTTTGCGGGCGAACCATGCCGCATTGTCGGCATCGGGAACGAACTTGCCGTACTCGTCCTCGTATGAAGACTCTGCCCCGAAGGTGAGACACCGTGCCGGGAGAATGATGGTCAGAATGCTCACTTTCTCTTTCGTAGGGAAGCAGAGTCTCCAAGTCTTTCTTTCCCGTGCATCGAGGTCGGGGATCTTCTTGGCGTTCCTGCGCTTGGCTCTCTCTGGAACGTCGTGTCGACCGAATACCCTAGTAAGGAACCGCAGGAACGTACCATGCAGCTTGAGAAGCTTGCAGACCTGGGCGTTGTGGAGGATCCTTTCCGGTTCCCGCCTGACTAGTTCTGCAGGGTATTGCAACGCGTCGTACATCCAGTGGTAGGGGTCTGTGATTCGGGGCAACGGAGAAGGCACGCGGGTGGGCGCTTTACTGCGAGAAGGGGGAGCTGGGCGAGTACGGCGAGACACGGGCATAACGGATGGTTGGAGTGGGGACGCGATAGCGAAGAGAGCATATATGTACACACGATGGAGTGAGACAACTTAGCAATGGACTGAGACAATAGACTGAGACACCGAGACAACAGACCGCCCAAAGTCGGAAGTCGCAACGATCGAATAAAACAAGGGCGACATTCCCCACCGAGAAGTCGCACCCTGAATAAAACAATGAGACCGCCAAGAGTCGCCGAGGGTCAAGCGACAGGCCTAAGCGAGAAGTCGCGCCATCGGTGAGGGTCAGCGCGCGAAACGCCCGAGCGAACAGCCGAGTACACAGGGGCGGCCGACGCAGAGTCAAAACCATTGCCGACGTGAACGTCAAGACTCGAGGGGCCTCGACGCAAAGTCAAAGGCAGGAAGCGAAGACGGAAATGCGAAGATGACAGACGGGCATCAGCTTGAGTGATCCGATATTCGGAGCTGGTGCGGAAACACGGCCACGTGAGCCTGTCGCAGTGATATATTAGAATTTGAACTTTTTGCCCTCTGCCGGGTGAGGAAGTGGATAATCACGCTTGTAGCTTAAAATCGTCCGAGACGAGACACTATGAAGCGAGCAATAATCAATTGGTATGTAAATTACAGGTTGGGCCGGCAGGAATTAATATCGTGGAGTTGATAATAAGTATCCCGAAGTTGAAAGTCTTTGTGCATCCAGGCGCGTTAGCAGTGCATCTAGTTGATTGCATGTATTAAATGCAGCGGTAATTCTATCTGGGTTCTGCTGGAGGGCGAATGTTCCGAAGTGCATCCTCCAAATGTCATCGTTGGCCCAGACATCCTGATCAGTAGCCGCACTCCTCTCAATCCGCAGGTAGGTCGTAGTTCCTCCATCGTACTCCAGACGGGCTGAAATCCGACTCCATTCACATCCTCTCAGTCATTCGCAGGTAAAGTCGCAGTTGTTACTCCTTCGACCCTTGTTACTTCTCATTCTGTCAGTCTTCTTCATTCGCGGATATCCACTGTACTCCAGACGCGCTGATTGCGCATTCCCATCCTCTCATTCATTCGCAGGTAAGTCGTAGTTCTTATTCCCTTGACCCTTGTTACTTCCTTCGAACCCCAGACGCGCAGAAATCCGGCTCCATTCGCCATCCTCTCAGTTTCTCCATCCGCAGGTACGTGGTGTTTGCCTCCATCGTACTCCAGACCGCCTGATTCCATTCAAATACACTCAGTCATTCGCAGGTAAGTCGTAGTTGTTACTTCCCTCGAGCTCGTTACTTTCCTCGAACCGCAGACGCGCCGATATCCGGCTCCATCGAATCCTCTCAGTCTCGGTTGTTACTTCCCTCCAACTCGTTACTTCCCTTGAGCCCCAGACGCACCGAAATCCGACTCAATTCGCATTCTGTCAGTCTCTCTGCATCCGCAGGTAAGTCGTGGTTCTCTCCATCGTACTCCAGACGCGCTGATTGCGACTCCATCTTCATCCTCTCACTCATTCGCAGGTAAGTCGTACTTGTTACTCCCTTCGAGCTCCAGATACGCTGATTCACTGCACCCAAACAGCTTCGCACTCTCACCTGAGATTCGTTTCTCGGCATCCCTCCCGTGGTTTTCTCCATCTATTCGCAGGTAAGTCGTGCGGTGATTCCATTCCTCGTTTCGCGCTGACTATGAGAAGATAATGATCATACTTTACCCTGCCTCACCCGCCGCGCCGTCTCGTCGACAGATGGCCCGGGCGGCATCTACGTCTCCCGTTCGGCGTCAACGTCGATGACTACCGCCTTCCCCTTATCCTTCCCCTCGGGCACGGCGGGCATGATCTCGCTCGGCGCAAAGTCGTACGTGTACCCTGCCTCCGCCGCGCCCAGGTGCGTCCGAGGCGACGGGTAGAATTGAAATATCATTATGAACTTTAAAAAGTCAAAGGTTTACTTGCAGAAGGAGCACAAAAAAATAAAACACAATTTGCGAGCCTTTGACGCGTTAAATTGACGCGTTTGATGAACCACGTGATGTGACAAGTGGTGGTAATGGTAAGTAACGTCAATTGCCCTTTGACCACCGACCACGACCATCACCCACCCACCCACCTCCACCTAGCTAGCTTGGCCGCCTATCTCTCAGCAACCGCAGTTGACGACTCCGTCGCTGCTTCTGGTTTGACGTTTACGTCGACCAACCCCGTTTGACGCAACGTCGGCGACAAACTTGGATCGAGTGGCGAATCCAGTGGCTTTTAGGTGAGTACTTGAATTTTAAACAGAACGTGCCTGCTTCATCTATCACACATCCCTTGGTTTAGTCCCCGGTCAAGCGCCAGTCTCGCCAGTGGGGGAAATCCGGTACGAAACCACCCAGTCCTAGACTTTACGGAACGCTGACTGTGGGCTGTTTTCTGCAGGTTCCCGGCTTGCAATATCAGCGGGGATTCACGCTATTGGACCTCAAGCTTCTCTGGGATTGTGCGCTCGGGCCAGAATTCGACATTTGTGCTGTTAATTGTGTGAGTAGAATGTGGTTTATTGTTATCTTTGTTGTATGCTCAATAGCACTGCAGAGCTAACCTGGTTACTACTTGGAATCGACATGTTCCTCAAGCCCACAAAATTGGGGAAACGCAAAGCCGCGGAGTTGGAGAAAGCGTGCAGGGATGACCCTGAGGATGGGGAGCTCACTCACGAATCGTTTGGCGCATCGAAAATTAGCTCCAAGAGAACGAAGCTGTCGCAGGCTGAGGCCCCGTGTATAGTGCTACAGGAAGCGCCGGCTACCGCAGCAGCAGCAGCAGATACGGACACAACGGCGGCAGCAGAAAAACAACAGAACGAGAGGATAACGCATGTACGTCTGCCTCTGCGATTGAGCGTGGTTCGCTCGCACTAACTGAAGTCCCCAGAATCAGAAGATAATCGCCGCGTTCCAGAACCGTCGCGTAGATCTTGGTGGCCACATTCTGGACCACGAAGCGGACGCGAGAATGGGCACCCCTTGCGACTGCGGCACCGCACTCTGCGAGGTGATGTGTCGCGACTGTACGCAGTATCGAGGGGCTTGCAGGGCGTGTTTTGTGAAGGACCACAAGTACAATTACTTTCACTGGGCGGAGGTGTGGGACGCGGAGTTAGGGTTTTACAGGCGGCATGATATGTCGTTGATCGCGCCGCCGCTAGCAGTGGGCCACGGCAGCGAACGATGCGACCAGGTTCCGGAGGACACACCGGGCTTGCCTTTCACCATCACCCACACGAACGGGGTGCATCGCACTTTGATTCATCGTTGCGGGCATAAGACCGACCCCGTGGAGCCATTGATGAAGTCTCAACTATTCCCTGCGACGTTCGACAAGCCTGCCACCGCGTACACGTTCCAAGTCATGCAGAACTTCCACATTCACAATCTAGAATCGAAACAGTCTGCGTACGACTACTGTGGGTCTCTAATGCGCCTCACGGACAACGCTTTTGCCGCGGAGAACGTTAGCGTAGGTGGACCATGTTAAACGGGACGGACCTGGACTGACATCGTTACAGGACATCTTCGAGACCTTTATCCGAGGGGCACATCTGTGGAGCGTCGTGACGACGGACAAACGGATGGGGCATCTGCACGGAATCGGGGAGGTCCTGACATGCCGTCCGGAGGGGCATTCGGTCCTTCTCTGTCCGGCGTGCCCCGAACCCGGGTTTAACATGGATCCAAAGATGCCGCTGAATCTCCCTGAGGAGTTGAGGTGAGCTGCCAACCAGGACCAATAATGCGTAACTGACCGATCGCGTAGGCATTTAAATCAGGAGCGATTGACACTGGACGGCAATTTTCATTGCAACAAGGCAAAGAAGACTGGCAAAAACAGCGACCCCACCGACAAATCGCTGTACGCGGGCAAAGCTCACTTCCCCGAGCAAGCCGCTCAAAAGGTGTATCTGGCGAAAGTGCCGATATCGCAGGAAGTGAGTTCTGAGCCGATTTCTGGACGCCTAATGAATGATTGACATACTGCGATAGAAGTCGACCTGCAACTATCTGAAGGCAGTGAACAACCAAGACAAGAAGAAATTCAAGAACATGGAGGTCACCGGCATCGTAAACACCCAATGCAGCCACGTGTTTGTAAAGGCTTCCGTCGATCTGGAGGCTGGAGAACGGTAAGCGTGTAGCACCCCCAGGGTGGTATTGCGCTGATCGCATTTGTTTGAAGATTTGTGAATGTCGATGCATCGTTGGCCCGAGGACTGCGGCAGCACATGGCCAGCGGAGCCAAGGGCCAATTCAAGCTCGACTTGCAGCTCCAGATCGAGAGCGTAGACCGGGTTACATCGTACGACATTGCCTGCCAGTACCACGTCAAAATCGTGGAACGCTTCAAACTTTCTTTCCCCGACTTAGTCCCGATCATAACAAAGATGCGTTGGGCAGTGCCCGCGGTCCACGTGCAAGGGCACCAAGACGGTTGCATCTATTCCTATTCGACGGCGTATATGTTAGCAACAGCTCATTTTCACGGCGAGACAGCGGAACAATACTGGCCGGAACTCAACCAGCTGGGGCCAAAAGTTCGTCAAATGAACTATGGCCACCGCCAAGACGTGATCATTAATCACCACAATGACTGGAATCACAAGAAAATGTCGAAAATTGGTACGCGCCATAAATCTTGAAAGATGGAACAGTGAATTGACGTTGGATTTGCAGTGGTAGCATTAGTCGACGAGCTGGACGACGCCAGACTACTGCACGTCGGTTTCCGAGATCATTTCTTCGCCTTGTGCGAGAGTCTGGTCGGCAGAGTTGACAGCGAAGGTTGGTTTGAGATGGACAGGAAGAGCCGGCGGGTGTCCCCGAAAAACGTCAAAAGTGTGTACATGTACGATTCTACAATGAAAGGTACGACATTTGCGACGAAATTGGGACGGAAAGCTAACTTTGGAGGGCAGTGCCGACCCAGCTTGCAATATATACCCAAATGCTCAGTGACCTAGCGGCGGTGGGATCGGACGGTACTCTACCCATTAGTAAGGCAGCGTTCGTCCTGAACGAAGGGATTTTAATCCAAGACACACTGTACGTCCACGCAATATTACGACTGGAAGTGCATAACTCACTGATGTCTACAGGGCTACGATCCGCGAACTTGTCAAAGCAAACGCGGAACATGCGCTGGCGGGGACTGAAAAGGAGATCAGCAGCCGCCGACGCAAAGCGATTGAGCGAATCGCCAAGTGGCGCGTGGAGCAGGCGCCGCTGATGCCAGGCGTTGCAGGCGCTTTGAGCACTCGCGAGGCATGCAAAGTCGAGGACGAGGTCCTGTTTTTGCCGTCCGACTTAACCAGTGCGGAGCGGGCGACGATGGGACTGACGAGTTTGGGGCTGGAGGAAGCGAAACTGCGGGAAGGGGCGGCATACGACGCGCTGAAGAGCGTTCAAGTGTTGGCGAACGGTCTGGTGAACCTCAGTGATCGGAAGAAGAAGAATGCCTCAGGCCAAAATCAGGCAACCGCCGCAATGAAACAAATTGTCGATGGGGAAAAGCGACGGGACAGAGCGATCAAGGCTTACATGGGCGCACGTCGAGCATTGATGTCGCTGGGGGTGTGCACGGGAGCCCCAGACGATTTCCCGGAACTGACGGTGCCTGACACGTTCAAGAAATCCAGGCGAATGTCCCGACAGCTGGGGGCTTCTCGCATGCGCGAAGGATGGGCGACGGCAGGGGTAACGGCCGGGGGGAGAATCAGAGGAAGCGGTGTGGCGTCGGTGTCGAAAGGGGGGGGCAGCAAGGTCACTGCGCAGCTGGGTGGTACTGTCATGCCGGCGCGCAGACAAGGGGGTACGTGGACTCGGCTCATTTCCGTTGATACGGCGCTGACATCCGACCAGGAAAAAAACAGAAACCCACAGTGGAGCCGAAACCTGCGCGATTGGATAGCAATAACAAGAAGCTGACTGATGGCTGGTTGTGGACTTTTGGAAAAATGGGCAAGATGTCGGCCGCGGAGATGCGGGCATGGTCGGCTGAAGGTAACACTTTAAATGATGCGCGCTCCCCCACTGACCGTGCTCAGGTGATCGTGTTCAGTGGTTCCGGGCGGAAGCCGACATGCAGCGATGGCAGGAGCAGATCGAGCAGAAACTCGCGGAACTGCGGACAACGATCAGAAGCTTCGCGGGGTGGAAGCGCGCGTGGACGGAGATGGCGTCCAAGCAGGACCCGGTCAACCTCGGGCACATTGCGTACGCGAAACAGAAGGCGCATATGTGGGCTGTACGTGAACAGAACGCGCGCCAAGCCCTGCTGGGCTATGACGACTACGTCGAACTAGAAAAGGATGATGCGAACTTGGTCGAATTCATCGTGGCTGGACGGCAGCGCCAGGCCGCAGCACTCGCGAAGGTGCTGAGCTCAGCGAGGGCGGGAGCGGCAGCAGCGTGCGCGGCAGATGGGAGTGAGGGCACAGAGTCGGAGGATGAGCAGTCGGACGAGGATGAGTGAAGCGGGGGACTAGCATTAAATGTGAGTCGTAATTGTGCCATTTGGATCGCACTGGTACACCTGCTTACAGTATGCACCTTACAGTAGCACCTACCGGAAATCAAGTACAAAATCGTGGTGCGCATGGAGAGTCGGAGAACGATGGTGATCAATGCGAGGTGGGTTTGATGGACGGGTGATGGATTGAGGGTTTAAACAGGGTTCGGGGTGTTTAATCCACCGGTGGTTTAAATGGTGGTTCGGTTTAAACGCTGGCTTAAACGAATGGGTTGAACGGCTTAATCGTAGATTACAAAAATATTTAGCAGGTTCAAATATGGGGCCGGGCTTAAGCTGCGGCTTAAACTGGGGCTTAAACGCGGTTCAAACGCAGCTTAAACGGGGTTTAAACAGTAGTAGGTACATAAATGTATAGCACGCTAGCATATCCAATTACACTTCTGGCTTAAACGAAGTCCTGCTTAAGCCGACCTTGTTTCTCGACGTCTCGTGTTTAAACCAGACGGAAGGCTCGACAGGGAAAGCATTGCATTCGGCCAGGGACACTATAAAATTCTGCGAAAAGAAAAACCAGAGGAGCACATACCCAGATCTCTCGAAATACTAGTTTAAATGATGGAAGATGGGGCACTCGCGGGCCCGTTTGCCTGGCTGGCATTGCTCGCATGAGGGTGTCAGATTGGTGTGTAATGCATTGTTCGCGGGCCCGAGAGCCTTATTGGCATGAAGTGCGTGGTTCGCGTGAGGGTACGGGATTCACATGAGGGGTGCGTGATTCACGTGAGGGGTGCGTGATTCACGTGAGGGTGCCTGGCTGGCGTGCAATGCGTGGTTTGCGGGCCCGTTTGGCGTATTATACCGTATTGGCATGGGTGCGTGGCTCATGTGAGGGTGCGTGATTCGCATGAGGGGTGCGTAATTCGCGTGAGCGTGCCTGGCTGGCATGCAATGCGTGGTTCACGGGCCTGTTTGCCTTATTGGCATGGGGTGCGTGGTTTGCGTGAGGGTGCGTGATTCGTGTGAGGGGGTGCGCTGAGCGCTGGGGTGCGTGATTCCCGGGATGCCTTATTGGCGTACGATGCGTGATTCGCGATGTAGAATCCACACAGCGACAAGTGTTCTCAAGGACTCTTTTTTTTTTTTTTTCTTTTTGGAGCGTTTGGGATAATGAAATATGAATATGTTCTCAAGGACTCTAGATTGAAAATAGGCAGGGAATCGCAAATAAAACATAAGATACGAGATTAAACACGTAGCTTCATGGTTCTCCAATTTACACCACAAGACAAAAATGTATTGACAAAATTTTGGCAGATGTGGGCCGTAATGAAATGGTGGGTGCTGGGTGCACTGACTGTATGTGAATGAATGCACAAGTGGCTCCAGAGGGGATATCGAATCGTGACTCAATATCAGAATTACTGTACGAGAACACTACAAAGTCAAGGCCAAGAAAGCGACCGTCGTTGCGAATGTTATCCTGGGGCTGGATCGTTTCGTTGGCCACTTGCCGGCATGGGATGCTCGAACTCTCTACATGGCACGAGTTGATCCTTATCTCACGTCGGGCTGCGATGTCTGCTTGGACGTCGATCTGAGAAGCCTCAAACTCCTAGAAAAAGTCCAACTCCGGTTCTTACGGCGCATGCTAGGTGTCGGTTCACGCAGCCTGAGGGCAGTGCTTTTCTCCGAGACTGGCATATGGCCAATTCAATACCGCAGAGCCTATCTTGCACTCACAAATCTTTGTTACCTTCTGGTACTGGACCACAAACGACCGGCATGGAACGGGCTCCAGGAATCGCTCAAACTAGCTCGGGCAAGTCAAATTTCGTGGATAAATGACCTACGCATCGTTTCTCCCGGCTGTACATTCCTGTGGAGTTGAAAATATCACCAGAGATAGATGTTGCAACCGTGGAAATCACTATGAAGGCCATCAAAAAATCCATGGAAGCCTGGATTGACGATGAAATTGAATCTTCCTCCAGAGTGCGGGACCTACTAGTTGGCCGGCTGGAGAAAGACAAGGACACGGGGAAGTTGGTTAAAAAGTCACTGGATTTTCGCCACTACCTGAGGGTCAAGCAACCGGAGCACCGCAAGGCACTGACAAGGATGGTCCTCTCCAGCCACAGCCTCGCCGTGGAACGACACCGTTAGAAAGAACGTGGCAAGAAGATCGTTCCACGCCAATGGCGGCTCTGCAGGTTCTTATCTCTTCGTGGAAGACCCGGCACACGCAATGTTTCAGTGCGAGCACGCAGAAACCAAGGAAATACGGCAAATCTTCTTCGAGAAATTGGAGGTTGAAATTCCGGGCACAGCGGTCCAATTCCCTGATGCACTCCGAATGTTTCGAGGCCTCATTCCAATCCGAGAAATCACCCCACTTCTTGCTAAACTGGCATATGATGTGCTTAAAATATTCGACACAACACCAATGCTCCTCGTGGACGATCCGACACCTCACCTCAGTGGTTTGAACAATCTGCACCTGAATTCCTCTCCCTTCCTGGCACACCCCGGCATTCATCAGCTTTAGATATTTCATTTGGTGGTTGGCTCCCGCATGCACTCTGCAAAGGGAAGACATACGACAGTTTCTTGTGTACTGGTGGACACTGGGGATTTACACCTGGGAGGGGAGAACTCCGACCAGGTCCCACAGGGTTTTAACCAGTGGTCCTGCCATTCACGGCCAGCCAGTCCACAGTTGCCTAGCGTCTTGTATTATCGCCCCCCTGGAATGAGTGTGTGCTCTGTTGGCATCTTGTGGGTTTATGTACGGCTAACCACCCGTATATTCCTACTTGTTTGTCTTCAGTAGACTCGTTGTTCATGTTGTGGACCTGCGAGTATAATAAATCCCCCCCCCCCCCCCCCCTCTGTACTATTCAGACCAAGTGTTCACGTAACACATAACAGCTGATTTTTTCAAGGCTTCTAAAAATCGCGACAAATAAATAAAAAAATAAAAAATTGGCCATCTCGGTGATCAAAATTTTCAAAATTTGTGAACACTTGGTCTGAATAGTACAGTACAGCCTGGCAGAAAAGGGAGAAGACTCGTGAGTAGAATCCAAAAGGAGGGAAAATGACGCAGCTGGTTCTATCCCAATCGACCCTTCCGTCTCGCAGTGGTCCAATCCATACCACCACAGCTGTATCGCTCGCAATCCGCCGCTGGCATCACCATGACGACAGTGTCGATATGAGTATCCCAATTGAGTCAAATGCGGCCGATGCCGTTGGGAGGATACTGTATAATTATGTTCAATTCGACCGGGGGGGTGACACGTGACCCAAATTAACCATTCGACCATTCGACCACGGCCGAAATTTGGTGTGACAGTACTGAAATTTTTGACCACCGGAACGAAAATTTTCAATTTGACGCATCACAGATGCGATTTTGACCAGATCTCGAGGGGCCGTGATGGAATTTACATTCGACCACCTGGCGGGTGATGTGTGACAAACTACCAAAGTTCGCCATCGACCAAGGGGGGAGTGACGCGTGATGGTCGAATTGAATATAATAGTACAGTATGGGCAGTAGGGGATAGAGTGCCCCAGTATAATGACAAGTGCAAAAGAAATCGAAAATTCTGAGCCAGATGCGAAGGCGGTGGACAGCGGGGTCTTCTGATGTCAGCAACCCGTCGTACATAAACCACAATCTGTGACCAACAATTGTGCCTCACGAGGACACAGAAGCTCATTGGGATGCAAAAGCCCAATGTTACGGTTATGGGTGCCAAAAGTGTTCAGTTCAGAGGGTTGTGTTACGCGTTACATGAACACTTGGTCGAAATAGTACAGTAAACAATAGCACGGTATCAATTTCGGGGGTACTAGTAGAGAGCACTCCTCACGACAAGCGAGATGCTTTCAAACACAGGCAGACCTTTGGAGGAAATCCCCGGATCAAGGGCGCTCCAAATGTGACCCATGGCCGGCCATCTCAGCTCGAAATTTTGATTTCCAACATAATTCTATATGAATATTCTATTGCGCAGAACGCTACATATACAAAGCGATTTGGGTCGACAACTATTGCCAACATCACAGCTGTGCATAGCCTGGGATGAAATAGTACGGACCTCTGGGCAAAATCACGGCAGTGCAACGACGGTGATCAGGTGTTGAATCGTTGAATAGCTGCCATCGTCGCATAGCCTAGCTTAGATTTCGTCTCCTCCCACATCCAAATTTCATTGACATTTTGTTGCTATTCAGACCTTTAACTGCGCATCACCGTAGAAAAGTACGGAATAGAGAATCAGAGCAACGGAGCAATATAGAAATGGAGTAGCGGAGCTTGAGAACGGGGTGTTGATGGAGATGCGTCTTAATGCGTCGAGAATAGAGTCCGCTTACTCGGCTCAGATCCCAGGCCTCCCGCAGGCGATCTAACAGACTGGGAGAGAGCAGGGAGGATTGCTGTATTCAGTTTTCCCCGTGCACTGGTACTGACAGAAATACAGTTTCTGTTCGTCT
Source organism: Mycena rosella (assembly GCA_029378255.1). NCBI lineage: Eukaryota > Fungi > Basidiomycota > Agaricomycetes > Agaricales > Mycenaceae > Mycena > Mycena rosella. Next base: position 107,472 of record JARKIE010000097.1, read on the forward strand.
AAATTTATGTCGTTGTTATCAAATCATGCTGGGGGGCAAACACCCACGCATGTCGTTTCCACATACGTTAGACGCCCCGGTGTCAGCGCGCGATATCGGACTCGTGGGATATGATCTCAGGTATCATACAATTAACTCTGAGATCTCCTTGGATGCCCCAGACGATCTTTTCGTTGAAATTAAATCAGTCCGCCATGTTTGAAGATCGAAGTCTTTGACTGAATTGAGTTATTTTACTTAGTTGACATCTTGACTGGGCGCAGTATAATACACACAATAGCAATGAGACGATTCTCCCGGCGGAAAGTGATAACTTGCATCAGCGGCAACCTTCATGGAAAGTAGCTTTGTGATACGAATGCCGGTCGGCTGCAACCGCGATATCAATTCACGGACGAGGCCCGGATGTGGCTTTCCCTCCCATGTATGGGAGCACGATCTTACTCGACTCCTGGGAGCGGGGCACAGTTCTGCAGGAGTTTCAGTGCACTCTGGATACTTTTATTTTTATTTTTAGGACGAGACCCATATCTGCCGTCCGTTTAGTTGAGGCAAAACATGCAGAGATATTCAATACAGTTCGTATTTCATTTTCGTCTGTCATAGAAAAATGCGCAGCGTTTCAATATCCCCGGTTCAGGTTCGCTACGAGATGGAAGAGCATAAGCGATTATTGCTATGAGTAGTCGAAGTAAATGGCTGGATGCCGAGCCCACATTGAGGCGGTGGATTGTTCCTGAGTGTCGCCGAAGGACTATTGTCGGCTCTGCCGCTGACGCTCAGGTATTGGCATGCTATTATTACAGCAATGAACGCGTCACTTCCAAAGGGTTATTAAGTAAATCGGTTTAGTATGAACAGCATGCTCTAGGGGAAGGAAATGGCCATAAACCCAATTATGCGTCACAACTTAGCGACTTCCGCCGCAGTAGCATGGGCCTGGTGGACAAATACAGGGCCTGAACGAGGCTGAGCTCAGGCCAACGTTCGGTACCATGAAAGACTTGCCTATTCGAGCGGGAAACGTTGTATAGTCCGGGATCATGAAACAATTGGTTGTAGTCGACATAATAAATCTGGGGCTGAAATGAAGGGTTGTGCTGAGTAGAACCCGTAGGCTGATATTGTGAGAGCGAGTGCTGGGCAGTCATAGAGGGATGGTTGTATCCAGGGTGCTGAGCGGGATACTGCGAATGAGATGAGCGACCGCACCCATGGTAGGTGGGTCCAAACCGCTGAGACCCGGCAGGAATTGCGCTCATGGGACTATAAGAGGGCGAATTCAAGTATATGGTTGGCCCGTAAGGAGCGGGCACACCGCCCGGCGCATTGTATCCGCCATATCTCGGAGAAGTCCCCGAAAAATTTTCCGTGTAAGGACCCGGGATCGATGACTGGGCTGGGCTCGTGGGAGGTCCATCTCGTCCAGTCATTCGGGAGGGGGAACGGGCGTGGTCATCAGAGACCGAGAGGAATTCACACTGCAAATTCTTGCGAGCACACCGCTGACAGGGCTTGTATGGCGCTCCGTCATCTGTAATAATACACTACCAGTGCTTAGCAATTAGAAGTGGGAGAAAGAAACGGCACAATAGATACTGACTTTAATTTTGCGTGTGCGGCAATGAACGCAGGCGATAGCCACCCTTTTTCGTTTCATGCTCGTGAATGAGGGAGTCGACTCCGGCGGGTTTTGGTGGGACATGCTGAGTTGGGGAGCTGCCCACAGAACGGACTACATTTTATACGTCAACGATCAACAATAATCGCTGGTTTCAGCTGCCGAGGAGTCCAGGAAACCGGCGGCTTGTAAAAGTTCAAACATAAGATGTGAAATGTGTTGAGTGAGCGTGTTATTGATCCAGCTTCGGAACCACTTCGGAGTCTAAGCCTCGGATTCATCGAAATTTCAAGGATAAATTATTTCATAAGCGGCCATCAGTTGGGCACAATTGAGATACACTTACTTGGGGGTGATGGCCGTGGCACGGCCCGGCAAACTCGTACTTATGTACTTTTTTTTTTTTTTTTACACTTCGTTCTTCGAGAACACCGACAATTTATATTCATCTAGCTGGTCGCTCGTATTTAACCTCAACGCCGGCCGCACACTCAAGGTGTTGGTTAAGTTCCAAATCACACCGGCAGTGAGTCCAATTGAAGACGTGTCAAGGTCTTCAATCAATTTGAAATCCTCGGTAATATGCCTAAGTTGCAGGCGAGAATCGCCGTGCTGGTAACAGTTCCACACGTGATGTAGCTAGTAAACGGCCACGGTCGCGACTTCTCCTGCTACGCTCAACTCATAAATCTCATCATATCCGTCCTGGCAGTCATCAAATATCTTCAAAATGACCCATCCCAAAAATATGCATCCGATAGGCACATCGAATTCTATGTCCGTCGTCAGGATCAATTGACCGCATGCTGTATTGAGTTAGATTGAGTAGAAAACACACAGAAAATGTACTGAAGTTGTATGGTCTATCTTGTGCCTGTAGCGCGCCAGCCAGGTTCAGAAGTTGACGGTCATACGAGAGGCCGATGTCTCGTTCTAGCTGTACGGTCAGATCGAAGGCCGGCCGTTTGAGATAAATGAGATTGCCAGTCTAAACACGTCAGAACAGATGTTTTTAGAGTAGGACAATCTTACCTGGCGCTCGACTTCCCCAAATATTGAGAAATTTGGGCGCTCTCCTTTCTTGGCAGAGTTGGTAATTCCCAGCACGCTGTTGACTACGACTCCATCAGTAACGTCTTTCCAGTGATATTGCATTCTTGTTTGCGAGAGGGAGTATTTTGTGCCGGCGATGAACTCTTTCACGAAGTTCCACACATATGGGCGAAAGGACGCCATCGGAGGCAAGACGAAAGGGAATGAAACCGGACCGTCTTGATCGTTCTCCTGACCCCTGAATATGACATGCCGCAGATTACGTCGCTCCACACTGCAGTTTCTGACGCTGTATTTCGCCCAACCTTGACCCTCGGGACCCCAGGCAAACATCACGATTAGCAGCTTCTGATGCATGGAACTATTCACTGACGACAAAAATCTGCCGTGAAGGTGCAGACAATTATACATGGGTCAGCATACACAAGCTTTCTTTACACACAAGATTATCAACACCAGGAACAGAAGGAGGCGGTTGATCAGCGGTGAAGTAAGTGACCTCGATAACGTGCCTGGCTTACCGCCCATCACGGATATAGCCGCATGTGCGGTAACTTCCGTGATGGTGCAGATGGCTGGCTGCGCTTGATGCCGGCTTACGGCTGATGGCGCGCTTCGTCATTTGCTCCTGCCCACCACTCCTTTCACGAACATGAGTCTTGACTTTGAACAGACGGGTGATTTGCGTTATGGTAGGTTCAAGCTACTGCCGCATATGTTAACTACACAAGCCCATAGCTTCCCACGATCTGTACTGGGAGTGCATGCGATGCATCGCGATCGCTCAGATCAACAAGTACCAGTTTTTCAAGCAGATGCCCCCAGAATTCGACCAATACGACAATTTTATCGGCCACGGATACGCGGGTTGGGTCAGTAAGGCGAGGGATGAAGGGAGGTACACGCCTGGATCACTGTCCACAATGCACGCCAAATACAGGGTGGTAGAGCGCGAAAATCACCCATTCTACTTCAGAGGACTGGAGATCCAAATAACCACAGGTCAATACAAGAACCACAGGTCAATACAAGAACCACAGGTCAATACAAGAACCACTTCGCTACCCTCACAGGCCCAATTCCTCCGAACTCGGGTAAGAATCCCGGTGCTACGAGAACCGAAAATGCTCGAGATAGTCAACCCTGATTCCGTTGATGATGGGTGGAATGCATGGTACGGAATGAATGAATGAAGATGAAGCTAATTCTGTCAAACAGACAATTGATTAGTAGGTCAGTAGGTCAGTAGGTCAGTGTGTCAGTACTTAGGAGCAATCGGCCAGGATGCTTTGCGGCGGCCAGCGGTAGGGGTATGCACAAGTACTCGGAGACTTTGTTGACAAATGGCAGTAACCAAATCAGAGCGGCACAAATAGATCCTGACTGAGTCTCAAAGTCACAATCTGGATGCGTGGAAGTTGTGAAAGGGAGATAATTTCGAAGGCATGTGGCGCGTGAAGCACACTACAGCTCACGCTAAGCAACTTTATTGCACCATGAGATCGTCTGCCAAAGGAGTGCTTCAGGGGCTCGGAAACCTCTGACGACATGGAGGAGTAGTGGAACCAACGTAAAAAATTGCGGCTGTCGTGAAGGGAGAAAATGTGGAACGATCCTATGAGAGCGTCAGGATAGGAACTGGGTTGAATTGCAATTTGCGATGAGGCCATTGAATCGGCAGCAAATGAGGTTTGAACCGAGGAACGGGAGTCAACACGTGAGCTCGCCAGCGAGCTTAGTAGGTAAGGAGAAGAGCAGACACCCACCTTGTGGATATGGTTTCGCAAGAAGGCATAGACGTAAAATAAGCCGGTCTTAGAAATCAAGTCATGCTGCCGCATGAGCCTGCGAGCACGAATATAAATCGTCACACCGACATGCCGCGAGACATGAGTGGGGATTTAGGCTGTTGAGACGTGGGCTCCAGAAGAAAGGCAATGAATTGACTGCCCCGGGAGGGTGTCGGGATCATGAGCTCGGAAATATGAAATCTGATGAATAGGAGGGCGTCGACATGGATCTAAGAGCTATTGAAAGGCAGCCGCATGAGGGCATTGAGATCATGAGCTCGGGGATATAAAAGCCACTGAGAAGGCTGCCACCTGAGGGCATTGAGAGCAAGAGTTCTGAGATATAACGCCACTGAAAGGCTGCTCCAGGAGAGCAGATATACATTTGAAATATCTCGTAGATAAAATCTGGAGTGAAATGACGGAAAGAGGGGAGGCGAGGGCGAGCACGGCACAGCACGGGGAGAGAGATAGAAAGAAGACACTCACCTGATCGGGACTTCCTGAAGTGATCCCTTGAATAAGAACGACCTCCATCAAATTGGTTGCCGTGGAGATACGAGCTCGGAAAAGGCGACGCAAGAATGGAGCGGTGGGTGCAAACGAGGCCGAGTGACATATTTCGAATGAGATGCCGCAACAGGGCGTTCAGGTAGTGAATTGGGAGTAGTGGAGGCGAGGAACAAGTGGTGCACCAAGTGGTCGGAGAATTGGTCTCGAGTAGCTGCTCCGGGCCACCTGAGGGATAGCAAGTCACAGGATAACGAAAGGATTCGCTCTCGCGAGCAAAACAAGTCCAGGAGGTGCAGAACGACCTCGGAGGAGGCGGAGCGTCATGGTGGGGAGGAAGAGAAAAGCATTGAGTTGTCCCTCGGAACACGCATTTCTAAAAAATACCCCGCTTAGTAGCAGCAATAAGGTACAGAATAAAATGAAATAGGACACGCTCAGATACGAAGCCGCAATTCCTGCACTGATATGAGCGCATTCGAGCCATCGTGTGAAAAGTACGCGTGACCAAAGCAGATTTGGTGGGTCTTCGATGCGAACGGACGATGTATAGCCGAAAACGTGCAAATTTAAGTAGTACCTGTAACATACTTGAAGCAAAGCCGCCCGGATTCAAGGGCATATCATAACATTGGAAGGGAGGAGGGTAGCGGGGAACTGTGCCGAGACCAAACAGATAGGCACTGCCACCAGTCTTCAACGCAACCAGGTATAACAGCGCCGATTTTGAAGCTGAAATTTGTACGAGGCCAAGAGGGAAGGATGCAAGTATCATTTAGTGCGAAAACAAACACACCAACATGAGCAAATGAAGCAAAAGCAATGCATGATTGCGAGGGATCGACACAGCCACTAAGCAGTCACAAAATTTGAAGTCGGTTTTAAGGACAGGCTCTATACACGGCAAATAAAAACATTAGCACAGCCCCTAAAAACATTACACGCTTAAATTCGTGACCAAAAGGTCGCGAGACCTTCGAAACCTCATCTCGATTGATCAAAAAAACGATTACATAAGTACTCGTAATCTTGCAGCGGCAACTTCCCACCTATCCGAAATATCTTTTTCGGCATCCTGCAAATACAGCTGGGCCTCGTACTTTTACTGTCTTTACTCATCAGGCCATTGTATGTAAAATAGAGTGAGGAACATCTAGCATTAACAAAATCCAAAACTTTAAATGCAGGCTGAAGCCTGAGCAGCATGTATTCCCGAGTTCTGCAGCGAAGCGCACACCACTCACTGCGTTCAAGGCCCGGCTCGACATGGCCGAGGCTCGCCGGACTTAGCCGGACACACGTGGCTAGTCCGATCAGTCACATATGTGGAGGCCCGGCTAGGTCGGCTCCACACAGCTCGCCCGACCTCCACTGACCTCCACTAGAGCTGGCCATGACATAGCACGTCTGGCCGTCCTTCCTCTTCACTCCCTGCCTTATTTAGGCTTCTTGCACTCCCCTCTCGCTGTGTACACTGTATACCGATGACGTGTACTTGTAACACCGCACTGATGGAATCCAAAACTTCGTTTTTTTAATCTTGCTTTTGTCCAATTGGAGCTAATTGGAGTCCCTCTTGGTTCCGCCCGTATCTTGCCGGCTGCTATGTGTCAAAATGTGCTTACCACTCTTCACGGCTCAGCGCTCACCTTGAGGCCACAGGCCAAACATAGAATCGGGAGAAAGCTTAACATTGTTGCAATTTTAATCACAGATATTGTAAGTAAAGTCCACCACGACAAGCACGACTCGGACATTCGGGGCCATCTGTAAGAGGCATACATTAGTGGAATTGAGCAGGGCACTAGTGGGTGGGAGCGGCGGGTGTGGCAGCGGGTGTGGCGAGGTCTGAGGGCGGGGCTCCACATGATGCGGCTAAGCGACGGAGCCAGTAGCTAGCACGGGCTCCAAGGACATAGCCGGATTTGCCTCGTGGAGCCGGATAGCCGAGGGATCGACGGGGCCTAGCCAAGGCCTAGCACGTCCTCCACGTGTGTTCGGCTACCGGGCCTTTGAATGCAGTGACTGCATCCAGTTTATGCTGCATTCTGTGTTTGTAGGCAACACAGTTGATGTGGAGGCACTGTGGCGGTTACAGGGGTGCCCGGAGGGCCTTATGAATGTGAAAATACAGGTGACCAAAGCAGATTTGGGCGGGCATCGACGCAAACGCACGATTTACAGTCGGAAACTGTGCAAATTTAAGTAGGCATCTACCTGTGATATACTTGACACAAAGCCGCCCGGATTTAAGGTGATGCTATGATATTGGAAGGAAGGAGAGCAGCGAGGAAATTGCCAAGACCAAACAGATGGACACTGCCACCTGGTCTTCAATGCGAATCAGGTATAACAGGACCAATTTACAAGCTGAAATTTGTACGAAGAGGAAAGCTTGCGAATATGATTTCGTGGGAAAATAAACACCAATGTGCGCAAACGAAGCAAGAGTGATGTATGATTGCAAGGGAACGACACAGCCACTAAACACTCACAAAATTTGAAGACGGTTTAAAGGACAAGCTTTATACACAGCCACTAAAAACATTAGCACAGCCTTTAAAAACATTACATGCTTAAATTTGTGGTCAAAAGGTCGCGAGACCTTCGAAACCTCATTTCGATTGATTAAAAAAATGATTACATAAGTACTCGTATACTTCATCACACTCAAACGTTAACCTTTCATCTGCGAGCGCATCCGCAGATACCACATTGTATACAATCGACAATGCTATCGTGAGCCAGCCAAGGTTCTTGGAGTTCCCGAAGGTCCAGTGGAGCGACAGCGTGTGGTTGTTGCTGTTGCAGTCCCCCGCCCCCATCAGCTTCGGGTCCAACGTCACGGAGACGCAATGAGCCGTGTATGCGGTGAATACCGCTTTGAGCCTGTCGGCGATGAGGGTCTGGAGCATTGTATTCGTGCTCAACGGGTTATTCATTGTTCCCAAACCCGGAATGGAGTCCAGAGCGCCGCCAAGTCGGACGGCCTGTGCCATCCCTGAATCACTGAGAACACTGCTCAAGAATGGGCTCCAAGGGTATTGGATGGACTTGGTTTACGCTCTGAAAAACCTGTGCTCTCCTGTTGACCTGCCGGCATTGCCAGATTTGACCTCCCTCGTATGCGCTGAGCTGGGAAAGGCCGTCTATTCCTCGGCTATGAAGCACTTAGAGGCTGAGATGGCGGCCTCAACACGGCTATACTTGCTGCATGATCGGCGGGAGCCGCTGGCGAAGGAGGCCCCAAAGAAAATAACGGTGGTCTTCCGTCATTATCTGGGGCTGATCACCAACGCGAAGCACCGCAAGGCGCTGACTCGCCTGCTCGTCAGTCAGCATCCGCTGGCGGTGGAGCGTATGCGGTACAAGTCGCGCTATCATCGCGCGACTGTAGCGAGGGATGATCGCCTATGCCGTTTTGGTTGTAACGCAACCGAGACAGTTGAGCATGCACTATTCTTCTGTGAAGCCGATCCAGGCCTCGGAGATCTCAGAGCCAAATTTGTGGCTGCGATGCAACACCTGGAACCCCGGATTTGTTCTGTTTCACCATGGAATGCAACCAATATCCTCAAATCAATTATCTTCTGGAGGGATACAGTGTGCCGAGTGGCCAAGTTTGCTTACAGAGTGTTTGGGATCTTTGACACAGTGCCAATGGTTTGGCCAGAGGCGAGAGCGGAGTAGAGGTATTCATAATCCTGGTCAGTAATCTATTTCCTGCCTCACACGTGCCCGAGATCTACAGCCCCGCCGAAAGGGGTCAGCTCGTCGAGGGTAAATGTGTTGTGGCGTAGAACGGTACATTCTACACGGCCGATGTACTGTAGCTACACCCCTGGCACGTTCCGAAACGGGACCACGCTGGGTTAATATTATCCTGAGTCTTATCCTGCATGTCCAATGGGAAGTGGGACGGTTGTCGCGTCCTCGGAACCCACTGAGACCGAAATGCTGTGCCAAGAACGAGCATTCAGACATAGTGTTTCCTCCAGCATTTTCAGTGTCTCCTTTAATCTACATAGTAATTCCTGGTGAATGCCATCTTCCTTCTGATTTACAGCTAATTGCAGTACCGAAGGGGCGGCCGAAAAAAATACATTTTGGGATATTTTTGATCGGAGCGAGGGAGGCGCGAAGCGCCGAGCGAGTTGGGGGCCGGTGGATGCTAGAGGAGGCTTTGAAGAGACGGGGCCACGACGTTGAAGATCAACGTTTCGTCAAAGGACTCATCAGGTGGCGTAAACCCTTTTATAACAGATCAATGTTTGCCATCACCAGAAGTGATAAATAAACGCGCCATTGCGGAGCTAGCGGAGTTCCTGGGAGGGTCTCGACGTTTGCTCGCAATGCTCTGTTTTTCACGCTGTCATCTAAATTTTCAAGCGCTAGCATACGCAAGAAATAACCGATTGATGATCAGCGCGAACATTTCTGGAAATGCCGCCGGCTATCAACGGACCTCGCAAAGATCCCGGACGGATCGAAGAGGGCGGGTCTCGTAGAAGACGGGTGCTTTGCTGGAGCGAAGCTCAACAGTTATGCAGGCAGGTACAGTCCTGTTATTAACAGAGGACACTAATAACGAATAGACATCTGGTTTTTTTCGAAATCCGAGGGAGCGCGCTGCCGGGCCGGGACCCGTAGACGGGTGTCGCTATTAAATCATGGTATATGCTCAACGTGTTTCGGTTGATGGTATTCAACCGGTCGCCCAGCGCGGGTGGTTTCTTAAACGAAGCCATGAAACGAAATTCGGGGTAGCCAGCCCCGAATTCTCTCCAGGTTTCGTCCAACTCGCGCCAGATGGGATTAAAATTCAAATCATCCCATACTGGGTTGTGGGTGAGCTTGAGGACATGGAGTGTAGGGTCCTCACTAGTGTTTTTACACACAGTGAGTTTGAGCGCAGTTGGGCGCTCAACCGTATATTTTATTTCCTCAAAAACATGTTCGAGCCAACGCCCTGGATAGCCGCGTTCACGGAGCCGCACCATAAAATCCGTCTGGATTCTGGCGAAATCGGGTTCACGCGAGCAATCCGTACATAGCGGATAAGTTCACCTTTGATCCAAGCACGCTTAGAGTCGAGGGAATGGCATGAGTTCCAGGGAATGTACTGTACCAAGTTGTATGAGTGCAACGTAACGCGTAACGGAGGCCCATTTTTGCTTATAAATCTGCCTTTTATGGAAACTGATGGCCCAAAAATTACCATAAAAGGCAGGTGTTTCAGTGTTTCAAGGCGTAACGCGGGCTGGGCCGTTTCAGTCATACAACTTGGTACAGTAGAGGTACGCATTCAACGCTTTCTGGTAGACCGAAGTGACCAATCGAAATTGTGGATTGGTTGCGAGTACTCCTGGATTAATATCCAGGGAGACTTGCACATCTAGGAAAGGCAGTTGGAGCCTCGAGGCTGACCACTCAAATTTCATGTTTGGATGGAGAGCGCCGAAACGCGACTTGAATTTCTCAACGTCCTCGGGCGATCCATGGATAATAGCAAATGTATCATCGATAAAATACCGGTAGAAGAGGATTATGTTTCGAAGCTCTTCAAGCGCGGGTGCCTCGTACGGTGCCAAGAAAAGGTTAGCGTATGTTGGTGCACACACTGTACCCATGGCGGTACCGACAATTTGCCGGTAAGTTTTGTCCGCGAAGGAAACATAGTTGTACTTCAATATAATGTGTAAGAGGAGTGTGGTAAGCTCCTTGCGCGATTTGAAGGGTAACCAGGACGCCTGCTCAAGGGTGTCGAATTCCATGAGTGGCGTCCGGAGGATAGACGCAATTTGTGCGATCCCGTCATCCGTCGGGATGTTGGGATACATTGCGACTATGTCTCCAGTTACTAGCCAGATGTTGCGGCCTCTAGGCAGTTTCACGTTATGGATATCTCGACAGAAACCTTTCGAGTCAGGGAGAATCCACGGGAATGCTCGAGGAGAGGCTTTATCTGATGGTCTACCCATGCCGATGCGTTCTCCAGTAAAGTGTCGAACGAAGGGACGATGGGTCGGCCAGAGATTGGAGTTTTGTGTATTTTCGGGATGACCTTCAGTACCGGCACTTTTTCGCGCCCCTCGTTGAGAGGTACGGAGAGCCAGGTGAAGTGCTGTTTCGGGATGAGGTGCTTCGCGCGGGCGACAATGCTCCTAATTGCCGAGTTCAACAGTTGGTGGTCGGGTTTAGACTCTTCATAAGAATCATTTTCCAGAATTTTAAGTCCCATCTCGTGGTACCATTCGGCCGTAACGAGACACAGTCCAAGATTTTTATCTGCCGGGACAGCTAGGATGCTGTTATCCGAAAGGAGTTGGAGCAGTGTATCCAGGTCTACTGTGCTGATATTGGGACGGATGCGTATAGAATCGGGCGGTGTCGCAAGTGTCAGTGGCAATACCCTTCAAGTTAACAACGTCGGCGTCTGTGGACTCGATGTCGGGTGTTCCTTTGAGAAGTTGGAGGGTCGGGACCTTCATCGCGTTAGACACGATGGAGGGCACCGCGCGAACCCACTGAGACCGAAATGCTGTGCCAAGAACGAGCATTCAGACATAGTGTTTCCTCCAGTATTTTCAGTGTCTCCTTTAATCTACATAGTAATTCCCGGTGAATGCCATCTTACTTCCGATTTACAGCTAATTGCAGTACCAAAGGCGTGGCCGAAAAAAAAACATTTTGGGATGTTTTTGATCTCCACGAAAGAATTGTAAATATCTCGATCAGTTCTGCACAGATTTAAGCGAGACCTGACTAGATATTACGGTATAATTCGTGTGCAATTGGCCATAGGCTCAAAATTACAATTTTAGTTTTTTTTTGAGTTATGGTGGCGGCTATCACTTCGTGACAACTTTGAGTCCCGATTTGGAAATGCTTACTACAAGTTCAGTTTTTACCCGAAAGTGTAAAGAATGGTAGAAATAACACAATAGGATGTCCCTCTAGAGATCTATCGGAACAGAACTTCAAAAAAACCATTTTATACTTTTCCCGTCCCAATTTCGCGCTTTTGATCTCGGGCCGGCTTTACCGGTGGCTGTGCCCCCCATCAATTTCTCTTCTGCGCTCGCTATCGCCTGTCCAGTATGCCGAAGGTCCACAAACATCCTTCTAATGCTCAGAGGGGTAGCAACGGCATGTTCATGTCCAACCATCCACTCCACCAACTCCCGAACTAGCATCCGAGGACGGAGACTCAGATAACGAGATTGTATGGGAGTCTGCGACGGAATCGGAATCCGATTACGACAGCTATGCCGAGGAATGGCAGAAATTTCCCAAGCCAATGACCTACAACGAGCGACAGGAGAAGCGTGCTGTCCAGAAGAAGAAGGCAGAGGACAAGCGGCGGATCGCTGAGATGCGGAGCGCAGAACAGAAGCTAGCGGGAGCTATGGATAATCAAGAAGGTGCACCAATCTTCGGTGCTTTAATCATATCTATTGTTCAAACCATTTTACCAGGAAAAAAACGAGGGCCATATGGTATTGGGGGCCCATCACAGCACACTTTGCAAGAAAAGCGCAAGAGGCTCAAAAGCGAGTTCACCAGCGGGCGACTCCGAATTTCTGAGACTGAATTTCAACGGCAAATGGAAGCACTTAAACCACAGAGCACCAAACCCGTGAAACCTCAACCTACCTTGGCGGATATGTTCAAGAAACGACCTCGCGCAGCCTCAATCCCTCCTGAATTTGCGGCTGGCTCTTCTGAATCTGGCTCCAAACGACCCAGAATTCATGATATAGCTCCCTCCATTTTGTTGCGTGAGGAAGAAGAAGAGTCCTCTGATTCCTCTGAAGCATCCTCGGGTGCTAAATCGGACATCCCGGAGGAAGTCGAGAGCTCGCCCAAGATGCTGGAAAGCGAGGCACGGTTGGACGGAGGCAATGCTGCTGTTGACGCGATTGTTACGGCTGATACGATTGCGGAGTGGGTGGACACGATTCTCGATGACGCCGCACCTCTCGAGCCTGCGGAGCTTCAGTCCCTTGCTGCAGATTGTCTCAAGAAAGCTCGCAAAGTCGGAGATTTCCGGAGCACCGTGTTATTTGCTGCTCTGGACGATTTCTACCACTGGATGCCCCGAATGGGCCGTCTTGCTGCCGCATTGCGTGTTTCTAAAAACCATGGACGTGGCCCAGCTTTCCAGCGTGTTCTCTGTGCACAAGCCCGTTTTTTCGAGGTAAACGGAGCACTCAAACAACCCATCAAGGCCGGCGTGAGAGGGGAAACGGTCTTCTCGATGATGAAGGATTTTATATGGGTATTCAGCGATGGCTTCGGACGCTTGCAGTTGGCACGGTAAGTGGAATCCGTGATATTTCATCGTATATGACTGAGCAGGAGATCTAGGTCAGCCCGAAACTGTTGCAGATGCATATTAACGAAACATTGCTCCCCTCGATGGCCCTTAAAAAGACGACGGTTTCCATCCGCCACTGCCAGCGCTGGCTTTGGAAGTTGGGCTATCGTCGAAAGAACCACACTATTGGGGTTTACTGGGATGGCCACGAGCGGAAAGATGTCAAAAAGCGGCGCAAGGAATACCTCGCAGAACTCGAGGCAATCGAGTCCTTTATTTCCCGCTATGATGAACCCGGGATGGCGGAAACTCTCCCGCAGTTGGGCGACGGAGAGCTGGAACACGTCGTGATTGTTCACGATGAGTCGACCCTTCATTCGAACGATTACCAGAATAATCACTACTGGCTCAAGCCCGGCGAGCAGGTCCTAAAGAAAAAGAGCCGCGGACGCCTGATTATGATCTCCGGATTTATTTGCGAGCGCTATGGTCTCCTTGCGCTCACCGACGAAATGATTGCTGAAGACCAGAAACTTGCGGAAGAACTCCGTTTGGCAATCACGGACTCAACGGTCGTAATTTATCCCGACAACAAGGCCGGCGGTGATGCGTATTGGAACATGGAGCAAATGATCGCACAGGTGAGTGCTCGCTCATCCCGAATTTATAGCATCCTCTAACTATTCCAAAGCTTATCAAGGCTCTTCTCGTTGCCCGCCGCCTCTTCCCAAACGCAGTAATTCACTGGGTCTTCGACAATTTGTCGGCTCATGGAAGTCTTGCGAAAGATGCACTCACCGCTACGAAAATGAACGTAAATCCGGGTGGTAAAGTCCCAGAGATGCGGGACACAGTCATTCCTCTCGATAACCCACACAGTCGGGGGGGCCAGACCCAATCGATGATATTTGACAAAGTTCTTCCCGACAATCATCCACACAAGAAATTTGAAGGTCTTCCCAAAGGCATGAAAATTATTCTCGCGGAGCGCGGCTATACAACCGATACAAACAGCAAGACTTTGATTGGTGACTGCAAGGCGTGCAAAGCCTTGAAGTCTCGTAAACCACATCTGGAGGGAGCTTCAGCAGACGAAGAAGCGGAGATGTATGGCGAAGATGGTAACGACACCGATGAGGAAGATGAACGGCCGGTTGACTGTTGCATGCGGCGGTTGCTCTCGACACAGTCTGATTTTGTACGCGAGAAGTCTCAACTTGAACTGGTGTGTTTTTGTTCTCTCATTTATCTTGCTCATTCACCTCCCTTATTCGGGACAGTTGATCGAAGCCGCGCCGGGAATGGTGTGCCATTTCCTTCCGAAATTTCATCCCGAAATGAACCCCATTGAATATTTCTGGGCTTGGATCAAGCACTACTTTCGGGAGCGATCGAACGGCCAGTGGCAAAAAGCCAAAGATCTCGTGGTAGAGGCTCTTCGTGCCTGCCCCCGCGCCACTATTCGACGCTTTTTCCGCCGTGCGAACCGCTATGCCAGCGTCTATCGTCTTGGAGCGACGGGACCGGTGGCGGAGTTTGCAGTGAAGAGATATCGGTCTCACCGTGGGGTGTTGAAGACGGAGTTGGATGATGTGAAGGTGCAATGGGAGAACAGGGTGAAGTTGGGTACTCTCTAGTCCTATGAGATGTATGCCATGACTCTTGAAAATTCTGATTTTTGGCCGGAAATTTCGCGCTTTTCAACCCTAGGCTAGGGTTACCCCCTTTTTTCCCAAACGAATTTTTCTTCTCTAAACTACCCCCATGTTCCTTCCAAATTTAAAAGATTGGAACCCTATGATCAAATTTGCGGTGTGATATGAAGTGATGGCCGCCACCATAGCCATGCCATTGCTTAGCGCGTAGGATGTGTGCAGAGGCGGGCTCCTACCCACCCGCACGTTACGGGGTTGGGGAAGTCTCAGTAGCGGTATTCAAAGTGAATTCTCTGGCATAGTGGACTTCGTCATACAAAGAGACAAATTTGTGATTGCCGATACAATAGCTTCCGAACTTCAAGGCCCCAACCCCTCCACGGCGGCTGGCATTTAACAAATGTAAACAACATAGCCACAATCGGGGTAGACTTGCAACCAGTCTGCCTACAACTGTCAAAAATGTGGCAGGCACTTTGCCGTAGGCAGACTGGTACTATTCGGACCAAACACAAGGCACGGGCGGGATTTTGATGCCATCCGCCCTGGGTTCAATTTAACTCTATTACACAAAATGTAAAGAGGTGGAAGGTTTCAATCCTTCTTTAACTAAATTCTGTCTCCTCAGAATTATCCGTAGGGATCTGAGCGGCCTGTACACAAGACTCAAAGTTACATCAAAATTGATGGCAAGGGTCAGCCACCGTGATGCCGTGATCGGCACCGCCCAAAAAATTCAAACTCAGGCCCATCTCAATTGACAGCTCCGAACAGTACCAGTCTGCCTACGACAACAGTGCTCGCCACATTTGTTGCACTCCGTAAGCAGACTGGTTACGAGTCTACAATCGGGGTGAATATTTGTTCTCAGCAGCTGCTAATTTACGGGGAGGCTGGACCTCGACTCAAAAGGTTTGCAAGAATCAGCCTAAGCGGGTGGCTATGTTGTTTACGTTTGTTAAATGCCAGCCGCCGTGGAGGGGTTGGGGCCTTGAAGTTCGGAAGCTATTGTATCGGCAATCACAAATCTGTCTTTTTGTATGACGAAGTCCACCATGCCAGTGAATTCACTTTGAATACCGCTACTGAGACTTCCCCAACCCCGTAACGTGCGGGTGGGTAGGAGCCTGGTGCAGAGGTTGCTCTGTCTAGCTCAGTCTGGTTACCTAATTTGATTCTGCCTTGTGCTCCCTTTTTAAGCCTCAGTTTTTGGAGTGCCCCTTCAATTATTCACGTCCGCCGGCGACCGCCGATCGAATCAACCCTGCACCAGCGATCGAATTTTAGGTCTCGGCTAGCTTGGGCTGTTACCTTACGCGGCACCGCGGCGGATAATGAACCGTCGCGAACAGCTTGCAAAACATTCGGTTTTTGTATCTAAAACAACCTGTGGATTATTCTAACCATCAACACCACAAACTTACAACGTCCACAGGATAGCGGTGTGTCTTGGATGTCCCAATGTGTTTTGAAACATTTTCAAACTGTTTTGATCTGCATTTAATATCTAGTCGCACGGTGTCTATATGACGTAGACCCACGTACTGTACTATTACGATCAATTCGACAGTCACGGGTCACGGACCCCCTGTCGATGTCGAAATATGGTCGGGGTCACGGGTCACGGAAGGGTCTGTCGAATGCAACTTTCGTCACGACCAACCCAAATTTCTCTCAATTATGCTAAAAACCTAAATTTTGCGTCTCGGATGTCGAAATTTTGAAGGTGTCACCCCAAAATTCGGTGGTTGTCGAATTGTCAAACTGGTTTTTTGGGTCACGGGTCACACCCTCTGTCGAATTGATCGAAATAATACAGTAAACGGAGGTGCCCGGTCTAGGCCGGGCTGGATCGGTGTGGGTACCCAAGCACGAACCATGTTTAGGCCCCGGCTGAATGCAGTGAGACGAACATGGCTCCTCCAAGGCATGCAACAACATGGAGGTCAGGCCCCCTCCGTTTTGGACTTGCGCGCGAGACTCAGAATTTTTCCAGTGCGGAGTTATTGGCCCAAATACGGGATTTCGACGCTGCTCCCACTGCCAGGCGGTGTACTACTGTTCTTCTGACTGCCAGAGGCTTGGCTGGAGGAGCGGTGATCATCGCGTGGCATGTCAGTCCATTCGCGACTTCCGCCTCAGTGAGTCTCCATCTTCCGCGGCCGTATTGAATGCTGAACATCAGCCCAGCCGACTCCGCTATCAGCCCGCGCAACCTATTGTTCATGCTCGCCATACTGCACAAGAACACCATGATCACTCCGAACTCGGTGGGCGGCAGGAGGTGACTTGGCGTTTCATCTTTCCTAAATGCAGGAAACCCCCTCGACGCCGCTGATTACGGTCTTCAAATACAAGCACGGCAGCGCGCACATGTTCGTCAAAACGCTGGAGGAAGAGCGCGCACACGATGTCGAGGGCGAATTCAATTGGGACGAACACATCGCGCGCGCGGCCCGGAGCGGCGCGCGCGTGGAGTTGTATCTCATGGTCTTCCTCGACGGGCACAAGACACAACGGGGGATCTTCCCTCAACGTTCGTCCTCTGCGGCCATACATGATAGGCTGGCAAAGCTCGCCCTCGAGGTCCTCTTTGGAGATGAGGCGTCCGCGCAAATTCAAATCCAGGCATTATTGGATGCGAACGAGGACGTACTTGATTGAAGTCCACGCATAAATGGATGAGGGATTGCTGTGAAGAGGTCTGCGATACAATATTTTACTCCTTATTTTACTTGCCGTTCTCTCGACCATCGCTTCCGAACCACCTTTAGAAACCGTGCTTCTCCCAAGTTCCAACACGAGACTTCCATATTCTTCCCCGCCTCTGGACTGGCCCCGGCACCCCGCGCGGGAACCCTTGCCAATGCCGTTGAATATTTCCCTAGGACTCAGGAGGGCACAGTTCTTTCCATCTTCGCGTTCCATCCCCTTTCCTGGTAATCTGTTCTGCATCACGGACTCTCTCTGTACCAACGCGGCGGTAGCTCATAACGGACAACCAGAAATAAATCTACCCACCAGCGTCGGATATCAGGTCTGCTGATCGGCAGCACATCATCTGCGCAGCCTTGAATTGTCGGGCAGGTAGTCTAAGTATCGTCGTTTGTGCTTTCTCTCTGCATCCTCGACTGGAGCTTCTACCACGTTGCCATTGGCCCCACCTTTAGAAAATATCGTTCTTGCAGGTGCGGCGGGAAAACTCCCGTCAAAAGGTGGTTATACTCCCGTTAGTCCTTGCTCTTGCGTCTGTCGGTTCGTGGAACATCCTTTGATCAGAATTTTAATATTAATTTAATCAATCCCTCTCTAAAACTTGGCTCCCTACGTTCTGACGGTAGTATCTCCATATCTCTCATCCAACAACTTGACAACTGAAAATGCTTACCACTACTTCTCTCACCCTCCTGCTGACTGCTTCTGTCACCCTTGGCGGTCCTACTATCGCCAGACGCAGGTGATTTTCCTTCTTCATTCCTTCTCGCCCACAATTCTAACTTCTTTTCAAAGGATGCGCAACTCATATTGAGCCCGAGGAGATCGTCGTCGCGGAGCGGTACTTTGACGCGAACAAGACTGAGCCAGCAGAAAAGATTGCCAATACAGTGGTCAAGGTATGCATACTTATTCCCTCCTCTCTTTAACCACTGTGCAGACATGCGGCTAGGTCTATTGGCATGTCATCACCAAGGACTCGACGCTCGCTGGCGGACACATTCCGTAATTTGTCACTCCGCTCCTCACAACTTCCACTGACATTTTATTTGAATGACGGGCGGTGAGCACTGACTCCAGCGACTTCCAAATTGCGAACGAGATCAACGTGCTCAACAATGACTACACCGGGAATATTACTTGTACGCTCGCGAACACCAGCCGGACGGTCAATGCCGACTTATTCAACAACGCCGGGCCCTCCACGGCGCAACAGACGGCCATGAAGGCGTCGCGGCAGGGCGGCAAGGGCGATCTCAACGTGTACTCCGTGGGGTATGTGCCAGCTTCCCCCGCACATTCTGGAATGAGCTCATCACCATCTGTAGATTCGTCAACGGCCCAGGCGCCGGTCTCCTCGGCTATTCTACATTCCCGTCCTCGTACAGCGGCGCGGTACAACCTCGGAGGCGTGAGTCCACCATTCTGCCGCATCGCCCGACGTATACTCATACATTTCGCAGACACTCACGCACGAATCCGCGCACTGGCTCGGGCTGTACCACACGTTCCAGGGCGGATGCGCCGGGTCCGGGACCGCGACGGCAGGCGACTACGTCGCCGAATCGACGCCGACACGCCCGGCGAGTCCGCCGCCGCCTCGGGCTGCCCCTCCGGCCGCGACACCTGCACCGGCACAAGCTTCCCTGGTGCTGATCCCGTTAGTGCGTGCACTGCCCCGTCCAATTTGAACGAACACGCATTAATCCAACGTTGCCAGCCAATTTCATGGACTACTTCTCCGACGCCTGCATGACACATTTTTCTGCGGGGCAGATGTCCCGCGCGACGACGCAGTTCGCGACGTACCGGGCGTGAAACGGCGTTGGGAGCAGGCGCTCCGAGTCGTCGGAAATAGATAATCCAAAAACACTATATAATATCTCCTTCAGCTTGTATTGCCGCAACTGGCGCTGAATCAAAGCATGTTTCACCTCGAATCTCTTCCCAAAAGCTGTACCTCATACTGGATTGAAACGACCGCGTGTCCACCTTGGTCTCAGTGATTAGGATCCTGCTGCCTGACCAGCCCTTACCTTGCACACTGCCGCCTCAAAATTGACTCGGAGGCGACTTCAAAGAACCATTCATTGTACAGAGGAGTTGAAGGGGCAGAGTAATGGTACATATTTCTTTGGAATATGCGGTATCACTACGGCATCTCCTTATCCCGCGACAGCTGCCCCGGGACGACCTTGCCTGGCGCTGATCCCGTTTGATAGCTGGCTGCATCCTGCCAGTGAGGGGCGCGTATTTTCGTCCAGTCGCGTGGTTGGCGTGGAACTAATGTAAGGACTGAAGGGTTTGCTCCGAGTGTTGACGGTGGAGTGGAGCTTCTCGCGCTCTCGAGTTTTCGTGTCTATAATTTGTCGAAAGCATTCCTGTCACTTGGTGGGACCAGATCTGCATCGAATCTGAGGCCAAGTCGGACAGCATGCATCGATCGGTGCCGGGTTGATCTAACTGGGGTCACGAATGGATCTCGGCAGGGATGACAAGGGTGGAATTTCGACGAGTCCGTGTGCCAGATTCTGGGAGGAGGGGGAATGGTATTCACCGCCATTACGATTGCCGATGGAGTGCGTCCCAGCTATGGCGGGGACCAGACTCGTGGGACAGCTATCAGTACGTGTTGGCTCGAACATAATTGTTTCATCCAACCATGGTGCCAGACAATTCTTATTCGTATAGTAAAACGGGGACGCGTCCCGCTGCCTCGCCGGACCGGTATAGAGCGAAGGTGTGTGGAACCGCCGTCGGCCATTAACGGCTTAGCTGCGGGGTAATCAACATGTTACGCGCAACGCGTCTAACTCGGAGCACGTGTGCGTGATTGCATTCAAACTCCGCTCTTTCCTAGTTTGGACTTTGCCTTCGTCGACGACTCGGCAGCCGACCGAATCTCGAGCCCCAAATGCCGCTCAAGACAGCAGGACGACGCGCGCGCTTGGTGGATAGGGCGCCCTGACCCGACCGGAACATCATTAGCGATATGCGAGTCGTTGGGGGATACAGCATCGGCCCCTCCTGCGCCGCTCTATCCGTATCCGTCCGCCCCGCGCCAGACCTGCGCCCGCTCCCGACTCTACACAACTCCCGCCCCACTACTATAATCCTTGTATAATCCCAGTACGTCTGTCGCTCTCCTTTCGTCCGTCCTCTTTCTTCGCGGGCGCTGACGCGTGTCTTTCTTGTAGGATCGAACGTACGGTCCACGCTCGGCCCCGCCGCACCCTTCCGCGTTCTCCCGCGTCCGAGCCCGGCGCCTCTGCACGTCATCTCGCCCGCTACGCCCTCGCTCGTTTGCACCCCGCGCAATCGCCGCTCGCGCGATGGGGTGCCCGACACGCTCTCCGACTTGAGGACAAGACGTGCGCGTCGTGGCCATTTCTCCGCGACGCGCTCGACGGCCGCGTGATGCTTCGCGTCCTTCGCTCCGTCCTCGATTCATCTCTTCGCACCTTCGCCCACCTGCCCCGCATTCGTAGAACGGCTGCGTCTCGCATTTGGCACCGCTATCAGCAGCATACGGACACGTCTTTGCCGCTGACGCCCTCGGGGACGCACACCTTGTTCGGCGCGTCGATGGTGCCGTATTGGCCGTGGGATGTTCTTGGCATGCGGAGGGTGGGGGTCAGGCGGGACAGGGAGGGCGCGAAGACGGAGACGGGGATGGGGACAGAGTGGGGGACGGGACGAAGGCGAGGAGGGAGGAGGGAGGAGTGTGAGGTGTGGTGGGAAGGGGGAAGGGGAGGGGAGGGGTTTTTAGGCGCGATTCGGACTGGCTTTGTGCGCGGGATGCGGTGCGCGAGGCTGCGGGGATCTCGTTCCGCTGCGCGTCTCGACTATACCGCCGACAAGACGAGGCAAGGCAAGACGAGGGGGTGCTTGCCGCGACTGGGGGCTCGTTGCCCTCTTGGCCACTTCCTCTCCACCTTCCACCTTCCACGTTCCGCCTGATCCGTTTCCCCTCCCTCTGCGTCTCGACTATGCCACCGCCGACAAAAAGACGCGACACAAGACGCGACACGCACGACTTGCTCAACGCGCTCTTCGCCACGGCCATCTTCGTTCCTCTACTCCACCTTCCGCGCTTCGTTCCTCCTTCTCCGGTCCCTCCGTCGCCCCGGCGCGTTCTTCCACAGCGCGGAAGGGAAGAGCCGCGTCTCCGCGGGACTGGAGACGACGCTGCGTCTCCTTCCTCTCGAATATGCCCCTTCCTTGCGGAGCGGCGTCCTCGGCTGCTGCGCCTTCCTGCTCACGCGATCCCTGCTTTTTGCCACCGCCCCCGACGACAGGCTGCGTTGTACGACCTTCACGGCCTTCCTGTGTCCCCACTCTCTGCGGCATGCGTCGCACCGTCCGCGCCTGTCTTCGACGGTCCTCTACGCCGTCTTGATCGTCTACGGCTGTGGGCGTTCTTCGCCCGGATTTCGCTTCGACGCGTCTTTCGCGGGCGGCGGCCGAAGGGGCAAGGCGTGGGGTGGAGGAGTCAAACGAGGGGCGAACGAACGGAGGCGGGACGTGCAGTGTCCCGCACGCTCCCAATGTACGAGCGCCTGCGCCTCTGGGTCGCGTCCGCGTTCAGCTGCGTCGCTGGTACATGCGCCTGCGCTTGTGCAGTGGAGGCGGGGCGGGCCCGGAGGCAGAGGCGGGCTCGGAGTATGCCGCGCCGCATGGTGGGGAAGGGATTAGATGGAGCATAGGCGCTGCGGGGAGTGACGATGGGGTGTGGGCGGCGGCGGGTTGACGGGCCCGCGTATCGGACGGGGACGGAACGCGGGCTCCGATGAGGCGGGAAGGAGACGAGCGGCTGGCGTACGTCGTCTCCTTTGCATGCATACGTCTCGGGCTGACACCCGTTGTAGTTATATCAGTCCTGGTTCTCTTTGGACATCGTTCGCCTTGCATGAATACATCGCGTTCCAATGCCCGTTGTAGATCTCATACACATCACAGTTCTCGTACTCGTTGGCTCCGCCAGCGGCACATCAATGCAGGGCTTCAAGCTTCAAGCTTGACGTCCCCGGCGAAGCGTAATACTACGAGGGGGCGGCATCCGGGGCCCTTCCATGCTTTCGATCAGACGCGGCGGGCGTACGCGCGCGTACATATTTCCCTCTGCACGGCTCCGTCTCGTCTAACGCCCGTCGCAGATATCAAATCGCAGTCCTCATACTCTTTGGCGTCTTAGGCGCGAGCAGCACGCCAATGCGGAGCTCTGCGTCCTTCCCAGCGCCCGCGTGGATTCTGAAGCGGTCCTCGTGATCGTCGTGCCGCGCGATGCCCGGCAGCAGACGGTATACGGTGCCGTCGCGTAGTCCTCCCCGGCCACTGGAGCGGAGGATGGAGCGCGGGTGGTGTCATACCGGAGCTGCGGTGCGCGGATACCGCCACCTCCATCCTTCCCCCGATCTTGAGCATGTGTACACGCGTCGACAGCCGCGCCGCAACAGTTTTGGGTTTCGCGCGCCCCACCTTACGCCGTTAAGCACTGTGACTTGTCTCCTGAGCGCGCGGTTCCGGGGGTACGCACGAGGTAGAGGGACAATACCGACTGCGGCGCTCAGGCTCAAGGCCCTCTGCGCAGCAGCATGCGCGATTCCTCCTTCGCGACAGCGTTGTTCTCGCCCGTGGGTTCATCTGAGAAGACATCCTTCGCCTGTGGTGAAGGATGGACGGGCTGGACGGGCTGTCGCGCGACGGCGCGGGCGGATGAGTGGAGTATTAACCGTCCGCATGCACACCTGGAGCAGCCAGCGGCCCAGATCGCGTCCTTTGCTGCGCTTGGCGCTCCCGATATCGTGCGGAGTTTCAAATACAAGCGCGGAGGCGCCAACATATTCGTCACAATATCAGAGGAGGAACGGGCGAGAGAGGTCGAGGGCGAGGTCAATTGAGAGGAACACGGCCCGGAACCGTGGGCGCATGGAACTGTATCTCATGGTCTTCTTCCTCGCCGGCACAAGACACGGCGGCGGATCTTTGCTCGACGTCCGTCGACCGCGGCCGTAGTACATGATGGATTCCAAGGCCTTCGAAGTTCTTTTGGAGATAAAATGTCGGCGCAAATCCAAATCCAGGAATTGTTGGACGCGAACAGTTGTTGAGGGATTGCTGTGGAGAGGACCGCGTTGGAATATTTTATTCCTTATCTTCCTGTGTGTGTGGTTGCTGAGTTTCCTGCTAGTCTCAAATCAAGAACGTTACGTGAGTAGGGCTTATTCAATATGAGCCTAAGTTTCCTGCAACATTCTCCCCCGCCTCTCGACCGGCCCCGGCACTCCGTGCTGGAAACCTTCGTCGGATGTCGGAGGTGCTACCATATTTTTGTTGAGGCAGGTGCTTCTTGCGTTTGTCTCCGTACTGATATATCATTGGTGTTGGTCGTCAGGCTTACACTGATGAATGTGAAATAGACACTTTTTAAAGTCTGCTCCTCCTGTAGAGTCCTGCTTCGCCCTTCGCTTGACGCCCCCGAATCTCGCACGTCCCGAATCTCGAGCTCAGACTGGTAGCTGTCACTCCCTGGCTCGGACGTGCCTCTTGCCCGGATGGCAAACTCCACCCTGATCGCAGTTGCTTGGACTGGCGTCTCAGGGAGCGCTTTAATAACCGCGGTATGAGATCTTGGAGTACGTTGATCCTGGGCTAGGTTGACAAATCCTTCACAGGCGGCACTGTTCATGCACGGTGTGGTACAACTGAATCCCTCCGCACTCCGAATCTCAAGCATCCCAGGCATCTATGTTGTTCTGGCCGTGCTGGCACTTTTGTTTTTGTACCAGCGTAGGCCAGCGGGGGCCGCTGTTTTGGGCGGTCTTATTGCCGCAATGTGTGTCCTTGGCACAGCTGCAATGGTTCTGCAAGTCGGATCCACGGTATTTTGGTTAGAGTCATTGCATTCTGCGGCGCAGAATTCCACCACGGCATCTCAGGTCCAGGGCCTTGAGCACACAGAGGACGTGATGATGTTCGTGGAAATGCTTCTTGTGATTGCGAACAAGTTGGTCCCATTCTACCCGCTCTCCTACATATGTTGATCCCCCGAGCTAGTGCGATAGCGGATGGGCT
Source organism: Mycena rosella (assembly GCA_029378255.1). NCBI lineage: Eukaryota > Fungi > Basidiomycota > Agaricomycetes > Agaricales > Mycenaceae > Mycena > Mycena rosella. The sequence goes on from JARKIE010000097.1 coordinate 132,210, forward strand.
CCTGGTAACATTTATTCCGCCAATAGTCGAAGCATCTAATCCTAAATCTTGTAGATCTACCGCTGCTACGTGATATGGGCTGGCAGTCATCAAAAGGTGGTTATACTCCCGGTAGTCCTTGCTCTTGCATCTGCCGGTTCGTGGAACATCCCTTTATCAGAATCCAATGTAATCAATCCCGTTCGCAAACTTAGCTTCTGGTTATGTTGCAGCGCATCGGGAGTTCGGCGCCAGAAATTCGACGTTAATAACCCCGTCAGATTCTCGAATTTTCTATGGATTGGTGGTCGCAACGAATTTGAGTTTGACCCTCCTCACTGTCGGGAGAATATTGCACACGAGACGGGATCTAAAAAGCATAGGGAAGACCAAATTCGTCGCCAGATACAACACCGCAATCAAAATGCTGTTCGTTCTTCTCTGTTTCGTGTGGAGGCCTGCAACTAATTATTGTTCAGCCTCGAATCGGCGGTGTTATACCTCGTATTCAGTTGTGCCACCATCTTTGTACGGTCTCTGGATGAATTCGACGCGGCAAACGTGTTCTATGGGCTAAATGCACCATTGATGGTGATTATCTCACTATACACCCACAAACTTATTATTGACATATCCCACAGAATATCATCCCTACCCTATTGGTTGTTCGCATCAGTTTGGCAGCGAAGCGCACATCCGCTGTATCTCCTGCATTCCAATTTTGATCTGATCGTTATGAAATGTCGGGCCATCGAAGCGGTTCTATATAACGCTATACTTCAGATTGGTCCTCATTAATGTTCCAACTAGTTATGGGACACAGAAAACTAAGCAGTCCTTTGGAGGCGCACACCGTAGATATCCGCCAGCATCGCGCGTTCGGCGGGAGACCCCAGGCGCAATATTGCTATAATGCATGACCCGGCCGGCTGCTCGCATCGCATAAAGGCGAGGAAATCCCTCCATTCCGCCGCAATTCAACTTCAGCGTGACTCGTTGGCGGGCACCGCTAAGTGGCTTGGTCTTACAGTTGCCACCAGTGAGCGCGACGCGCAGGATTAAATCAGAGCACGTACCCGGAAGCTTTTCGGCAGAAATATTTCTCACAGAAACCCAACCAGGTCCCTGGTGGAAGCTAAATTTCTAAGGATTTACTTCAACGCAACTTCAATGTTGCTTCAATGGCTTGCACGTAAGCTCGGATCAAACCGTGTGATCGGTCAGATTATTCGATGATTGTCGCCGGCCGGTAGGCTCGAGAACAAACACACCAACGATTATCAAATTTAGGGCCCATCCAGGTGCAATTCAGACACCCAAGTGTTGAGTTGCAAGTGGGTGGGCCTGAAACTTAATTTACTTCTGGTACTTTTGGTCCCACTGATTTCGTAGCCTATAGTAGTAGAAAAAAATTACAATTTGGCTGCCCTGGAACCCATTCAAAAGCCTACGACTTTATATTACACAAAAGTTCAACTGAAATTGAAAACTGAAATTATTGGTATCAGGATTAGAAATGATGTAGCCGAGACTCTGGGTCTCAGTTGCACCGAAATCAAAGCCAGAACTCAAAATGTTTCTCATTTCAGCCATCCTGAAACCTATTAGAATCCCGAATTTTCGTTTGAATTTCAGCCTAAGCTAAAACGGAAACCAAAACTACTCATGTCAAATGCCTTGAAATTTATTTACCATCTGCGGACAAAATATCAGGGTGATTGGTACAAGTAGTTTTGGTTTCCATTTCTGCTTGGGCTGAAATTCAAACTGAAATGGGGATTCTAATAGGTTTCAGGATGGCTGAAATGAGAAACAACATTTTGAGTTCTGGCTTTGATTCACTGTTTCTAATCCTGATACCAATAATTTCGGTTTTCAATTTCAGTTGAACTTTTGTGTAATATAAAGTTGTAGGCTTTCGAGTGGGTTTCAGGGCAGCCAAATCATATCTTTTTTCCACTATTATAGGTCGAGAAATCAGCAGGACCGAAAATACTAGAAATTAAGTTTCAGGCCCACCCACTTGCAACTCAAAACTTGGGTGTCCGAATTGCACCTAGGTGGGCCCTAAATTTGATAATTGTTGGTGTTAAATAGGAAATGGGAAAACCGGGATCAAAACCGGGATCACGACCGGAATCACGACCGGGGATGATGTGATCAGTACTCGGGTGCTAAGTCGATCTCTCGGCCACTCTCGGCACTACCTCGAAACAATACCCCTAACCGCAACCTCTCTCACATTCCTCTTAGTGCCAGACATTTATGGCCACCATACACACCAGAAATGTGTATAGGCACTTCACATATGTGTATTTGGCCTGTAGGTCAGTAGCACAAACTTTGAAATTACATAGAGCTTGCGGGGGCCCGGCAGTGCCGCACGAGGTACTTTCGTAACCACATCTATAAAACTAAGTGCACTGCTGGGTTTGATGTTTACCAGACTGAAAAATATCTTGGGGGGGGGGGCGGCAGGTTGCAGCAAATGCACTTTGATGGATTTAAAGCCTTGCTTGGTCGCCGGCAATGCCGCTGTCATTGATTCCGGTATCTACATAACTAAGTACAATACTGTCCAAGTCTTCATAAGTACTGAAAGCATAGCACTGCAAAGACCTTAGGGGGCGATATGTTTGCGGCAAGTGCAGTCTGATGGATTTAAAACTCCGCTTAGCCGCCGTCGTTACCGCCGGTCGTGATCCCGGCTTTCATCCCGGTTTTCCCATAACCCATACTTTCACGTAGGCTCTTGACTGGCACCAGTGTTGGCACTGGGTCAAACAGGGGTCAAGTGGTTTGACCCCCAGCTTCAGCCATCACCTGTGTGCCAATGACTCTTAAAACTCTTATGAATCGTTTTGGGCCAACAAATGCTTGTGGGATATGCCCACTAACTTTAGGTAGTGGGTTCTAAAGCACCCTAATGTTGTAGAGGCTCACCAAAGTATGGAACCTTTCCCACCTCAAGCAGAGCCAAACATTGTCATTTGTCGAATGAGTTCGATTCCCAATGCTGCATTTCTTTTTTTCGCATGAGCGATATTCTGCGCATTCTGAGGTTTCCGCGGTATGATAAGATAAGCAGAGCAAGTGCAAAATTCAATGCCTTTGAAATTTACCCACCTCATTTAAACGCGGAATAATGTTGGCAGTGACTTGCCGCTGTCCCCCGACTGCATTTCGTCCCTGTGTTGGCCCTTCCAAATTGAAGTATTTTAAAGAGAGCAGATATTAAGGTCTCTTTCAATTTTACAAGTTGTTGCAGTTCAGTTTCGATCTTCTTGAGATTGCTGAGTCCTAGAACCAGAAGAATCCACCTACTGCTTCCAAATCGGAGCTTATGCCTGTACCCCGATTTGGTATCCATCTCAATGAGTTCAAGATGTGTCATCAATGAAGGTGTTTTCCACATGCTGCATGTCGACTTTTAACTTCATGAAACTGTTGTCGATATCAACCACTCCGAGTTCCGCAGAAAGAGAATGTGTCAGCTCACCCGCGAGACCTGTGATCCCAAGGATCAGCACCTTGTTCTCAGCCACGGGATGCAGATCCATTGAATCTTGAGCTGGTATGACTCCCAATTCACACTGCAGCTTGTTGACTCACAATGTTGTGAAATAGGTGTTTACATGTTGGAATGCGGAGCTTACACGTGGTCTCGTGGGCAAAAAGAAGATTGCAGCAGTGCACAAGCAAAAGCATTTGTATCTGTCCCCTCGCAACTTTGACGATCTACGGAAAATTGTCAATGCGATGAGAATATGTCTCCCCATCTTGTACACAGACTGGCACTATCACCTCATAATTTGGCAGATCCTCCAAGAGGCGACACTAGATCTTTTTAAAAAAGGTGTCCCAATAATATGTAAGTTTCTGCCGCTGTACAAGATCATTCAAACGGGTTCAAGTCCGGTCTGGTGGGTATCCCCGCTGCGGAGGATACCTGTAATCTCCGCACTGTGTTTGCCGCTGGACTTACGAAGCTCAAGATTCACACTGACCAGGCACTGATCAGCGACTACCCGTTGATCGAAGCTGTTTACAACCTCTACTCCTGCACACTTTCTCTCCCTCTGATGCCTGTCTTGTGCTAGTGTTCCATCTCACTATCCATTTGTCATATTTCCAGTTGGACAGCTGGGATGCGGAGAGTGTGGCTCGAGCAAATAAAATCCTTGAACACCTGTACAAGGTTTACAGGGAGGAGTTGGACGACAATCAGCCCACACTGTTCGCCACTTCGTCCAAGCTTCCGGCATCTCCTTCAAAGGGGATTTTCTGCTGTGCAATCGCTGGGGGGAGCTTAAATTAACCCACACTGAAATGCAGACGGAGTTAGAGGTATTCTTCAGTGGTATCTATCCGATGTCTGATTCCGATGATGTGAAAGGGCACTGGTGATGTGTCCTCACTGATTCAGACAGAAAGACAGGAACAGTGATCTAGATTGTTGTAGTGTAAGCGAAAGACAAGATAGGAATACATGAAAAGAAATAGTAACCTAGATTGTCGCAGTGTAAGTGAAAGACAAGATAAACAAGTATAACTGATGGGAAAGGTTTAAATACTGGGATCATCCATCAAAGATGGTTAGTAATAATTGGACCGGGTTTCATCAATCAATGTAAGTAAGTGCCAGACTTACACAATGATGTTTTGGCCTGGTGGAAGGTGAGTTCATCATGGAGCCAGTAAATGTCACTCTTTGATCTGATGGCCTAGCTGCAGGCGATCCACTTCCTCATCCTAACTCGGATTGCCCGCAATGTTCTGGCCATTCCCAGTGTCAGTATTGCCGTGGAGCAGCTGTTCTCAAGCAGCAAGCATACAATGTTGGATGCACATTCTTCTATGGTGGCATCAACTACCTCGTCTACCGTAGTCACTGAGGAGCTCCTGAACACAGGCTTTAGGATTGGCGAAGACTACTTGGAGGGGGTAACAATCTGTTAAATATGATTGAATATGAGTACATTATCATTAGAATACATGATGATACTGGTACAACTAAGTATGGGCCCGATCCTCGCAATTATATTACGATTATGTTATATTATGGGTTCCGTTTGTATTTAATCATAATTGTCCAGCCCTACACATCCATATCACAATTTATTTTTTACCTAGTGTTGAAGACTGTTCCCTCATTACTAGTTAAATACCACCACACACTGTTCAGGGTTCCGCAGCACCAACTATTAATGCATCGCAATCATTCTGTTCAGTCTTGCAACATGCTAGAAATATAAAATCCCACTAAAAAACTGGCAGACAAGTAAGAAGCGGCAGCGACTGCGTCGGGCTGTATAGAGGAGTGGTGGCGAGGAGATAGGAGCAGTGCGACAGGGTGGGTGCATGTCATATCTATATAAAAAAAGATGTGGTTTGTAGAGACAAAAGTGGAACCAGGTGGAGCATTAGATGACATCCGCTCCACAGGTTGCTGCAATGTCGAGTACATTTTGAATTTGCATCCGCCGCTCCACCGCAATCTTCAATTCTCCACCAAACTGGTGAGTTTCTATTTTTAAACTGTCGGGATGTTGAATGCCTCGCTTTCTGCTCCAGAGAGTGAGTGTAGCAGGCACAGGAGTATGATGATTGGCTCCCACGGTTCCCCGGCTCCGCTACGATTCCAGATGTCCGATGGATGCTTTGGCCAGGGCCCCCACCCAGAAAGTATGAACTGAGAGTGAAAGCAAGTCTAACGAGCGGCACAGGCATAAAGCAGATTTGTGGCAAATGTAATCCTTAGTTTTAATGTGGGCAGGATGCAGTGTTTTCAAGTAACAAGGGAATAATTTGTATCATGAAGGCAAGAGTTGGGCGCTGAGAAGCAGGATGAAGGCTGGCAGCTTTGAAAATGCTGCACATGAGGTCAGGGGGTGACACTGTACGGCTGCAAAGACTAGAAAGATAAAGGCAGGTTATGATTTTACATGAAAGCAGAGTTGTTGGAGAGGTCTGAATGAAAGATTGGAATAATTGGCTTTCGGAGGCAGCCTGAAGACTATGTGTCTGAGATGCTGCCAGTGAATATGTATCTGTCCAATGGGCCGGGACGAGCCAACCGGCGGTTGGTGACGAGCGGCCACTGTTCAGATTCTTTACTTTACATCCATGGAGAAGTGCAAGGTACAAGGGTCTGGAGGTAATGGTCAGATACGAATGTTGGAATCCGAAGATTTCGCATTCCAATTGTGCTCACTGAGCAACCCGGCTTAAATTCACACCAAAAAATTGAACGGAACCGTATTTTAGGTTTAGAACACAAGTTGGCCCACCAGATATATATTCCTAAGTTCAATTAGGGTGAATTTGAAGAGAGATTGAGGAGTACGACTTTCTGCTTGAACTACGACTCACCCGAGATGCCCGAGGCGCAGTTCAACTTCCTCGGAGGCATAAGAGTATAATAGATCAACGGTGTAGAGGAGAATGAAGTTTACCCTACCTCTATAAATCAATTTGAGGTGATATAGAAAGCACCATACTAATAGCATATGAAATACTTCCACTCCAATGAAGTCAACTTCTCACCCGTGGGCATGCAGGTTCAGGATGCAAAAGTCAGAATTATGGGCGCCCAAAAAAAATCACGATCCAGAAGGATGAAGGTAGGTTATCCAAAAAAATATTAATGCTGAAGATTTCAATGTCGTTAACTCCGTGGCGAAGCACGGGTAACTGCTAGTGTGGCAGGAAGCATGTGCATGTGGTCGTGTTTGGTGCGTTTGGTGATCTCGGAGCTGTTCGGTATGCAGGCGTAACGTGATGCGAAGTGTGTCATCATTCAGAATCTGGCAAGGTATTTTTTAACATTTCTCAGTGCCCCAGGCATCATCAATAATCAAATTGGCTTCACAAAATTCAGCAATACTTGACCGGTATGTGATTTATGGATCAAGTACTGCAAAGATTCTGACCTGTTATCAAGCCTTGCAGTGAATTTGAACACGGCTCACTGGGCCAGAAGAAGTGAGAAAGAGAACACAAAGGGAACCAGAACCCTGTGTGTTTTCTTTCATGCTACCAATTTTCTTTTTTCTTCTTTTTGCTATTTTCCCAGTTCAAATATTCAGGTTCAAAATCTATCAATCCACGACATTTTGTTGCTCAGTGGGCGCGACACCAGCGAGAACTTACCAACAACATGGAACGATTATTGAGCACCCAATGAAATCAGAATATTCAATCTCAAATTTAAACTTTGCGGAGGAGAGCTCAAGAAGCAGAACACCGTTTTGCAGGCTGATTTGTGGCTGAGCCAGAGTGTGGGACATTTATATGCATATGTCAAGCACATTTCTTCATCTCAGCAGATCCAACACAGGCTCTGGACCAGGTGCTGAACCTTGAATATGCTTGCATGAACATCGGCATCGGGACAGATATTGGGAGAGTGATCGGAGTCAGATGTTAAGGTATGAGTCAATGGAAGGTTGACCATGAGTGGCATCTTCAGTAAATTGCATTCCAGGCAATGTCCGAGGCCCAATGAATTACAATGCACATTTTTAATGCACCATAGTGTAGCATGGGTTACTGCCAGTACTCCCAAACAGCTGTTAAAAATTGAAAGTGAGAGAGTTGAGTCCCCCCTTCTCTCCCTTCCTCTAGACCTCCTCCTACTCAGACTTCTAAGTTCTATTTTATGCTCCTAATACCGTCCGGGAGATAGTAGGCACCACATGTTGACGAGAGTGCCGCAACATATGGTGGAGCCACCACAGTGCTTGCAAAGGTTCAATCATCATAGCTGTTCGAGTGACATGGAAGGCGTTGGAGTACAGGGAGGGCACCTGGTAAAGAATAGGATCAATTCTGAATTCAGGGATCATAGTGAGAACCTGGCCCAAAAAAAAAAAAGAGAAAGACGGTGTACCAAACTTTGATACGTGTTGGGTGACTGACAGAAGTTGTGGCTTAGCTCTTTTTCCAGTCCTTTTTCGCTCTTTTTTCATTTCCCTGCCAATTGAACAAAAAGGAAGGAGAAAGGAGGTCAAAAATTGCCGGCCTTGAATTTCATCCCGGATTATTTACTTGCGCTGGCAACTGTTTTTGCCTCTTCAGGCCGCGATTGTTAGCCTTCCCGATTAGGCTCGGGACAGTCAATGGCCACGTGAGGAGTGCACACAGCATTCTCATAAAACCTCATTGTCCCCCCTCTTATCAGCCTCCGCTCATCCAGTTCGCAATCTGAGCATGCTGTGTGCATACCCTCTCATCTATAATCTCGCCACCCGAGCCTCCGGGCCGCCGTTGAGGTAGACGACTTAGAGTGTTGCAAATAAAGGGATTACTTGGTCATATTTCTGATGGCGAAAGAGTACTAGATAGTACTACTCTTATGCCATCTTGTTTCACACACGTATCACTTATGTCTCCATGACCACAACTTCAAGTAACACATATCATGAGTTGAATCCCTCTGCCCCCCATCAAGGGTTTTGTAAGCACAAAATGTAGAGTGAAGACCATTGACCCTCAACATGGGAAACAAACAACAGAAAACTGCACCTCGAACAAGCAATGAATCCAAATGCATGCTTCACTGCATTCAGCACCATAGATCAGTCATTGCCTAGTCGTGCCGAGTTGCCGGCTAGGTCCGTCGAGGTGTGGCTATGTGTTGCCATACGGCTAGCACAGCCCGGTGACGGTCACCTAGACACAGCCCGGTCTATTTTTGTCGAGGCCTGTGCCCAGCTAAACTGGGCTGGTAGAGGTGCCACGGCGCCGCCACTTCCGGTTATCTCCGATGAATCAGTGATTCAGCTGATGAGCCACTTCAATCCGATTTTCGCACTTCATATAGGTGCAAAATAGATGCTAGCTGCCCTACGACACCTCACCAGACGCCCGAAGCGCCCCAGGTACTCACTTTTTTTTGTCTATGTGTGGTAAGCCTGTTCCACGTGCCTCGCTGGCACACTTCGGCTAGCTCTGAGTATATACGAGAGTAGTGGGAGTGGGACTTGCACAATTAAGCAAGTCCCACTAATGATGGGCGGGCCGAAGTATCCATCAGTCCATCAATTATGCGGCATCATCGGCACTTCCACTGGGGGAAGGCTCCCCCAGACTCCACCCCTTCGCTAGCGCTGGCCTTTTCCGCTGCGCACGGAGCCTTTTATTATCATTTTACCGTGTTTTTGCGGCTAATTAAGAGTTTTTTAATGAATATCTTATGCGGGGGAGACCCCGCGGACCCCCCTTGCCGCTTGCCGTGGAGGCCCACTGCATGGAGCTTTTCGCTCGCCGCCGGACCCACTGCGTGGTGCTACCGCTCGCCGCGGGGCCCACTGCATGATGCAGACAACTTGTCACGATTTGACCCCAATCTAATCGCTCCAACACCGATCGATGCGCACGTGACCCCAGTGCTTGTTGCACGAACACTTCACGCCGATGGCATAACGTGGGAGGACTTTGCTGGCTAAAGATCACACGGCAACGGAACACAATAGTTGTTTCCATGGACTATATTTAGTATTGACACTTGACACTTGACGTCTCCGATCACGATTCACCTGGTAACCTCATTGTATTATATACTTAGCTACTTAAGTTCACACAGTTCGACAAACAGTATAAGTAGAGTAGCTATTCACTTGTAGTTCTTTAGTCTTTTATTCAATCATCTTTTCGAGACACTCCCCTCACACCACCCAATCCACTCTCTAGCAGAGTTGGACGCAAAGTCTTGACTGTGACACAACTCGGCGGCGGCTTAAACTATGAGTGATTTATTGATGGCTGAATTACGCGAGTCCCACTATTGGTGTCGAGTCTCACTAACGAGCGTTAGCCAAGCTTAGCCGAGGATTAGCTGAGTCCCACTCCCACTAATCTCGTCGCCCCTCGCTAGCTCTCACCCTCTGCTGTCAAGCCAAAATAATCAGGAATGCAAACGGGAACTTTTGCCGGGACAATGTGAAGTGGAAGCAGACCTGTGATACAAAAGCACCAGCACATAGGAAACTCGCTCTCATTATTGCTGATCAAGGACAAGGGAGCTGCTCCCTCTCAAGCAATAGCTCAAACGGCCAGGGGTATCTCTAAGTATGTCATTCAATGCTTGTGCCGATACATTCTCAGTTTTGAATCTGTATGCACCCCAGACATTCTTAGACTCCCAAATGACTGACAAGACATTGGTGTAGAATCTACTAAACAATGAGTGGCAAACTTAGATGGCATGCTCCCAGTTCGATGAACATGAAAATGTCGGGAATCATAAGTTCAGGTTCCCCTGGCCCAATTCGTGCCGGCTGACGATTTAAAGCCCAAGAAAGCCAGGGCCCCAGTGTATTCCAACTTTAAGCTGGAGGTCCAGTGTTAGTGGCTCAACTAGCCACGACAAAATCCCGTCCAATAAAATTTAGCTGAAGAAAGAATCAGCCAATGTTTGACAGCGTGACTGAATTCGGTGCCGAGCACGTGACCATGTCGCGGCAAGCTCTGTGGGCGGCAACCCCGCCATTCCAAGGGTGATGGTAAAATTGGGTGCCAGGCTGATTACGACTGAATCCGCTGGGCAGCAAAACCCTTGGCATTATGAAGCCATTGGCAACCAAATCAAACCCTGGGAATGACTAATTTTTCTCTACCTCCTCGGATTTGTTTAGATTTTTTTTTTCCAGTCAAAAGTGCACAGCCACCAATCAGTCTGCCCACAGGATTGCGCCGCAGGATTGCGCCGAAGTATATAGGGCATCATGAAAAACCACGCGGTCAGTGTTTTGAACTTGGCCTTCGAGGAGTCAAATGTAACTGCTCTTATAATTTCTAACATCGGGAGGAGCAGGGCTGAAGTGGCGGATAAGAGGAGTCGGTTCAATTCAGACTCTAACACCACCGTATCCGATGAACTGTTTCATCTCGTAAATTGCAATCCATTGGAATACTACAGTAATACCAATATTTTCCAACAAAAGCTTTGGCTGATGCAATTCCATGGTCCAGACCTCTTGCGGTGGTGGAAACTCGCAGAGAGCACTAAGCACTTGACGGAGTTCCAGATGGGCACTGCGGTGAAAGGTGGACTCCGAACCCTCTCATTCAGAAGGTAAAATGAGAACTCACGGGTGTCAGGAAGAGGTGTGCGGCTCTTCCTTGATCGTTCGTGCACTGGAGTTGAATTCGATTAGAATGTCGAAGGAGTAAGCAGGCGATGTGAACCGACCTGGAATGGAGTTGCGACGGTAGCGCACTGCGTACGGACGTAAATAAAGTGAACAGCTATTCAACCTTTCATGCTGAGACTCACTGGGGGCAAGTCCACATCACCCAGGGCAGCGATCGATGCAGTATCCGGTGTGAAAGGGGTGCACTGTAGGCATTGTTTTATGACGGCATCCGGGTATGTAAGTCGAAAGCACTCACAGCGGTAGAACCCGGTGCTGCAGTAACTGTTCGTGTAGCGTTAATGGCCGCAGCGCCAGAAAGACTCATGGGAACCTTACCTGCTACGTTGCCAACGGTACCGACGGTACCAGGGTTGTCATTTATGGGAGTACCAGGTGGGCACTGAGATGAAACGCGGGCTCAGAACGCTCTCACCTAAAAGTGAGGAAAGGAACTCACCAGAGACAAGTTGAGTTGCGTGGCCCTGTCTGGGTCGGTTGTGCACTAGAACTCATGCAGAACCGCAAAGATACGAGTGAGAAGAACTCACGGGGAACGGGTTGGTGAAAAAGCTGCACTGCATCGCGTGTGAGGATCAAACGAACTGTGAAATATTTTGTGCTAAACTCACGGGGTTCAAGGTCGCGTCAGGCTCGTCAGGGTTTCCGAAGGCAAGAGCAGATATGTCGAGGTTGGTGCACTGTAGGGTATTATTTTAAGACGGCATGCACGTATGCAAAGTGCAAGGACTCACAGCGGTAGCGACTGAGTTGGCAAAATCTGTTGGGGTATCGCTTGCTGCAGCAACTGCTGCTTGCGTAGCCTCTCCTGCTGCAATAGCTACTGGGGTAGCACCCCCTGCTGCAACTGCGGTTGGAGTAGCGGCGACTGCGGCAGCGCCAGCACCACCCTTATGGCGGAGGTTTCGCTCCTACAGCAAAAGAGATGATCAATACTGTGATCGAACAAAAACTAAAACAAGCGTACCACAAGGCCATCCGGGCCAATGGGTGCGGCGATGGCCATGAGGGAAACAAAGAACGGCAGGATGAGGAGGAGTTTGAACATATTAACGTCGATAGTGCTCTGCACGTGGAAGAGGAGGACCAGGAAATTGAAAAGTCAACTAGCGAAAGAGAACGAAACAACCACAGGTCGTTTGAGAACGTGCCAAATGAAGAAGAAGGGAAAGCACGATTAAGGCCGGGTCATTTCCAAGCCTTTATAGGCCTTCTCCAACGTCGTTGCTAAGATGTCCAGGTTCGAATCAGACTGCCGCGTGCCCGTACACCGGAAGCAGAGAGCGGGAATAAGAGCTCTGCCTTCCTGTTGGGCTGGGAATGGTTACAATAGTGTCGTTCAATATCATCTCGCGGGTCCAACTCAGATTGTAACGCGCATGTAGATCCCTCCACTGTGGGCAACCATCGCTATCGATTTGATTTGAACCCGCGAGATGTCTTGGTGAACGACTTTGCAGATCCCCAACGGTGGGCAACCACCGCTGTTACGATCTGATTTGAACCCACAGGATGTCCGGATTCTGTGAGGGGCTCCCGAACAAGCTCCCGTCGCAGAGCCACTCAGCTCCCGATTGATTGCGAGCTATAGGCGATTTAATACAAGGATCCCGTAGACACAGGGTAATTTTTTTCGGCACAGAGCACATGCAGATGGGCGGGGACACAATTGCGCGGAAGTCGTTTCTCGGATGTTGCTGCGTGGCAACTTGGTTCTATTTGTCACCCATTGGCGCTCAAGAAACATTTGAGACGGATCCGTATCGAAACACCTACTAGTTGGCTGCCCCATTTACATCGCCAAAAGCGGATAACCCTCACAAGGGCCTCCCGAGGGCCTTGAGAGCCTCAAGGCCTCGCAAGGGCATTCCAGCTAGGGCTGCACGCCGTCCCGGTGACGGGGACGGCCGTCGTTTCGACGGGTATTGAACGGGCAAACCCGTCCCGTCTCCGTCCCGTCGGGAGGTCTCAGAAATCCTTGACGGAACGGGACGGGTGACGGGACGGCCGTCACCGGGGAACGGGAGGTGACGGCAAGTCGCCAAATTGCAAGGGCGAAAAATCACTCAAAGGAAACAGAACCAGAGGATATTCGAGCAGTGTATGTATTCATTTAGGTCCTAAGCATCACCGAGAATCTCCTTCACTGCATTTCGTGCAAGACGAAGCTGTTGTTTGACCATCATCAAGGTTCTATTGGTATGCGGCTTCAGACTCGCCATTGGAGGGAAATGGGGTCGCATCCTCCGGGAAGTCGATCTCGGAGGCGTCGCGGAGGTTGCCGTTGGCGTCGAGCGCGCATTGGTCGGACATCGCTGGTCGTTGTTTTTGCAAGCGGAACCACACCAGACTATATACCACTGGGAACTGGGTGTGAGTAAAAACAAAATACTAATCAGATGGTATTTATCCGTGAAATTAACCAGGAGAATGGAAAAAAATGGCAGAGGTCAAGAGCGCAAGGAGAATTATCCCCGAAAAGAGCGGTAATGAATTGCGAGTACTCAGCGAGCATCAGTCCAGACCGGAGAAACACCAGAAAAAGGTAGAAATTGAGGCGCGCATCGAGAATTGGCCCTGAAACAAAAGCGGTAATGAATTGTGAGCATGGCTTGAGACCGGAGAAACATAAGAAAAAGGCTAAATCAAGGGCAGAGCCAGGGTCAGAGCAATGGTTCAGGGAAGACAAGTAAACACCAATCAATAGATGATTGCCAGATTATGCGCGGCCCGGGCAGTGATGTACTGATAGCAGGCGAGATTTAGACAAGTCCGTCACTTTCCGTCACCCGTCGACGACCGTCGTTTGGCCGGCCGTCATGCCCTAGATCCGTCCCGTTGCCGTCCCGTAGAAAAATTTCTGGAAGCCCCGACGGACGGGACGGCTACCCGTCGTACGGGACCCGTAAAACCGGCGCGACGGGTACGGCGCGCAGCCCTAATTCCGGCCCTATACACGCCTTGCGAGGGCCTACCCAGGGGCTGAAATTTTTTCAAAAGCCTAGCAAGGTCGTCGACGACGAGGACTGGGAGGCCCTTCATCAGGAAAAAAAAGGATGGGTATGAAGCCCTACGTAGCTGGTGTTGTGCCTGTAGCACTGTCGTTACCCCCCTAAAATATAGTGCAATGTAGTTGAGGGCGGAAAATACAGATTACTATATTGGGTGCCGTAGCTATGTGGTTCGTCTCATAGCTTCGTAGCTAGATATTGCTGGAGTCCATATAGAGCCAGGTAGATTGATATAGTGCTTCTGCCCCCCCGTTGGTAGCCAAAAATCCCAGTGCAATAGCACGCGTTGTCACGAAAATAAATAATATTAGAGATCGGAGTGCATTTTATATAGGTATCGAGTTAACAATTTTCATCGTCGCCTTGTTCCCCCTCGGATTCAGTCAGGTCGTCGTCCACATACTCTTTGATCGCGGCATCAAGGTCTGCCTTGCGGAGAACCGATGTGCTGCCGGCGACAATGGGCTGGGCGCCCGAGTGGAATCTACAGTAGGAAGAGTCAGAAAGGGGAAAAAAATAGACGCAGCACGTACCGGCCGATGTTGTGCAGGCGGACAAGGATGTTGTCCAAAATCTTGTGGGGTTGCGTCTGGTCTTCAAACTTCTGAAGCGCCTGAATATGGCTTTCGTAGACGCTGCGATAATCGGTGGTCGTAAATGGGAGATCGGTCCGAATACCGGTCGCCCATTCATCGATCGAGTTTTCAATCTGCATGTGCACTGTTAGTAAAGCAAAATAGCAAAAACTATCACATACGGCAGTCAGGACGATGGCCAGGCCCTCCTTCGGGAACGGACTGAAGTCTTCCGGAAAGCTCGGACCTTCATCGCGTCGATTAGCAAACCACATGGCATTGACAGCTTTCTGGAAGATGGGATGACGATAAATCCCCTTGCGCTCCGTAATATCCTGACATGAATGCTTAGGCACCGAAGGAATATGATAACATGTGGATACACACCTTGAAAGTGAAGGTGAGGTTACTCTTCAGGTCCTCGCCACGCTGTCTGTTGCCGCCGATGGTCTTCTTGTTCTGGCCACTCTTGAAGTTGTACATAAGCTCGACGAGCGGCTTGACTTTTGTCTTGAGCTCCCCGCGGAAGTGCGAGCCACGGTTGGTTATCTACAAGTCGCCGCGTGTCAGAAGGTGCTGAAAAGGAAACAATGGCATACCAATTTGGAGATGGTCGGAGTCAGATCCATGGCTACATTGAGCTGCTCACAAGCTCGTTTCCATGCCGTACGCAGAAACTCGAGCTCCATCATATGATCGGGGAATGCGTGCTTGGTGCTGAGGAGGCAACGATAGATCTTGATGGCGAGGGCAATGAGCTCTTGAGTAACGTCGTCGTAGTCCTTGGCCTTGGGACGGCCACCGGAAGAGCTGCTTTTCTGAGCTTGCACCGGGCGCATATCCTCATCACCCGGAGAGCGCGGGCACTTGTCGCCGGCGGTCGGCGACGGAGTATGGTCACCACGGGTGCGGCTGGAGTTGCCCCATGGTCAGAGCTCAAGGAGCGTCGACGATTGCGCAGGTCGAGGCCAACGTGCCGAGGAACGTGCCCGCCATTGATGTTCTGCATCTATCGACAGATCAGCCTTTGAACGGCGTAAAAGCGGGCAGATGTACCAAAGGAGGAGAGGGAGAGCGAGCAGGAGATGCAGGGCTTCGACCCCGGAAGTGCACAGGGCTCCGGCTGTGAGCGTGGCGGGGCTGGGCATGGTGGTGCGAAGGGCGGCTGTGACTGTCACGTGCGTCACGGTGCTCCTCGCGGCGATGATAAGACGTGCTGTCGACACGAGCGGGGCTTGTCTGGCGCCAGTCGCTGCTCGGGAACTTGGGGAGTGGAGGCACCCTGCTGTCGCGCTGCGCCAAGCTTTTCTTGATTGTGGTGGGGCGCGACTGCACCACACGTGAAGTAAACTGTAGGCAGAATTGAATAATTAGTAGCCTTTGACTGATTTAAGGTGATGAACGTACCGAGCTGTCCTGTCGTGGCTCCAACTCCTCGTCGGGCTCCTGTCCCGTGGCTATGCGATCTCGCTTGCGGGCTGCCTTGTCGGCTTTCTGGGCCTTCGTCTTCTTGCGTTCTTCAGCTGCTCCGATCTCTTCCACTGAAAGCCAGATATTAAATGAGTTCGGAAGGTGAGAGAACGACTTACTGAGCTGCCTTGCCTTGGAACTGGGACGTCTAGTTCTGCCGCAGACAGGACTCTCCTCATCGTCTGATGAGTCGAGATCATCTGCGAGCCCAGGCATGCCTTCATCTAGGAACGGTTATTAGCGGCCAGAACAGCAATGGGGTCAACGATAACATACATTCATCGTCGTCTGCACCCTGTGCATGCGTCCCGGACAGATCTTGACGCCCGTCATGATCTGAAGGACGGTGAGCACCAGCCGCGACACGGAGAAGAGGATGGCATACTTTTGTTGCGGCCAGAGGCTTGACGCTGTTCACCATGGTGGTGGAGAGCTGCAGCACTGTTAGGTGGTTGCCCAGAGAGCGATAGCAAGACTTTACCTTGCTCATTTTCCTTATCGGCATTGTCCCGAGCACTGCGACTGGCGGCAGGCTGAGCGCGAGTGGTGGCGGGAGTGGCGGCGGGAGCACGAGTGGCCGGACGACCACGAACAGAGGGGGCACGCTGATCAGACATTGGTGAGAACGGTAGGGGAAAGGTGGGGTGAAAATCGAGAGGAGTGGGCTACAGTTACTCTGGGAGGAGAAGTGGGGGGCGAGTTGACGGGCGCACCTCTGCTTATATACCGGCGGGTGCTGGCTGCTTTTATAGCTCTGGGAGGCTTGTTTGTCAATAAAGTCGGTCGCGTTGAGTGGTGGTTGTTGGAGAGAGTTGACGTGTTGTTTTTCCAGTCACGAGGAATTTCCGGTCGTCGGCCGCGCAGTCGGCCGCAAAGCTGAAACACGTTGCTGAGATTGTAGAGTTATTGCGAATAGAACAATTGACTCACCCGCCCCGCCCCCCGCACCATGCCCGCCACATTCCGCTGCCAATACTGCTCGCGAGCCTTGCCTACTCGCGCTGGAGTTAGTCGGCATGTAGCTAACACGCCAGCCTGCCGCGAGAAATGGACACAAAATCTTGGCGCCATTACTGTTGCAAGGGACGAGGCTGAAATCCGGCCAGAGACCCCTGAAGTCCAGCCTCAGGTCGCAGACGATATGGATGACCCAATGAACTCACCTATGGAAAGAGCAGACAACTTTGTCCCTCCACCTCGCGCTGAGTCCCCGCCCCCGCCCGAACTGGCTCCACAATCCCGTCGTGCTACAGTCGAGGAGGTGCTTGACGAAGATGACCCCCAGTACTTCCGGCGCTTTGTCGAGGCTTTTCCGGGCGACGAGGAAGACCATACATCAGCGGCCGGGATACCGTTGAGGCCCGGGGAGACGCTATTCGAGCGTATGCGGCGAGAGCAGGAAACGATGGGCGACTCCAAGTTCGCGCCGTTTGCTGGCGGTGACGAGTGGGATTTGGCGCGTTGGCTGTCCAAGAACGTGAGCCAGACGGCTACGGACGAGTATCTGCAGCTGCCGATTGTGAGCAAAATGTCACACAGACGGACCTCTGCTTACAATTAATCCCAGAACAAAAAGGCCAAGCTGTCCTTTCATAACAACCGGGCGTTCCTTCAGAAGATCGATGCGCTTCCCACGGGGCCAGATTGGACGTGCGAGATCGTAACTGTAGCGGGTAACCGACTGGACGAGAACAACGAAATTATGTCGGAGGAGCTGGAGCTTTGGAAGCGGGATCCTGTTGAGTGTATAAAAGAGTTAATGAGCAACCCCGCGTTCAAAAATCATATGGCGTACGAACCTGAGAAGGTTTACACCAACCCAGAGGGTGATGAAGATAGTAGGATTTTCGACGAGATGTGGACGGCCAATTGGTGGTGGAAGATCCAGGTAAGCTTCAGGTTCTTCGAGAAGTTGAATATGCTAACGTTCAACACAAAAACTCTTACCTCCGGGCGCCGTTGTTAGCGGCCTCATCATCTCTTCAGACAAAACGAAGCTCTCGCAATTCCAAGGCGATAAGACTGCGTGGCCGGTCTACATGACCATCGGAAACATTTCTAAAGAGATTCGTCGTCAGCCTACAGCCCATGCGACGGTTCTGATAGGATACTTGCCCGTCTCGAAGCTCACCTGCTTCACGGATGATACTCGCTCGCTGGCAGGCTACCGCCTCTTCCACCACTGCATGTCCCTTCTCCTCAAGCCTCTCGTAGCTGCAGGGAAGGAGGGGGTCGAGATGGTGTGTGCCGATGGTTTCATCCGCCGCATCTTCCCGATTCTCGCCGCATATGTCGCGGACTTTCCGGAGCAATGCTTGGTGGCGTGTTGCAAGGAGAACCGTTGCCCCAGATGTACCGTGGGACGGAACGAGCGGGGGGATCGCCTCCATTCCCTTCTAAGGGACGAAACGACCACACTTCGAGCCCTCGAGGACTACCGAACCCACAAGGATTCAGCTCGGTTTGAGGAAGATGGAATTCGCGCGGTGTACACACCTTTCTGGGCGGAGCTTCCCCACACTGACATCTTCGGATGCTTCACGCCCGACCTCCTTCACCAGCTACACAAAGGCGTCTTCAAAGACCATCTTGTCAGCTGGTGCGAAGAGCTTATTGGGAAAGACGAGTTGGACGCACGGTTTAAAGCCATGAATGGCTATCCAGGCTTGCGGTACTTCAAGAAAGGGATATCCTCGGTGTCGCAGTGGACGGGGACTGAGCACAAGGAGATGCAGCGTGTGTTTGTGGGCGTGCTAGCCGGTGCCGTTAACGCGAAAGTTCTCACAGTCGTCAAGGCATTAATCGACTTCATTTACTATGCTCAACTTCAGTCGCACACCACGCGCACCCTCGATGCACTACAAAAATCCCTCGACGCCTTCCACGACCACAAACAAATCATTATCGATCTCGGCGTCCGAGAACATTTCAATATTCCCAAATTCCACGCCATCCAGCATTACGTCGATTCCATACGATCCCTCGGCAGCCCTGACGGTTACAACACCGAATCCCCAGAACGCCTTCATATTGACTTCGCTAAAAAAAGCTTACAGAGCCAGCAATCGCCGGGACTACGTCGAACAAATGGCCCTCTGGCTCCAGCGCCAGGAGGCTGTTGCCCTTCGTGCGTCCTATCTAGACTGGTGCGACGAGCAGCTGTCCCGGCCCCAGCCCCCCGATTCCTCCGACTCGGACGACGAAGACTTGGATGAGGAGCAAATCACAGTATCTCTGCCTTCCACCTCTCCGAAAGCTCCCCCACTGAAGGCCTACACCATCGCTAAACGCCCCACAACTATCAATTGCACTGTCGCACACTTTCAAATTCAGCATGGCGCTGCCGACATTATTCCCGCTCTCACCGCTTTCCTCAAAGTCAATTTTAAATCCTGCCCCGTGGTCCCTGGTCCCTTCGACCGTTTTGATCTGTATAATAAAATTACCCTACACCTCCCTGCGAACCGCTACCTCTCAAAGCAACCGCGCACCAGCCGTATACGCGCCGTCCCTGCCGTCCCTGCAAAGGAGCGTTCTCGTGGATCTCCGGCTATTTTTGACACGGCACTCGTTGTAGACGATCCTTCCCAGTATGTGCCTTCTTCTGGGATTGATGGTGTGTTTCGTCTTCATTCTGTTCAATTCCATACTCACCTGACGTTGCGTAGGTCTTCGACCTGCACAAGTCCGTGCAATCTTCAGCCTCCCGCCCCAATTCGGCTCTTTCCCCCATCCACTAGCTTACGTCGAGTGGTTCACCCCACTTAACAGACCCGACCCCGTGTCTGGAATGTACACTACCCACCGCTCTACAGCCTCGCATCGCCGCCGCGCAGGTGTAGTCTCCGTCGAGCATCTGGTCCGCGGCTGTCATTTAATGGGAAAATGCGGTGCCTCAATAGATCGTAAATGGACCTCAGCTAATGTTCTAGAGACGGCCCCCATGTTTTATTTAAATCCTTACATACTTGTAGATAGTTTTACTCGAGATAGATTCACTTAAACACAATTTTGGATAAGCGGATTTTCAGTTCCGGCTTGATTGGCACTCAATTTCCCAATTGGGAGAGTGGCAGTGCGAAATTTAGCCGCCGTAGGCGCCAGAGTCTTGGCGGTGATGGCGATAGCTTGACATCTCAACTATGTTCATCAATGATGCGCTACATCCCGGAGGCTTGATGCTACAGAGACAACGGCTCCTACAGAGATGCCCAGTTGTCTACAGGGTGCTATCTTCCCCAACATATTTAACTGGCCAACAAATCCCCAGACAGTTTTTCCTGATGTTGCTAGGGCAGCCGGGCTAGTGGTCCTCGCAAGGGCATTCTAGGCCTGGGGCGCTTTCGCCAGCTCTTCCAGGGCTCCCGACCCATTTCATATTACTTACAGCACTTTTCATAATTATGCGGAAAACGGATTTTTTTTCCAGCTGTGGTGGTTTGTTTGGTCCAGGACCCCGAAACTCCCTCCGCGCGACAAAGTGCGTCGCATTCATTATATACGGGTTGTGCGGTAGTGGTATTGGTAAGTAGTAGTGTATAGTAGTAGCCAAGCAGTGGCAGTCAAGAAATTAAGTTCATCTACCCAAAAATTAGGCCTTGTGGAGGGTTACGAGAGCCCGTGCGGCCGCCTCCTGTCCGACGGCGTCCTCGCCCGCCCCCCACAGGTCGAGACTGTCGAAGTCTTCTTCGTCTGACACATACTCGTCCTCCTCAGTATAACGGTAGCCGAGAGGGACAGCAACAAACTTGCTGCGAAGAGGGCAACAATAAAAAATGTTTTTCTCGCCGTCTCCAGCGGCAATGCGGGGGCCGTAGAACCGCTCCGACCCGCCCTCAGGGAAGCGTCGTTCAAATGCCACTTTCTTGGCTGGTGGAGTCGCAAGTGGATCGGCGGTGGGCATCGCATCAGAGTCGCCGCGCTTCCTCTTCGCGTTCGGACCATTCCACCACGGCTGGGACCCGGCCTTGATGCGGAGGACATCTCCCTTCTTCATTCCCAAGCCCACCAGCTCCCGGTCCTCCACAAGATGCAGGATGTCAGGGCCATACCCCTCCTGCTTCATCGCGAACTCATACCTGCGGGCGCCGACGATGCCAAGGCTTTTCTCGCAATGATCAAGAAACCTCGGCAACTTTGTCGGGGACGGAATAACCGGTGAGCCGACGACAGCGAGACCAACTGGCGCCTTGGTAGGTGTGCTTGGCAACTGAGCCTGGCGTGCTCCGAGTCCGGCAACCCCACCACCCACAAGTGCGGTAACCATTGTCGCCAGATGGCCGACAACGTCGGCAACACCGTCGCCTGTCGCAGATCCCCGGGATTTATTTACACCTGCCGCAATTCGTGCGGGATGAAGAGCAACTTGACGCTTGGCTGGATCAAAACTGCGGATGAAGCCTGGAGCCTCCTTTACAGTCGCCTGACCATCATACTAGGAATTCGTCAGTAGCTACCCCGCCACCCATAGCCATGTAATCACGTACCATAGCACGACACCATTCTTTCATCATTTGCGGAGTCAGAGGGCATGCTTCTCCAGTGTTCGGATCGATGTAGGTGTATCCCGCATCGTGATCATTCTGGTATTCTTTCTCGAGTTTCATACGAAGTCGGGCAAGCTCTCTCTCAAGATCGGAAAGGCCGTTACTATCGTACAAGGAAGGATTGTCACCGTGGACGTCCTCGTCATCACTCCCGCGGTTGAATCCACGCTATTTGAGACAAAAGTCAGTGCAACACACTCTGAAGCTGGTCAACATACCCCGCTCCAACGCCTTTGAATGTCGGCCATATCCACAAAAATTGTCATTTTGGGGGGTAATCCTTCGAGAATATCAGCGGCGAGGTCCGTGTATTCATCGAAGCAATCAATGTCGACAGCATCTCCCTTCCTACGACGCCGCAATTAGGTAAATTTGCCAAAAATCTGTTGCACTTACTTGACTCCGGGGAGCTGGACTTTGATGCTGTAAGTCATCTTCTCCGTTATGTTATACTTGTCTTCGCCATGCTTGACCAGGATGGCCTTGAGTACTGCAACATAATTGGCCTCAGAGGACTCGAAGAGGTGGGAAAACTCTTTTGTTTTAGTTTCCTTCTTCTCCTTCGGTTTATTCTTCGATTTTACTCCGGTTCCAGTGGTGGATGCAGGGACAATGGAGTGGTGTATAACATGGGCAGAGACTTTGGAAGAATGCTGTTGAGATTCCGTGTCTGGAGTCGTATCCGACGCCATGGTGGCGGAATAAAGATCAGAGTTTGCCTGCCAACAAATCCCACGCACAACCAAAACAAAGCTTTGACTCGAACCCACAACCATATGGATGCCACTCAGTTCAGAGATTTGCTGAAGCAACAGGGGATCGAAATCCCTCGCGAACTTGTCCAATATCTCCTTCGCAAAGCAATTATTGTAAGCATATATACTCTTTCCGGGGTCGACTGTACTGCAACTTAGTTCTTCAAAGTTGGGGAGCATGGAGAAGCGGGCTACATTCCTTGCTGAAGTCCCAGACCATCTCTCTATTCCATTCACTTGCTCGGCCGATAACCGACAAACCCCGACTCGGAACCGTCACAACTCCGATAAAATCGCACCGTTTCAACGCGGGGATCGTTACAGTAGGCCATAAATTCACTCGAATGCTGTCACATTACTCACACTATTCTATTCAAGCTATAAAACATATCCCGAAGCCTGAAAATACCCCCAAGCCTTCTGCGGAGTGATGTTGTGGCATGCGCGATCAATCAAACTGAGACAGGAATCCTTCCAATGACGACGAAGAAAGGCCTTGATTGAAGAAAAGGCTTGTTCAATTGGGTTGAAGTCGGAGGAATAGGGAGGGAGAAACACAAGCTTGCATTCTGGTAGCCATTAGCAGATGTCAATTAAATAGAGGGATCAAATACGTACGCGCTTGGTCTTCGACGAGAACCCGAATTTCCTCGGCATGATGGATGCTGCAGTTGTCCAGCACCAGAACACTGCGTGGGCCCGGGTAGGGGTTTTTAAGAGGGATCTATGGTCCCTGGTGAGTGTTATCTTCTGCCAAAGCTCAAGAAATACACACCACATGTTCTTCGAGGAAGGCAACGAAGCGTCGGGTATTCACAGAACCCTCGATCACATCATGGGCGATAATTCCATCCAGTGTGATGACTGGGAGAATGGAGTATCGCTTTCCACGCACGAAGACCCTGCGCTGAACGCAGCGCTTCCATGTGAGAGACCAGCCTCTCGAACGACCCGTGGTGCGATCATTCTTGGCGGCTTCGTCAATAAACATGAGCATGTTTGGGTCCGGTGCTATATCAGCAATCTTGTTCATGAATACGGAGCGCAGGAGGTCATTGCGCTCCAGCGCACGCACAGACACATTTGCGCGAGAAATGAAGCCGCCGAAGAGTGCGGAAGAGTGTTGTCAAGGAAACGGAGACGTCGCGCTGCGTGAGGAGTTTCTCCTGGATTTCATCCAAGTAAATGGTGTGGGACTGCTCTAGGAGAGTCTCAATGAACTTTATATCGACAGAGCTGAGTATCCGAGGACGGCCGGAGTAGCGTGCATGCGGATTATGTGATGTGCCGGAAATGGTGTGGCGTTCGAGAGTCGTGTACACGAAAGTCTTCTTGACCCCGAGAACCGAGCATATCTGGGGAACAGACATGCCCTGGTCAAAGAATAGAACAGGGACCCGGTCTTTGAGTCCTTTGCAGATGGTTCGGGACGGCATCTTACACAACGAGCGGTTTCGGGGTCCTGGACCAAACAAACCACCACAGCCGGAAAAAAAATCCGTTTTCCGCATAATTATGAAAAGTGCTGTAAAGCCAACTCAAAAATTTTTATCCGCAGAACACAATTTGTGACAACGATTTTACTGGCAGCCGCTTGAGGCCGAGAACAAGCCGACAAGCATGTGACTTGACCGCAAGTCTTGGCAGCCCTTGACACCCCCGAAAATCCACTCACAGAGGATTCAATTATTCAGCTATTAGAAATCGAAGAACATAGGGAGGCTTGGATTCGAAGCCTCTACATAACTATCTCTTCAGATCTGGGCTGGGGAAATATTTTGTTCCCAAAATCCACTAAATGTTTCGGCAAACTCCGAGTCTACTGATCACCGGTTATTGTGTTCCAGTCGCCATTCAGCTACTCTATTGATCGACTATCATCAATTTGCTGAATCGCGACTGGTTCGAGTCTACTCAAAAATAATAGAAGCACAGTTTTATTGAAGTCGACTATGAGCACATGCGAAACAGTAATACAGAGTGAATGCAACTGATATGTCAGTGAGAAGCATGAAATGTGTTTAAGCGAAGCTCACCGAGAAAATGAAGCAGAGGGAATACCTAGGCAACGATCAGCCAAAAGAACGGCCGCAAGGGCAGGGACATACAGTGGGCGAACTGGCATCTAATCGCAGCTAGACAACAGAATCTCAGTAAGGACAAATGTACGATCAAGAAGGGCACGGCATACAAATGAGAGAGGGAAAAAAGAAGCATCTAGAAAGGAATTTAAGTAAGACGACGGAGCCGCAATGCCTACATATAGAATAAGCTCACCCGATTCGTTGATACGGGCAGTCGTGGCTAGAGAAATGGTGTGTAACACGAAGGGGCGGCACGGCATTGACTTACCATTTAATTTATTAATGTATGGGCATTCGATTCTAAGGACACTAGGTGAGTGAATGCACATCAATGGAGAAGTACTGAACCCACCGTGAGCCGGCATAAGCGATCATTTGTTGGTCAACGGTAAAGATGTTATGTAGGCGCGCGTTACAGTTACGCGGTATCCCGTTGTCGAGTCCAAATAGGGCGGAGCTCGGCGTAGTCCAGACGTGACGTAGCACCTATAGAGTATTAAACGAGTATTGATCAACGATGCAAGAGACAAGCAAGATTACTACGCACCCGCAAGATAAGGGGACCACGAAGGAGTCCTTTGTCGAGGTCGTCTTCGTCGTATGTGCCTTCGGCCCAAAAGAAGGCAGGATACTCTGTTGCCTTGAGCTCGATGCGGCCCGCAACGAGGAGATCCGAATATATGTCGGAAAAACGTAAATAGCTTTCTCAGGCCTGGGCCTTAGAATGACCTAATAAGCCGCTCGGCATGGGACCAAACTTGAAACTCGTGGGACAGCTATCAGTACGTGCCGGCTCGAACGTAATTGTTTCATCCAACCACTGTGGTGCCAGACAATTCTTATTTGTATGGTAAAACAGGGACGCGTCCCGTTGCCTCTCCGGACCGGTACAGAGCGAAGGCGTGCGGAATCGCCGCTGGCCATTAACGGCTTAGGTGCGAGGTAATCAACATGTTGCGCGCGACGCGTCTAACTCGGAGCACGTGTGCGTGATTGCATTCAAACTCCGCTCTTTCCTAGTTTGGACTTTGCCTTCGTCGACGACTCAGCCGACCGAGCCTCGAAAAAAGGTGGACAAAAGAGCAAATTGGACATAAGCGCAAGACGCAAAAGATGACAGTCATCGATTGGTACAAAACAGGAAGGCGGGTTGTCACAATTTCGGTCGTTTATAATTGTGGTCGGTATATCTATGATCACAAGATGGGCTGACTCAAGATCCTATGCATATTCTACGGAAGTATATTTCAGGTGAGCGGGGGGGGCAACGTTCCGGCTATTTCTTGTGCTCTAAAGATCTCTTTAATGCTCAGTCCTTCGTTTATGATGTCCTTGATAGCGATCTCCCAATCACTGTTCCCACCTTTGGCGAGAGCGGACGGCCTCAGGAGCACCGGCGTCCCACGCAGCAAGCGGCTGGCCCCGGCGGATGTTCTAATATCAGTGATTACCAGCGCCGCTCCGGGCATTCCCTGCCTCTTCGCAAGGTCATCGGCCTCTTTGGTCACCTCGAGCATGGTTTGAAATTCCGCCTCGAATGGCTCCCCTTGAATTCGAAGTGTGTGTTCGGCGCGATCGAATACGAAAATGTCGATGTATTCGAACATTTTCAAGACCGCAGTTGGACGCGGCGTCCGTGTACGCAGTACAAGGACGATAAACTTGCTGTGGATGTTCTGGGGATGCTTGGAAAGTTCGAGGGCTAGAGGAGCAATCGTGACTGGCAGAACGACTGTAAAGAACGAAATCCATACCACCAACACAAATCCAGGTGTAAAGCATCGCACCCATTGCACTCTGCCATGCATCGAAATACGTTGCTAAATCTCTTGCCTCCGATGTGTTCAGGTGGCGCTGTCGCATCGCGGTCTGCTTTTTACACAAGGCCTTGTGACGCGGCCAATCCGCCCGTTGGCAGGTTGAGCTCTAGGTATTCGATCCGTGAGACACAATTCGAGGTGTGCCATCGATATCGACCTACGCAGTAGAACGCCGCCATGCACGACGAGCAGCGGGAAAGGGATGCCCCTCTGATTTTGGATGCGCTGCAGGCTTCGTTTGAGCACCAGCGCTCATTTATTTTACGAACGACGCTATCGGCCAGAGACGGTGGCATGTTGGGTGGCGTGGTGGGTGAAAGAAAAATACAACACCTCGTGGTGTCACATCAAAGAGTGCAAGCGACGCCGGATCAAGCGAATCGATATTCTTTTGGCGCCTCGCCTTCCGCATGTCTTCGTCCCCACCGCGGCAGACGCCCCGAATGGTCCAGCGCGCGCAGCGTACCTTGATTGTAACTCCCCGTGCCCACACCCATCCAGACCCGCCCGCCCGAACACCTGCCCGCACTCTCTCAGGCCCGCACGCCCGCACCTTGCAGTCCTGCCCTGCACGTCGTCGCACGACGAGACAAGACACGACAAGCCCGGCTTGACCTAACCCTCCTCGCCACTCCCACCGTCCACCGTTCACCTTCCCTCCTCACCGATCCAGCCTCTTCACTGCCTCGGATGTGCCCGGCATGTACATGTCCGTGCCACCCCGCGATTCGACACCGTCGCCTACGAACCTGGTGTATCATGCCTGCGAACGCGCGCGTTGGTAGCACCACGCGTTGGCGCCCCTGCCGTACCCGACGCATCCGCGTCCCGCCGTACCCCAACGTCCGTCAAATCCCGCCCAGCCGCCAAATCCGCTCGTTGCCCGCAGCGTGTCGGGCGCGCGGAATGTGCGCCCGCGTCGAGTTGCCTGCGCCTAACCGAGGCGTACGGACTCCCTCCAATCCCGTACCCGAAGCCCTCGCGGACCCCGGCTGGGCGCGCAGCACACTTGCGCCAAGCCCCACCCTCTCCTCGGACGTCGCACCCGAGCGCCCGCACCTCGTATTCCCGTCTCCCCGAGCCGAATGCAGACACCGCACCTGGTGTATCCGTTTTGTCTGAAATCCCGAGGGACCAGCGGACCCCGCGTTCGCAGGCGGCGTACCGGGCATACATGGCGATCCCCCGCCGTACGTTGACGCGTCTACGTCCACAAAATCCCGCTCGTGCGCGCTCGGCACGGATTCAGAGACGAATGTGTGCACGTCGAGTTGCCTACGCCCACCCGAGTTGTATGGACTCCGTCAAATCCCGTACCGGCAGACCTCGCGAATCGCCCGCTGGGCGCGCAGCAAACTTGCGCCAAGCCCCACCCTCGTCTCGGACGTTGCGCCCGCGCGCCCGAGTCGTCCCCGATCGCGCCATGTCCTGCGTTCCACACGCGCGGGCCGAGTCGTGCCCGATTGCGCCACATCGAACCACGCAAGGCGTCAAGCGTGCGGGTGGTGCGAGAATGGGCGTAGACGGCAGAACACGGCGCACCATCCGTTGCGGAGCGCTTTTGCGGAGAGGCTGTGCGTCCGCTGCTGTGCTCGACGCGCGTTGGACGGATCGGGCGCGGCTTGCAGGATGCGGTGGACGTGGAGGCGAGTCGGGAGCGCGCGAGCGAGCGGGTATACGGGGAGTATCTCGCTGTAAGAAGAGAATGAGGTGGAGAAAGGAGAAAATAGCGCTGGTCACACACCGTGCTCGTGAGACGGTCGCGCGCGCAGGACTTGGATGACGGTGAGGGCGGGGCTTTGAGGCGCGCGACTGAGGGGGGCTTGATTAGGAGATGCAGATGGAGACGCGGGTCGGGGTTCGTGCTCGCGCTGGGAATACCGCGCCGACGCATCCGCGCTCTCCGTCCCGATCACACCAAGCCCCCCTCTGGCCGCGCCCGTGCCCAGCGCAGCCAGCTCCGAGCTCCGCGTCCGAGCCCGTGCCCCGCCCCGTCAGCACCGTGGTACCCGCCCCGCCGCATTCTCACACCGACGTCCTGCGTTCGAATCGCGCGCAGGCCGATTTGCGCCCCAAGCCCGCGAGCGCCGGCGGCTGCGTTCACGCCGTGCGCAGATTCCGAATCGCCGAGTGCGTCAAGTGCGGGCGGTGCGAGCATGCGTGCGGACAGTAGAACCCTTCGTTGCGGAGCGTTTTCACGGAGGGGGTCGGCCTCCGCGTTCTGCGCACCCGGTGGTTAGACGGATCGGGCGCGCCTACCCGTGTGCAGGAGATGCAAGCGTTGATGATATAGACCGTCGGTGTGGTTTGCGGGGTTTGTGATGCGCGGCGTGCAGGATCGGAGAGCGCGTGGTGCGGGGCGGCGCGACGACGCTGATGCTTAAGGCGATGATGTGCGGAGGGGCACTGCGCCAATAATGGCGGCGGTCTATCGACGGTGTAGACGCGTATTCGGCGCCGGACTCGCGGCTATGTATGCGATACGCAGATGTCCCGCTCGTCGCCTCGACGCGCGAGGTGCTTCATGCCGTTTGGCTCGAGTCTGGTAGTGGTACGTCCGCCGCGCCCTCTCCGTGCCTTCAGTCGCTCTCATCCCGTACTCGCAGAACAACCCCGCGCGTCTTCGCGGCCCGCAGCACTTTGCGTGTCGGTCTTCGCGGCATACGATGCTGTCTTGGGCGACTCCAGGATGTGAAGATGCTCAATGGTCCGCTCGCCCCTTCTCCTTGGGCACGCAGGCTGCAGTTCGCGCGGGCGGATCTCGATGCTGATTGGTTTGACTCTGGTACGTCGTCCGCCACCTCGTGATTTGAGGGACCCCTCGGCCAGACTTCCACAGGATATGTGGCATTGGTACCCCACAGTAGTCCGAGGGGATGTAGGGTCCTCCTGCAGCATATTTGCGAACACTGAAAGGCCAGGAGAGGGGTCCGGAGGGTTTTCCGCCAAAATCTCGAGGGGATGAATCTTAATTGAGGTCTGCCAGCCGGTGAACTTTTTGAATCTGGGGAGTGAGTTTTTTTGTCCTCCCGAATCCAGGCGGTGAATCTCAAGAGGCGGAGGGGCTACTTTCCGGAGGATCAATGAGGGTGTACAAATATTGGGAGATCTTCCGAGGGAGGTATACGGGCGATATACTGTCCGAAAAATAAAGTATGCAATGGCACAAAAAAACCCTATGTGAAGAACGTTCTGTTGTTGCAAAAAAACGGAAACAGCTGTGACATTGTTGTTTTTATTTTTTGGACAGTATGTGTGCCATAGAGGTACATATTTTAGCTAAAAAGTGGTAAAGGGGTGAAAAAAAAATTTGACTGGTGCACCAAATAATTATGACACAGTATTACAACCATACGCGAGAGCCGAAATGATTCGAAAAAGCAGAAAAAATAATATCCAGGTTTCAGAGAAAGCAGCGCGACTTACCCTCCTCAACCCCTCCGCCTCCTTTCCGAGCGCGCAGCGTCTGCGCGGCGAGCACGCGGTGCCGGCGCGCGGCGTGTACTGTTGCGATGCTGCAAAAAACAGTCCAAGTCGTCAGTAACGGAGCGAAGCGAATCGACTCGAGCGATATGATGTGGGACTGCACTCTGATCCTCAGGAAACAGAGCCAACTCTTCGAAACCGGAGCCGTCGCCAATCCTAGGCGAATCGCGCCTGATCACGCCGCGACAGACGGACGGACGACGCACACGTTAAACCCGCACCTAAAACTTCCCAAAAGAGAAGACGAGCCCGGGGCTGCGGGTCCGGGTTCGGGCGGGGCGCCACGTCCGGGAGAAGCCAGCAGCGAAGCCCAACGAAGGACAAGGAACGGAGAGAAGCGCGACGGACGTGTGCGACACGCACTCGATCTCGTCCTCGGAGTCAGATCGGGCGCCATCATTGCAGAGAGGCCTCACTCGAGCACGCCAGCTCGCCCTACATTAACGAGCACCCCGCTCGCGCCCGTATCGAGTACACACGATCGCCCGCGCCTCCGCACAGCATGTCATGCCCCGACGCGCCCGACGCGCGCCTCATTCCGCTCCCCCGCATTTCGTCCCACCGCCACAGAATTGTGGAATCGAATACCCAGACGAAAAACCCACCTGGAACTAACGATCGCGGCCTTGCTTGGGCGGCGGAGGGCCGCGAGGGGCGGGAGGAGCGAGGCGAGCGTCTGGGCGAATATGTTAGTGTTAGCGCGCACTCGCGCATGAGTCCTCAGAGTAAGAACCAAACACACCAAAACCGCCCATTGAGTGCCTCGCACCGCATGCGATCGACGGCGTTGTGCGTCGCGCAGCGCTCGGCGGTGTTGGCGCGTCGCGCAGCGCTCGGCGGCGTTGGCGCGCCGCGCGGTCTTGCGCTTCGGGGGCCCAGAGTCGGGCTTGCCAGCGCCCAGGACTGTCGGTATTGAGCGGCGACGCGAGGACGCCAGGGTGGGGGATTCGGTCTTGATGGGCGAGGGGGTGATGGTTGTGGTGGGAGCGGACATGGTTTGTGTATCAAGAGTCGAAAAACTGATGGTCGGGGATTGCTCAGCGAGCCTCGGGGGGTAGTGGGTGGGCTGGGAGGTGAGAGATGGGACTACGGATGCGAGTGTTTGAGTCCTCGGGGCGGGGTGCAGGTGTCGAGTAGCGCGCAAGGGGGAGAGGAAGCAGCGAGCAGGGCTCAAGCGTACGTTCTCTCTTGGTGCGGTGCGAAGCGGTTAGCCGGGGATTCCTTCGTCAGGGTGGGGGCGGTGGGCGGGGCGGGGGACAAGAAGGAGGCGCGATTGTTCAGCGGCCTTACTTGCTTGGTGTGGCGGTATAGAGGGGCGGGGCGGGGAGTAGGGGCCGAGGAGGGTCGCGAGATCTGTTAAGAAAGTCGTCAGCTCTAGCTCTACAAACTTTCCCCCCAGCGCCCCGCGAGCGTCGCGCTCCCGCCTCCGACTTTCCGAGCACCCGGCCCAAAAACAGGTGCTAACTCACTCCAAGCGGGATCCTCAAACAGCGAAGGGATGTGATTTGCGGTGGTCATAATTGGTCATCTTGGTGGTCATAATTGAATAGGGCCAATTCAGTCCTCCCCCACCCGGCGCCGCCTGGCCGGGACGATACTCCTTGTTCCATTTTCGGAGAGTGCAAAACCCAAAGGCGATTGTGTCATGAGGATAAGAATAATAAAAATACAGGCTGCCGTCCACGGAGTGTTTCAACATCGCTTTTTCGCTTCGAACTTGAGCACCAACTCCAGCCAAAACTTGGCGTCGCAGTTGTGGAGCGACAGGAGTCAGGCTAGAATGGAGTGCTGATGGTCCAAGTTGGCGTCGAAAGTGGTGGTCAAGGTGGAAGCGATAAAGCGATGGCCGAAACACCCTAATGGATATTGTTTGGGGATTTGCGTTCCGAAGAATGGCGCCAGGGAGTATTGGGGTCAGCCCAAAAAAACGGTTGTAATTTGGAGGAAGCGGACTTGACCACGCAATTGAACCTATCGATATCATGACTCATGAGTATCAGGAGCTGATGGTGGCGGATGAATGTACTCGACTGACATTCGAGTGTTCAAGCGCGGACGAGACCGTCGAGACCTTCTCGACTATTTCTTGAATATGGGCGAGTGATACGGCCTGTGATTGCATGCGCCCGTCTATGTGGGCGAGGGATACAGTCTGAGATGTCATTGTCCCTATCTAGATAAATGCAATGGATTTGAAAGCGGGAGACATTCAAAAATATGGCTTACTGTGAACACCTGTGCAGCAGCATCGAGCTGTGCGTTGAAGGTGGCGAGCTGTGACTCGTTCCGGCGCAAGTGAAGGAGCCGGCGAATCCCTTTCGTCTTAATGCCTTTCATTGCAGTATGGATTTCAATGAGCAGCCTATCCCACTCCAAGTCAATGCCGAGCTCAAGAGGGAGACTAAGGAGCGTACTGTTCGAATTGCACAACATTGTTCAAGAGGTGGGGAGGAATGGCGTCCGATTTCTGCGCATCGATAGAATTATAAATGGCATCTAGAATCGTAACGGCGCGCCATGCGAGCCTTCCCGCATCAGCGTCTGATGCCGCAATCCGCTACGAGAGTGGTCAGGGTCCGAAAAGGGGGTAGAGGGTCGGATACAAACGTCAGCGAGCTTGCAGATAGCGACGACTGCTCCCACTGCAGATTTCAGGGGAGGGCAGACGTCCGCGGAGCATTCCACAAGCTCTAGCGTCGTGCGGACGGCGTTTAACGAGATGGCGGCTGCTGAAGCTCCTTTTCGGCGCCTGGGCGGGAAGAACCCCTGCAATGCAAATCGACGTCGCGGCCGATGTTGCCCTTGCATTTCCAATGCCGAAAGAACTTGAGCTGGGCTTCAATAAGTTGCCAAGCAGTGAGGGCTTGGTACGTACCGTACGCCCTCATACTTATACCCAGTCAACTGGGTATGTTTTTAGATTGACCAAGCTGTATGTTCGAGCTGTGTAGGGCAGTGTCACTGCATGCTTGCAGTGCGGAGAGCTGTGGTAACGACACCAGTGTTGACACCTGACCGATGTTCTTCCTTCCTTCCACGGACCGTGAGCGGGGAGAGGTGATTGATTGGATCAGCTCGGCCCGTGCGACCAACGGAGGAGCGGTAATTCGACAGGCAGCAACTTCGGAAATTTACCACCTCGAGAGGTTTTAATTGCCGAAGGGCACATCAGTTCCTCTGAATTACAACTCGGCCTCGGGGTAGAAATATCAATTGGCAGAGCCGCACGGCATCACAGAGACATCGGTTGGCATCAGCTCATCAAGCGGCCGAACCTTCGGAACAATCAAAGCCGATCAAGCTGAATCTCCGATCAGTCCGATACACGTCAGCTCCAGCACCGTTCCCACCAAATACACCCCTTGACCTCAGGCGCCCCAAGAACTTCAAGCTGTAGCGAAACCCAATGCATTTGCCCAGCACACCATTACTCAAAATTATATCCTCATAATCGTTCATTTGTCTTGACGGTTTTGTTTTTGTCGGGTGCATACTCCATGCTCTCACAAGGCTACCGAAGTAATAGTCTGGCTCGTTCCTTATCCGGAATTCCATTGGGCCCAGACATTTATGATTTGTATCTCAGGCTGTCACCGAACGCGCAGCAGCAGTGTATGGTGGCGGACCGAACTTCATGACAAGTTTGTGTCCCAATTTGGTAATTGCTACTGCCGACCCGGTTTTCGAGAAAAAGTGATGGTAATACTGTAGATGGTAGCAGAAGAACCCAATCTAAAGATCTGCCGGACAGAAGTTACAAAAATTTGATTTTTGATTGTGCGACTCGGATTCTGCCGGGTTGATTGCGGATCACCGGGGCGGTGGCTGTGCATCGCCATCAACGCGCCCATTTTCGTCGACGACCTTGCGACGACCATGCTCTGCCGGCGTAAAATGGTAAGATTCTTCCGCTGCACGGATCAATATGCGAGTGTTTACCGCCACGGCGTGACGGGACCGGTTGCCAAATTTGCGGTTAAACAGTATCGTTCTCATTGGGGGTCAAAAAGACGGAGATTGAGGTGGCTGAGGCACAGTGGAAGAAGAAGTCTCAACTAGGTAGCCGACTCTAGTATATCCAATTTTTTTTGGTGCTCAGAGGCTCGAGTTGGTTACAAAAAATTTTTTTTTTACGTCCCAAAATCTGCCGCTTGTAACCCTAAATTAGGAGTACAGTCTTTAACAGGGAAGCACAACAATTAGATTGTTTCATGGATATTTCTAAATCCCACCCAAATTACTCGGGCCTAAATTGTATTCTGGATCGGATTGATATCTAGTCCATGGTACAATTTACCTTTGGGGGCAACATTGAATAAGTAGATGTCCAGAACGAGGCAAATCTTTCCGGGACCCCAAATATGTCCAAATAACGTAGAAGCGCAACACCTCGATGTGATCAATTGTAGTTCTGGGGGTATGCTTTTTGGTGGTTTACTGTAATATTCAGACCAAGTGTTCACAAATTTTGAAAATTTTTGATCACCGAGATGGCCGGTAAATTTTCTTTTGATTTGTCGCGATTTTTAGAAGCCTTTAAAAAAAACGGCTGTTACGTGTTACGTGAACACTTGGTCTGAATAGTACAGTGACCTACATATCTGTAATCAGGGACACTGAAACCTAGACTCGCAACCAATCGTGTTTAGTCAGCGCATTTGATCACGAGACGAGCAAAGGGATCAAAAGCTTCGCCCACCGTGATCAGCGTAGCCACGTGATGGGCGAACGCGGATGGTCCCGAGCTTACTGAAAACCCCCAATGCAAAAAAAATGTCATATGCCAGCACTGTGAACACAGAAAGAGGGAAAGGTCTGGTAGTCAGGATCAAAGGCTGTGAAATGCGGCCACCAACATCGCAATTTTGAGGGCTTCACAGAAGCTTTTCGCACAAATCCTTTTGTGGACAGGATGATACAATGCTCTACTATACTCTTATAAATTTTGGACCTAGTCGGAATGCTCAAAAGTACGTAATGCCTGGACACTTTAGTGTTCCAGGTCTTGTTATGCGCGACTCCTGCCTTATATGGTAATTCGTGGTACCGAGAATGAGTCAGCCACCATAAATGAATAAGCAATAGCACCCGTCCCATTCGGTCCGCCTCGGGCCGGACGACCGTTTTGGCTCTGCCTGGCTCGGACTTTCCAGCTACGTGAGTACCCCTGTCATTCACCCAAAATGCCTGTTCCGTCCGAGGGGGAACTTGTCGGGACTGGAATTTAAAAATAAAATAAAAATTCTACTGCGGGCGTGTACTTTGAGATGGTGCTCAACAACCTGCGGGCGGACCTCTGGGTGCGAATCGTCCAGCTGTCCCTCTTCTCCATCATCCCCGCGCTGCTCCCCGTGCTCTACTCGTCCGCCGCGCTGCCGCATGGATCTGTTTCGTTGACTTTGCTTAGATTATTGCTACATACAATTTTTGGTTGTGGTTATGTACATGAGCTGCATGTCGATGTGACGGCGGTGCCGGTGCATGGGCGCGATCCAACATTGGAGCCGGTTCGAGAATGTATAGACTGCCCATTGAATTGATATGAGTAAGGTGTCCAGGCTCCGCCGGTAGGGCAATTACCAAGGAATTCCTAGTGTTGCTCTTCTACATTGTGTTGTGCTTCCCTTTTAAAGACTGTACCCCCGATTTTTCTGAAATGAAAAAAAATATGGATCCGCTGAGGCGCGGGGTGCTCGCGCAGCAGACCAACACCGTCACGGTCTAGACCGCCGGGCTCTCCTTTTTTTCAGCTCTACGAATTCTGCTTCAAGTTGGGTCAAGTCCGGCACCATTCGGACCACCTGAGAAATCCCCGTCAAATGGAAGTCTCCATGTCGCGATATCACATGAACTGAATGAGTTTGAAGCCCTTTTTCCTCCAGGGAAGGACCGTCAGCCACGCACATGCGAAGTTTGTTCGTGTTTGTTGCATATCCTAGCCCTCTGCCAGTCACGTGCTAAGGGTAGAAATGCTCGCTGCGCTCGCAATATTTGGTGGTGGGCAATCCCGAATGATCCGCCGTGACGATCACGTGCAACTTCACTCGAGACGCGATCAAACAAAACTGACCCACACTTGTTCAAGCTGCCCTGGCTTCAATTCTGCACCTTTGCTCAAGCAAAAATACTCAAAATGCATCATGTTTCCGCACTAGAGGCTATCTACTTTCGCGAATATTTTCCTTCTGAATTGAGACCGCCAGAGCAGGCCGAACACACGACTCGTGCATGCCAAGCCATCTTCCGGATATCTGGTTGGGGCCAAAATCAGGAAGGAAATTCCCAGAATATTTCCTGGGTATCTTGAGCATTACCATATCATATTCGACAGATTTTCGGCCGTCCAGGAGTCTCTTGAGAGGTACACTGGACGGATACCCGTTAGATCAGTTCGGCTCAAACATGGGCAAATGTAGGCACGTTGCCCCCGCGCGCACATTTTCCGGCTTTCACAGGCATCTTTTGCCACAACTCAATTGACAAAAAATGTTTTCACGATGCAGATCTGTGTTTTGTTCAGAGAAAAATCGTCAGATACGGACATTAGCCCTGGAAACACACGATTCTTCTGATGATTTCTTGATTTTACAAGATAGTTCCTCAAATTTGCAAATTTGGTCTGAACAAAACACAGGTGTGGTTATTATTAAAATTTTCGTGTTTGAATCCACTGTGTACCACATCAGGGGCAGCCAATAAATGTGCCCCGGGATTTGGGTCAGTTGAAATGGCGGAGATCACTGCACGTGATGCATGGGAACAAAATGATGGCCCAATGCATTGCGCACCACCACAATTATCGATAAACCTACCCTATGTTCCTTCTAAATAACAAATCTTAGGTAAATCCGATCAAAAATGCGGTTTGACATGAAGTTTTGACCGCCACTATACTCCGCCTTGACAGAGTAGCTACCGGGAACTAACACCTTCGCCAGGCAATTTTTTATTCCTCTGTTGAAGCGAGGATGCGCCCCGTTGACTCTCCGGACGGGTACAGAGCAGAGACGTGCGGGACTCGCTCGGCAGTCGGATAAATGCTTAGCTTCAGGGTAATCAAGTGACCCCGAATGCGGCCTCTGGTAGAAAATTACGCGCGACGCGTCTGACTCGGAGCACGTGTGCGTGATTGGATTCAATCTCCGCTCCTTCCTAGTTGGGACTTGTTTTCGTCCACGATTGGTCCACGACGCAGCCTGAGCCCGTCGAACCCTTGGACCGAATCTCGGGGCCGTGCACGCAACTACTGCTATACCCGCCTCGAACGGATACCAGTTATCTGGAGACGTACTTGGGAGCATCAGCGATTTGCGACTAGCCGCTTTTTTCTGACCCGCGCGCCCGGTACCTAGACGATGGCCTCCTCGTCCCAATTCTTCGGCGTCTCCGCCAACGCCGCCCAATTCCCGCCCGCGTATACTTCCCCGCACGCCTCGCGAACCGTCAGTCCCGCGTCGAATGCAGACAGGACAGCGCACCTGGTTACCCTCTGCCCGGTGAATCCCGCGGTACTAGCAGACGTGCCCCGCGCTCGGCATACCGCGCATCGATCCACTCCGACCCTGCGCCTGCGCCCAACCCTCTAGTGCGCTCGGAAAGCCCGGACCGGGCAGCGTAACCACACGTCCACCCTGCGCAGCGCCGAATCCCCGTCTTCCCACGCCCGCGCGCCCGCACTGGCTCTTCGGCTGCTTGGATGCCGCCGTACGCATGTCACGGGTGGTGGATCATTGCAACGTAAAACTCGCGAGCAAGTCTCGCCGCAGCGTCAGCGAATGTCAGCGAAAGGACGCTACGCGCCTTCCCGTGCTCGTTCTTCCCATTCCTCCTCTGCCTCCACGCAGCTCGGTGCCGTCGTGCGCGTCCTCTGCGCCTCTGCACCAGCAGCCCAGCTCGTCGCGTCGCGTCGCCGCACACAGGGCCACAAGTGCCGCTCGTGCTCGGAATACCGCCGACGCGTCTCGGCTCCGCCACGATCCCCGACCGCGCCCAGTCCCGCGCCCGACGCGCGCGCAAGCAGGCCGATTTGCGCCCCGAGCTCGCGAGCTGCGTCCCCTCCGCCGCCCGCAGCAGGGCGTCAAGCGTCCGGGCTTGTGGGGCACGTGCGCCGTCCCCGATCGCGCCATTCAGTCGTCTCGATCGCGCCACGTCCCTGTGCGGCGCATCCGCCCCCGCGGGATTGGGCTTCGCGTTCCCGCGCCCGAGGCCTACTCGATCGCGCCAAGTCCTGCGCCCGAGTTACGCAGGCGGATTCGCGAGCACGGGCGGCTGCGTCCACGCTCTGCGTGCGCGACGCCGAATCGCGGAGGGCGTCGGATGCGTCCGCGTTCTGCGCACCCGGTGGTTAGGCGGATCGGGCACGACTGCCCGCGTCCAGGAGATGTAGACCGTCGGTGTGGTTTGCGGGGGGTTGCTCGCGCGCGGCGTGCAGGATCGAAAGCGCTCCACACCTAGCGGCCCTCTCGTCCTATTTCTTCGGCGCCTTCGCAGTCGGGGTCGGGGCTCTGTCGCGCTCCGTGGCGTCCGCGTCCTTGTTCACAGCAAACCTGACGGTTACCTCGCCCCGGTTCTGTCGCACCGTCTCGCGCTCGTCTCGCCCTTCGCGCCCTCTACGTTTCTCGCCTTGAGCTCCTTCGGCCCGTCCGTCTCGGGCGCGACTAGTACTTGGCGGAGCAATCTAAACAACCGGGTAGGTCCGCGCTGTCTTTCCCTTGTCTTTGTGTTTGCTGACCGGGGCCCCCAGGATCTTATCCACGGACGGAAGAGCACTCGACAGCGGGCGATACACGTGCGCTCCTTGTCGGAGCTCTGTCGCGATTGACCTCCTTCCATCGTCGCCCCACCGTCTTGCCTTCGCGCTCGCTTGAAGCTTCGCCCGTCCGTCGCCGGCACCCGCATGTCCGCCGCTACCCCGCAACTAGTGCGGCGCTTCCGCTGCACCCCGCCTGCCCGCGAACGTCCGCCGCGAGCTTCCTGCGTCGCCCGCCATTCCTCCGCCGCTCGCCGGGTGTTTCGTCCCCGCACCCCCACCTTCAATCTGCCGTACTTCCTCGCCGCCCGCGCCGCTGCCCGTCGTATCGTCCCCCGCGTCCGACATCCTCGATCCTCCCCCGCAGCGTCCGCGCAGCTTCAATCGATACAGGGACCTGGCCCCCTTCCCCCCCGCACGCGTACACGCCCTCGTGTTTCTCCTGCCCGTCCGCTTGTATCGCCTGGCGCGCAGCCCGCCGTCGCATGTGCAGTCTCGCGCGATATATGGTTCCCGCACGTGTGCAGCTGCCGCGGCCCTACAAGCCCGGCTCCCCGTGCACCGCGCACGCTCCGCACCGCGCACGCCCCGCATACGCTCTCCACCCTGCCCCGCCGCTCCGCGCGCAGCTCTTCCGCGCAGCCTGCCGCCGCGTGCGCAGGCTCGCGCGATATGTGGTTCTGTGTGTGCAGCTGCCGCGGGCCGTACACCCTCCGCCCCGCTCGCGCATCTCGTCCACGCCCCCGCGAACGCGCGATGCGTAGTCCACGATGGGCCCGCGATCGTGGACGTCGTGCGGCTTGCCCCGCGCGCGGTGCTGCTACGGACGATGTGAAGAATTGAGGACGACCTGGATGGATCTCGCGCGGGTGGAGGACATGGAGACGTGCTCGATGGACAGACGCGTGCGTCGCGCTTCGACGCGGCGAGGCCCGCGCTCCATTCGTCCTACACGGACGCCGCCATGTCAACGTCGGGACCCCTGCCCGCGTCTCGGAGCGGTGCGGGACCGCGCGGTTGTTTTGCGCGCCGCTTCGGGCGACTGGGTGCTCAACAGAGATGAACCCCACGTGTTCGTCGGACGTGAGGCGATGCGGGGGTACTGCGCCCTAGCGGGATGGTGTGGATGCATATTCGGCGCGCGACTCGGGAGTCGGGATTCGGGATCCGCGCGCATGGAGCGGAACGGGACCGCGCGCTCTTTTTGCGCGCGCCGCTTCGGATGACGGGGTGCTCGACGGGGATGATCCCACCAAATCGGCGGCGACGGCGTCGAACTTGGCTCGGGAAGGGAGGGACGGACGGCGGACGACGGACTCGGCCTCCGCCCGCGGCCGTGCCTCGTACGGCGCGCGCGGGGGATGGTGGAGGAGCGCGGGACGATGATGTGCGGAGATGCACCCGTCATTTTGGCGGTGTATCGGATGGTGCAGTTTCGGCGGGAGTCAGCTGCGCGCAGACGCCCTGCTCGTCGCTTCTCCTCGACGCGCAAGGTGCTGGCAGCTCCATGCCGTTTGGCTCGATCTCGATGCTGCTGCGTCCGCCGCGCCCTCTCCGTGCCTTCGTCGCTCTCATCCCGTACTCTTACACCAGCCTCGCGCGTCGTCGCGGCCCGCAGTACTTTGCGTCCGGTCTTCGCGGCATACGTTGCTGTCTTGAGCGACTCCAGGATGTGGAGATGCTCCGCTCGCCCCTTCTCCTTGGGCGCGCAGGCTGTAGTTTGCGCGGGCGGATCTCGATGCCGATTGGCTTGACTCTGGTACGTCGTCCGCTACCCGGTGCCTCCTTCCTTTGCTCACCCGTATTGCCACACCAGCAGCGTCGGCTTCTCAGGCAGCGGCGTCCGTGATCACCGCGACGACCTTTTTCTTCGCTGCGTCTTTATCCGCGTGAGGGTGTGCGAGGCGGGGATGGAGAGAATGAGCTCGGAGAGCAACACGGAGACGGGGCGGTGGAGGGAGCTGACGGGGCGTCTACCGCACGCGAGGGTGTCTTCTGAGCGCGGGGTGGACAGACGCGACGCTGCGGACCGCGGACGCGGACATCGTATTCCTCTCCGCATCTCGATTGTCCAAGCAAGACAAGACGTCCTTGCCGCGACTTCACGGCTCTTCGCTCTCGTCGCCCCAGCACCCCCACTTCCTTCTACTCAAGCTCCCCTTGTCGTTTCTCGTGACGGGCGCCACTCGAAAGGCTGCGCTGGGATGCAGACGACGGGCTGCATCTCTCCTCCCGCGCGCCCTGCGGCATACATGGCCTGTCTGCGAAGAGGATGTCCTTCTCGCTGCCCCGCCCGCCTTCAGCTGCGCCGTATCGTGTATATTGATCGAATCCGTCGCCCT
Organism: Mycena rosella; assembly: GCA_029378255.1. NCBI lineage: Eukaryota > Fungi > Basidiomycota > Agaricomycetes > Agaricales > Mycenaceae > Mycena > Mycena rosella. The sequence continues at coordinate 173,183 of JARKIE010000097.1, forward strand.
CGGCTTCAGGCGGCGATTCTGCCGCACATCGGTGTACGCCCGCCTGTGCTTGCTGCGCCTCCCTTCGCTCCACACGCCTCGAACGTACTTCGCTGCGCCGTTCTCGTCGATATCGCGGGGGTGTGCGCGGGCGGCAGTGGGGACGGATGGGAGAAATACAGATGCAGTGGGAATGCGATCCGGGCCATATATTTCATGCGGGACGGAAAAGAACGACGTCCGGGTTCTTCCCAGCTCTCATGAGACGAGCGGCGGCCATACGTACGTCCTTCCCTCTCCAGGGCTACATCTCGGGCTAATGCCACCGCAGACATCATAGTGCGATATCCACGAGCATCCCGTCAATGCGGAGCTCTACATCTATGCCAGCATCCGCGCAGATCTCGACGGGGTGCCTGTTGGATGCGGCGCGATCTCCAGCTGCGGCGTACATACGATCCTGTCGCCGACGTCCTTCCCCGGCCTCCCCAGAGCGTTTGGGCGCGGCGGGTGTTTGGGCGCGGGAGAGCGATAGAGGTCCCAAGCAAGAGTACGGCGGACGAATGACGGGGTCGCTGAGGCCCGGTGGCGTTTTGCGGGAGTGTTCGTCGATATGTAATTAGTAGTATAACCTGCGGCGGTAGGTAGGTAGTATTACTGCGGAAAGTTATTCCCTTTCTAAACTAGGGCGCTGTTCAGAAAAATACCAAACTTTCGACCTTGAATGGTCCAATCGGAATCACCGGGATCACTGATTCATCGGAGTCACATCTGTCAGACTCTGCTCAGCAGAAACCACGAACAGATCCACATCGAGGTCCGAATCCGACCCCGTTATGGCTGACGATTATAGCCCAACGACCCTCCCATTAGACTTGGAGCGACATATATTTGAACTGTCGGCTGTCTCCCGCCCCGTATCGATCCCCAATTTGTTGCGCGTCGCCTGGCGCGTCAAGCACTGGTGACCAAATGGCCTCAATCGCGATTCGCCGGCTGATACATAGTGTCTTGTAGGGTGGAACCCCTGCTTTACCGCACACTGATAATCTGCAAGGAGCCGGAGAATTACAGGAAAGTGGATGAATTGCCTTGGTGCACCTTGGAGGATTTCAACCAGATTGTGCGGAGGACTGAATCAGCGTCCTTCCTACGAGATTCCGTGCGCAATGTCATGTTCCAGCATCTAAACGCAGGCGAAATCGACTCCATCCTCTCTGCCTGCAGTGGTCTCCACAATATGCACGCCTTGGGTTGCGAGGACCCCACGGCTTTTCCCGACAGCTTGCGGCTCAGGCGTCTGCATTGCGATAACGACGATCACCCCGCACTGAAGCTCTCCTCCAGGCATATCACACACCTGGAACTGTTCATTGGATTGACCCTTGATTACGACCTGTACGAGGACGATCCTACGCAATGGAGTGCCGTGACTCGGCTGCCGCACCTCACGCACCTCTCGCTCAACTTTAAGTCCCTCTTGCCCGTCTGCCTGCACCTTCTCGACGCGTGCAATTCTCTTTGCGCGTTGATTATTCTGCGCTCCTCACCAGCTTACCCAGTACCTGAAACTCTGGCGGGCGATCCGCGCTTCGTCATGATGGAGCTCCCACAGCGCACTGCAGACTGGCAGAGGGGAATCCTTACTGGAGATGATTACTGGGCGCGGGCAGATGCGTTCATCGCCAAGCGCAGATCCGGGGAAATCGACCGTGAGTTACAGCTGGGTCTTGAAATCCGCACAACATCTTATATTTGCGATGTTTCTTCAGGTCGCACATTCTTTTTGGAAGCAGATAGAAGCTAAATCACGCCCATCTACTTCTTATATATATGGCTTGTCTTCTATCGTGCGCCGTTCCCCTTTTCCCTCTTTACACCCAGTTAACTTTCCGTCTCAAGCTCTAGTTGACTGTGCACCTGAACATCATTATTTTTGCTTCTTTTATAGCACTGTACCTATGATCTACAGTCGTCCTCACCGAGTGCGAGAGGCCCTTGTCGTCCCATGCCGATGATCCCTGCTAAAACCTTCCGCTGGTCTGGTCTGTATTAACTCATACTTCCCTCCACCATTCACTATATAGCTTGCTCAGGTCAGCCCATAAACAAGCTGGATCGATGAGATAATTTACGCCGCTTCTACGTTCTTCTCTTAATTCCGAGCAGTAGCCTCTGTTTTGGAGTTCTCCTCCGCTCAGTATCCCCAACCCACTGGCGTGCATCATCCCGTCAGTGACTGAACGGCAGAGCAATGGACTATCTCTCATGAAGGATCGCAGCCTCTCAGATTACCTTTGAGAAGCCCCCCACAGATCTTCCAGAGCACTTACAACCCCTGCATTCCTGACTCCCAATGTCCTTTCGCCGGCATGCAATACCCTGGTTCTGTACTTTCAGTATCTCTGGCGTTTCCAGCGACCTACGGTGCTACCAACATCCGCACATCACAAAATTTCTGATATCGTTTCGGCCGCAAGATTCTCCGTCATATATTCCTCTTGAATTCACGACGTCGTTGATGAACCATACACTGCTCTATATCCCACCGATACGTTCTGAATGCAGGTGATACACTACAGTAAACTGAAAGCCGGTCCTGCACGCAGCAATCGACTCCCCACAGTCCGGGCTCTGTCGGGCCTAGAAAATCAACAATGGCCGCCGCCCAGACTGACGCCTTTCCAGGTGAGTTTGCGCACTACAGCGAACAGGAATGCTTGAAGTTCACAGATATGCGAATCCTTCCTTCTTGACGCAATTCATTTTCTGTATTATTGTATTTGATCAGATCCCCAGATCCCACTCACCCACGGAGCCCTCCATTCTTGACTCTGCTCCCACATTCTTGGGCTGCAGATCTAAACTCATCTTACTTCAAGTACCGCGCCACTACAAGCGCTGGTTCGCCGGTTCTAAATTCGCCTTCTGTGCGATACATTTGACCGACAACAGGATTGTCATTGGAATTTCCGCCGATCTGACTCTGGCAAATATCTGATCTCCCGCCCTGAGGCTTGAGGCGCCAGCTTCCGAGCAACGGCGCATAATTGCAGCCAAATTCCAACTCGAGGAATGTCTTAAACTTGACCGTGATAAACCTCAAGCTGTTTTTAAAAAATAATGCACAGTTGTCGCAAGTTGAAGGGGTACAATTCGCCCTCAAAATCAACGTCCACGTATTCTTCCCGTGACGTCCTCGGTCTTAGACATTTGTGATGAAATGGGTGGACAGTTAAATATTGCGGTGCGCGCCCAATACGGGCCTTTTAGTTTCCTGTTCATAGACTCTTACCAGCATTGACATGTCGACTTTCATCTGTCGGTGCCCCTGGCCTAAAGCTGTTGCACTGAAACAGGCTGCATCTTCGGGCGCTACAGCACTTTCAGAAAAGGTTGGCTGCGCCACTTTTTTTTAAAAAAAAAAGAATTCAAAAAAAAATTCCACGTGCTCGTCTCGCCACCTCGGCTTTGCACAGCTGACAATCAGCCTGCCCGAGTCCCTTCTCAGTGTTCGCCGGAAGGTTTAAGGCCTTGAAGCTTCAAGGCCTTCCGAAGGCCTAGACGAAGGCCTTGAGGATTTTCCACCTGGCGTCGAAGGCCTTGAAGGCCTTGAAATATCACGTGAATCAATTATATAACTTCCCATTGGCAACCCTTGTCCGTACTATTTTCATCGAGGGTACAAGGGCCTGAGACAAATGGAACTCGGTACCACAGCTATTGCAAGGCTTGTGTACGAAATTACCTGGAAAGTTTCGGGTCCCAACAGATTGTGTTATTACACGGGTACGCTGAAGACACTGTCCCCGACGATGGTGCGAAGGAGCTTGATTCAGATGAGGATACAATGATTGGCAACAGCGCAGTAGGCATTTGGAATCACTGTCAAGTATGGCATGGGAAAAAATCTTCAAGGGCTTGAATTGCCCTTCGTTCAAGGCCTTAGACCTTCGGAAGGCCTTGAAGCTCCTGAGGACCCGATTTCAAGGCCTTGAGGCGAACACTGTCCCTTCTTGCATGCGCCGCAGAGGTTGCGCAGCGCTGCTGAACTCCCAATGAACCTCGTCGCGGTACACGGTTGAATGATTACAATGCGACAAGCGAGGCAAAGACAGGTGAAAAAAGCAAGGCAAAAGGCGTCTTAGCTGCGCAAAGCCGAGGTGCCGAGACGAGCACGTGGAATTGATTTTGAATTATTTAAAAAAAAAACCCAGCCAACCTTTTCTGAAAGTGCTTTAACATCCCCCGCTCAACTAGCATTCCATCTGCAGATAGAGTCTTCTCAATGCTGAGCTGTCTCCGTTGTGAATGGGGCGCGCGTTCATCTATTATCGTTGTATGGCAGTCCAAATGCACTTTGAATCATGTGCTACTTTTTGATGTGTTTTTCGGTTTTGCGACACTTTTATCGGCCCCGAGATCATCTAAATAAGTGTTGCAGAGAGTACGATTTCGCGACACTTTTATTGGGCAAATCCAACTTGCGACACTTTCATTTCGGCCATCTGATCCGCGACTCTTTTGATTGACCCGACTTTGCATGCGAACTCTTTTATGGCCGTCGCGCACGCGCGAACTTATTGCTGTCGCGCGCAAGCTTTTTTAGAATAATTATTAAATCTACAGCTTATACTATGGCTGCAGCTACATGTAAGTAAGGGGTCTGACAGTTTAAATATCATAATTATGTTGTAGTGTCAAGGTATGCCCATGCAGTGCGCACTTCATTTTTTACCAGACCCCTTTTGATTGTGGTCAAGGTTGAAAAATTAAGATTGTTTGGAAATGGTCTGAGATGTTTGAGTTTGAATACAGCACCAACATGCTGTGACACGGAGATAAGGGCATTGAACACCAGTTAAATATGAACCACGAAAAACATCACTCACCCCTGACTGTCGCTGCATGCGGCAAAGGCATACTGCATCACAACATCCTCTTGATCAATAATTCGGTGAAAGCTCCATGAGTTCAAGATTACTGGCTGTATTATCTCGTATTACTGCCACAGCTAGCACTTCAGCAAGGGTGAGGTTAAGTGGAATTGATGACATTCAAGTACTAGATGGAGTCCCATCGTTGAAATCTCTTCCAGAGTATCCGTAAGCGTGGGCTCAGTGATTGGGGCTCATGTTCAACTCCTTTATTACTATCTGATCCAACGGGTCTGGATTTCCGGTTTATCTCCTCACTCCCTTCCTCAATCCTCCCGGAGTTTTCCAGAATAGTTTTATGTACCAGTTAGCTATGGATAACCAAAATGTCTAAGGGATCCGTGGACGGGAAGTAAACGAGACATCTTCTCTGCTCGCGCGCGCTCACCATCTCTGCCGTTGTGGAGCTCGCGTCGCAGATTTTTGAGGCTGGAGATGCTCCATTTGCTTCCTCTGTCTGCTGGTGCTCCCTCGGACTCAAGACTTGTGGATTTCAAGTGATTTTGAGATGGATGTGCCGGCTACAATTTCTGTGCATCGACATCTCCGCCGACAACTCAGCTTGACTCGGAGCTTCTCCTCAAGACTCGGTCCGATACATCGAGTCTTTAGTTCTCAAGCTGAATTGCTTCCAATCCTTTCTTTTCCCTCTTTCCTCTCCATGCTTCGGGTGGTCCCCGGAGCATCGTCTTTCCTCTGCTGTATGTGTGCCATTACTGCGGCACGCATTAGACCTCTGCAACCGAGAGGTCGTTCAGCACTATCCCATCGCTTTACATTCTCCACGCTGGGTGCACCGCGCGTTGCACTTGAGCTCGTTATAAGCCCGAGATTGTCCGGAATGGTCTGCGTCTGCGGGTTTACCCCGCGGTGGATCGGGGCAACCTCCGTACTATTGTTGGAGGTTGTCTGTCTGCTATCATCTGCTATCTCATCTCGTCTCGTTTGCTCTCTTCTTCGGGGCATCCCTCAATGCTTAATCTCTCTTTATGCGAGCTTGTTCAGCCCGGTCTATCGACCCTTGAGGATGGGATAGCCCTCGTTTCATCAATACCCCATCACCTTATTCTTTCGCTGCTTTCCCTTGCACATCTCCTTTTGGGGGAGTTCGGTCGTTCGAGCCTTTGGCTCTTGGGAGCTGTGCTCCGGGGTGGTGTTTACGGGCTTCATCTCGTCTCTCCTGCCCGGGAGCACCTCGTGTACATGAGATTGACCCGCTCTCGTTCCAGAACGCTCTTCACGATCCTCAAGCCTTCTTCCGTTCCGAGGTGTTCCTCTCGCGCAGCCCATCGCGGCGAGAGTCCTCTCCGTTCTGGACCGAGACGCGAAGCGAAGCCAACGCTTCCTTCGCAGGTGAGTGATTTCATCGCCACACTTGGATTTTCCCAATATTTGCCTCTTTGTCACCTTCACTCTGACATTTCCGTCCTCACTCCCCATGTCCTGCTATCTCCTAGCTCCTCCCACTGTCAACTAGTCTACCTTGTCGCTCGCATGGCACGCGTGATGATTGAGGCCGACGCGGAACGCAGATTGAGTCTTCGCAATGAGAGTCGATGATCATCGTCGGCGGCGGGCTCCACAAACAATTTGAGAGGGTGTACACTTCCCTTCTAAAAGGACTTGTATGATACTGTACTTTTTCGATCAATTCAACAGGGGGTGTGACCTGTGACCCAAAATACCAGTTCGACAATTCGGGAACCCACTGTGAAACCCCCAAAAATTTTGACACCGGACCGCAAAATTTTGCCTTGTTGCGTCGCTGAGCGCGATTTGGGCCGGCCGTGACCAAAATTCCATCCGATAGACCCCTCCGTGACTCGTGACCCCCTGCCATATTTCGACAGGGAGTCTGTGACGCGTGACTGTCGAATTGATCGAAAAAGTACATGACAATGTATGTCCGATGCTCCCACAACCTCGACGTGAAATTCTTAGAAGAGAGATATTCGCTCAGCCCGCTTTCAAGCCAGAAGCCTCTTTTCCATTTTTTCAACGGATTAGATCCGAGAGCAGAACAGAGTCAATATATTTCAAGCTCAGGCATCGCCCAATTGTCAATTCCGAGAAGTAACGGTCTGCCTACGGCAATATTAATGGTGCTCGCCACATTTATTGTACTCCATAGCAGACTGGTTCCGACTTTAGTATTTGTCAACTAGTACACGTGCTTCTTGATGGTTCCCGACAAGACCTATCCAGGTGGTTAATGTCAATTCTCGAGTCTGCCTACAGCGCCATTCATGTTCATGCGGGACAAGAATGGCTCGAAGGCCGGGGTGGAGTATTCAAAGATAACCTCGTCACATCCAAGCCGTACTCGGGCGGCGGCAGTGAGGCCGTGGCCTGGCCTCAGGCCCTCAGGCCCTCCAAGCCAAGACCACTCAGGCCAAGCCAAGCCGAGCCCAACGTCGGGCCTGAGCGGGCCCAGGGCTTTGGCCTGAAGATTTTCAAGCCCGAGCCAGGCCTGCAAACCCGGGCCTGGGTAGACACGCATCAGTTCACTATGGTGGGTCATATATCCCCTGCGAAATTCAACTGATTGGGCTTACTCAATTCCGATTTCTTCTTGAGGGATTCATGTCGGTTTTGAACCATTTTCGGACTGATGCGAAGAATTTAAATCTTGCGCGGAATCCTCCGAACCGATCAGAAACGGTCGAATATGTGTCTGAATGCTAAGGGTAAACACAATATTAACACCGCTCCCACTGATCTATCTTTTGCGGAGCTATACATGGCTTGGTCTGTTAAAGTACCCTTACCTACTCAAGCCCGGGCTTAGGCCAAAGCCAGCCCAGGCCAAGCCCTGGGGGTTGGCGTGGGCTTTGGCCTGAGGAATCCCAAGCCCAGGCCCGCTCAAGCCATTGGCCAAAGCCTGGCTTTCAGGCCAAGCCAGGCCACGGGCATCACTAGTGAGGAGCCGTCGGGCGACGGCAACGACTTTGGGCACGACCGCGATGAGCTGTAAATGACGGAAAATAATATTTGACTCGGAGAAGACGCCTCGGGGTGATAGCCGTGGGAGGGAAAGAAAGGGAGACGCCAGATCTTGACAGCTTGACGCCTGCCAAATACCCGTTCCTGAACCACGATCTCTACCCCGCTTTTATAAAGGCGCGACTTATTCGTCCATCTCCCTCAAGTCCAGCGTTGGAAACATGTTCTTCCTCACCACGGTACTCCTCTGCGTCTCCGCGCTCCTCCCACATGCAGCACGTGCCATCCCAGCCAAAAACCACCCCACACCGGTAAACCTCCGCATCGAGGGCGCCAACGACACGATCTTCGAGGGCACGGTCGTCACGATGGGACACAACATCACCACGGCCTCGGGCGGGACAAACCACTGCGACGGTACAAACGACGGTGCGAACGAGTTCCCGGGCCCGACGTGCACGTCAGCGCTGGCGGATGCGGCGGTGGCGAATCGGTTCCAGTGGGATGCGACGTTGTTCACCGAATTCGACGATTATTTTATTATCTCCATCGGCGACACCACCGAGACTGCCACACAATTCTGGGGACTCCTCCTCAACTTCCGGTTTACGCCTGTTGGTGGGTGCCAGCAAGAAGTCAAGGAGAACGACGACATCCTCTGGGCATTCGACGCGTTTAATGCGCAACATTTCTTGAAGCTTGATGGGCCGACGAAGGCGAAGGAAGGCGTACTGGCGACATTTGTCGTTACTGATGGGATGACTGGGGAGTCGATTGAGGGTGCCACTGTGGATGGGAAGACGACTGGAGTGGACGGGACTGTGGTGATTACTTTCAGGGCGAGAGGCAAGCACGGGTTAAAGGCGACGCTGGAAGGGTCGATTAGGTCGAACGAGGTCAATGTTAAGGTCTATTGAAGAAAAGAAAACACGCGTAATGAATGCAGAATAATTCTTTTGGGCCAAAAAAATTGATAGCAATGGTCACACCAGGAATTGAACCTTCAGGAAACCTCAAAAGAATGTTGGCCCCAACATCGCTCAAAAATTGAACGTGCATCGCGCACCAACGACACGTTTCCCTGCGGGACGAAAGGTGAATCGGGCCGATTAAAGCGCCCAAATCGATTTCGAATTTCTACTCTGAAAAGCTGGGAAGGTATAGAAGGCAGTTAGAACCAAATTGCGCGATAGAGTCCTGCACGGGGCCCATCTCGTCATACCCTCGCCAATGTCCTAGGTAAGAGCCAAGTCGGAGTGGGTGTACGCGATAAAGGTCTATGGGGGCAAGCAAAGCTCACTTACAATGATTCTAAGACTCTTTGGAGGAGTTTGAGACGGAAACCGTTCGCAGGCACGTCCTTGTTGGTGCAAACTCGAAAATCGCTTATTTTCGCGATTGACGGTCGATGCGGGCTCAGATGGGGCCAGAGATGGCACTAGAGTGTATTTGGGTATTAATGATCGTTTCAGACGGCACTGGCGGCTTTTCGTAGCACTTTTTGTCCTTGAACAACTTTTATCTTTGTATATTTACGAAGTAATTATCTCAAGGGAATGAGTGTGCGGTACCTAGTAGGCATATCACTGTTGTGGATCCATCCTACACTCCAGCAGCCATCTACAAATGACAACTATAGTCTGTTAGGGCTGGAAAATTATGATTAAATACGGCTGCAGGCCATACTGTAATGTAATCATATTTAATCATAATCTTAAGGTATTCAATTGTATTTAATGAATGGTAATCAATTACGGTCAGTCCTATTCAAGATGCCCCAGGGCGCTCAGGATCGATGAAATCTAGAAATTACGGGGCTGTCTTGGACCAAAGAGAAACATCCTGGCAATTGCAACTAGTTGTCCGACTCGTTCTGAGTGTTCAACGAAGGCACGTGATCAGTCGCGTTCTAGAAAAGGTCATCAACACGACCAAACTTTGGTGCAAATTTATCCATTCTGGAGCTCCAAGTGATCCTAGGAGGTTGCTATTGCTACGCAGGGACACTCAGGTACTGCTACAGACTCCATAAACATGTGTATCTCATGATTCTGAGCCATTTGGGTGTAATTGAATGTAATTGAATGTATCAAATTACCTTAAAAATATGCAGGATTATGGCTGAGCTGTACTTAATTGTAATCCCACCATTACAATACATTATAATCAAATGTAATCATAATCTTATCCAGCCTTATAGTCTGTCCGTCATTGACCTCCGACTTGCTCCGAGGGGTGCTCAAGCGCAGTTGAATGCTGAGGATGGAATGCAGATAGATATATTGGGGTCTCCAGGAACCTGGAACGTGTGCAAACGCTACACCGGCATCGGGCCGCCACATGGGTGTCACCTGTACGTGATATGTGTGCTCGATGTCAGCAGAGGCTGGCCGCCAGGTGCTGCTTACATGTATTCCAGCTTTAATCGCCTAGGGATCCAGCATAGGTAGGGATCCCAATCATACCGTATACTTACGGTTACGGGTCAAACCGTAAAGGCCTTGGGCTGGTCTCTATATATACGGGTTTCTTGAACACAGCGAGAACGACCTCCAAGTTGTATTGGAGACTCAATATATCTACACGGAGGTCAGAAAACATTGAATCCAACATGTCTGATGTGACTGGCCCTTACCCGGCAGCGTTCAAACTTTCCGTATATGGGTTATACGGGTCCGAAACCCGTACCGTGGCCGTACCGTATAGCCAAAAAAAGGTCAAGGTTTATGGGCCGTAACCATACATACATTCATATCTGCTGCGGTTCCCCTCCGTCTTACTTGACGTACGATACCAAGATTTCGGCTTTATGCTCTCGCGTCATTTCCGAATTTGCGTTGAGGCTCTCTTCCCTTCATTCTATGCCTGGTTGGGCCGTAGTCCTACTCTCGGGCGTCTTTATTCCTGAGACTCGAGCCTCTGTATGGTTGGTGTCGTGGTGTACACTTTCCAGTCCGTCTTTCAAAATTCCTCTTGATATCAACTTGCACGCCTCCCTCCGACCTCATTCTGCGATTCACGTTGTTTTGCCGTTCTCCCTGAGATTCTTCACACCCACAGTCGAAGATCTTATTCAATCTCACAATGGCACGTATCCTGAAACAGTCTACGCGATAAGTCTTGTCAACCAGCGTCTGTCTACGCTGCGTAGGGAAATAATGCAGATGAACTTCAATGGGTTCCTCCGTGCATGATATCTTTACTCTCCTTCATGCAACTTCCCCCCCAACATCGCCTGTCGACTGCACCATGATTCGGCGACCACAACCAATTTGAACAACAGCAATATTCCTGCTGCTGCCAAATTCTCCGGCAAAAGGACCCGCCTTCCTTTTCCCGGCATTCTAGGCAGACCGCAGTTTTTATTCTCCAATATTCCAACCGTATTAGATTTGCCGCCCTCCGCAAAGAATTGTTATCTATCTCTATGGTCAGCCTATTTATTGGCTATGTCCAGGAATATTTGTAGGAACCCGTTTGCGCGACGTATCCATCCTTTCGTACCACAGAACGGAGCGGTAAATTAATAGGCGGAGGGTTCGGAGGGTTCGGATATCTGCGCGAGGGATTTCGCATTATATGGAGGATGGATCAGTGGATGGAATAAAGTGAGTAAAAGGCATTGCGCCTCACCGCTAGAAAAATGTCAAATGACGGTGTTATCCATGAATGGAGTGTTCTTGTCTTTGAATACCGGTAGTCTTCGTCCTGTCTTGGCTATACGCTTCCGAAGGGCAAACCAACCCATCGCACACAAAAGCTCTAAAGCTCTAACCTCTAGCACAAAGCAACAGACAGCCCAAATTTAACAACAGGTACCACGAAGCAAAGTAAGTAACTGTGGAATAGATATGGTAGGAGATGCAGGTAAAAGCAAGCGGGACGAGGGTATATGGGATAGTCGATAATAGTCGATATGTATAGGGATAAGTACGAAGGCCAAAGTGCTGAGAAGGCCTGAAGGAGGAGAGCACCGACAGATGGCGCAACCATCATCAGAAAACACCAGCAAGCAGGACCGCACCCGCCAGGACCGCGGCGAAGACCGACTTGGCAGAGACCACGACCGAAAGAGCTCCGCTCGTGCCCGTCAGCGCGCCCGAGATCTGCTTCGTGTCGTCGCCATCACTGCTGATCGATCCTTCCACGGAAGTTCCAGGATCAGGACCAGCGTTCGCGGAACCAGAGCCAGAGCCACCGACACTCGCGTTCGAGCTGCCCGTGTCCGAGCCGGCATTGGTGACACTGCCCGCACCGCCCGCGGGTGCGGACGGGCTAGCGCTGGGGGCGGGTGCAGAGGACGACGACGAGCCCTTAACAACCGACGACGAGGAGGAGTAATTCACTGAGGACGAGGTGGGCTCAGCCTTCGTGGAGGACGTCGTCTTTGGTGGGGGTGGGGGCGTGGATTTGGTCGTTTTCGGGGGCGGAGGCGGCGGGGGCGGAGGGGGAGGGGGCGGCGGCGGCGGCGGAGGAGGCGGCGGCGGCGGGGGAGGAGGCGGCGGCAGCGGCGGGGGAGGCGGAGAAGATTTTTGGCCGTTATCGCCTCCGTCGTCATCGGCGTACGACCAGGAAGCGTAGATCTCGTCGGTGTCGGGGCCTGCGAGCCAGGTCAGGAGGCCACGCGTCATATCGAGCTGGTGGCCGTCGACGCAGCTGGGGCACTGTGATGTACGCACGGAGGGGATGATCAGGCATTCGTTTATTCAGAAGAATGAGAGGAGGGTACCTCGTCGACACAGGTGGCCACAGTGGATTTGCTGTTGTAGTCTATCCGGATTTTCTTGCCACAGCAGCCGGAACCACCAGCAAAGTGCTGTGTAGAATGGAAATGAAATCGACAGCAGATACGAGTAGCGAGACGGGGAACGTACTTCGCTGGCCATGGCTACAAACTGATATACAAAATTAGCCTCTTTGTGGACGTAGGATAAAAATGGGAGGGGATGGAGAAGGTAGTCGCGACGTAAAAAGGGGAAATTTTTCGCACCCAGTCATTGTCGGAGTGGGATTTTCCTGTGCATGCATCGCTGAAAGTCGAATTATCAGGCACAATCAAGAAAAATTGAGTGACCGCCACGCACGGGCCAGTGTTGGTGGGGTACCACGTCATGGGCACACCACTGAATTGATCGCGCTTTTCGACGGAGTTCTCACTGCTCTTTGTGACCGCGGCCCGATGTGCGCGAGCCTGATTCTGGTAGGCGCTGGCGACAGCGGCCACCGAGAGAGCAAGGACAAGGGTGGTGGAGGAAAGCATTGTATTTGTGTTTTGTGTGTTTGCGCTTCAAAGAGAGTGTGTTTATGGGTCGGAATGAGCGTGGTATCCGGGCTGCAGGCACTCAGCCTCGCGGATGGGGGGAGGAGGAAAGAGACAGACTAGGTGAATGTGGGAAGTATCAATTTTTTTGTTGTTGATCACCATTGTCACGTGCATTGCGAAAGCGCCTTGCGGTCAACAAAGCCCGCGCGCGGGCATGCGAATCAGATTTCACAACAGCTGAAGCTCTGTGTACCTTTGCAAGGTATATATCTGCTTCCAGCGTAAAAATTATGAGTCGGCTGATTTTTGCAGTACCACTGGCAGTAATTGATGTAAAAGACAGCTTCTGGCCACCTCGCGCTAGCATGGAATGCGACGTATACAGAGATCGTGTGACTCTCTGCATCGCAACGGAGCAAAGGTGATCACCGTGAAACATTACGTTGTTTACGAGTGCCAAGACTCTTTCCGTTTTGGCTGTCAGACTCGGACATCGGCAAAGTGGGAGAGTCGGAGGTGCCGGCAGCAAGCTGTCTCTCTAGACAGACACTAAAACGTAAACACGCTCGTTCCTCGCTCGTTGTAGTCTGCTAGTTACCGCGTCAAAAAAGCGGCGTCCGATCTTATTATGTAATGATGCACGATGCACGACCCCACAACTCATTTATTTCACGCGTCTTTCAAGTTCATTTGTTCTGTGCCATTGAACATTTATTTTGAGGTTTTTTGACTTTGAATAGTTCCTCAGCTGATTTCAACTGATCTCTGCTTTTCTCTGCGCCCGTTTGACACCTCGCAAGCATTTATGAGTTACAACCGCTGACTTGGACTCTTATCCGTGTTTCCTGCGGAAGTTGGGGGAGGGAGTGTGTTTACCCCATTATTTCTGATGTTTACAGTCGTCCTGCGCCACTTAATCTGGGTTGATGGAGGTTCGTCGCGTCCGCCGCGCCAAGTCGCGCCAAGTCGCGTCGAAAGGAAGGCCCACGTGATTTCCCAAAATGGATGCTTATATAATAAGGTCGATCATCTACTGTCAGGGCGTGGTAACCACAGGACTAGGCAGCAAGGTATATTACCGTACGCCTTCAGTTTGTTTTCCATACTTATTGCCTATGTGGGCGCCATTGAAGAACATGCCTCAAAATCCGGGTTTAACGCGCATGGTTTTTTCCAACAAGGCGCAACTGACAATGCCAACTGTTTGTCGCTGAATCAAAACCGCCGATTTTTTCTAAAGTGTTGTGTGGTATGTCTACTCCTCATATCAGGGTTCGTTTGTACAAAAAATAAACCCCGCGCACGAAAGCGTCCAGCGCGCGCGAAAGAGTTTTTCTCGCGCGAAAGAGTTTTTCTCGCGAGTGCGAAAGAGCCATCGCGTCAGCCAGCCAGCATCATCAAGCCGGGCAAGCCGAATGGCTGTGCAAAATTCCTGAACTCGCAAAGCCCTGTCTATAGAACCTTAACTGAGTCAAGCTAGTCCTATACTCCGTAATTCATGTTGCCGGAAATCAATGAAGCTCCGACATTACCAGATCCACTGGGTATCTTTAATAAATTGGGGTATTCTATTTCTCTGGTTCAAACTTCACAGCCTTCCATTTGAACTGGTATTTTATTTTGTGTGGACGCCGATATTACATCCTACCCTGTTTGGGTACGGAATCTGTGTAAATGTATCAGATCATGTGAAGTGGTTTTCCGTTGTCGGCGGTTCGTGCAGACTGGATAGCGCCTGCGGCATGCGAGCGACCTGTCTCTGAACTTTCCCTCGGACGTTTCTCGATGTTCCAAAGATCTTTGTATCTCTCTCCGAAGTCTTCCGATCTTTAGATAGCGCGGTGCTCCCTTGTTCCGCTTGGCTTCGGTCTCCCCCCTCTGACCGTGGAGCTCGTTGACACACCGCAGTTTGCTTCCTTCCGAGATAAGGGATTTCACAGAGATAAGTATATATTTGTACTGATATCCCGCACGACTGACGATCCTTCTCTCCCCACATACAGTGTGGCAGTGCATCCCGCACCGTCCCCATACGGACACCAGCGGTTGTTTGCACCAGTATCCGTAGACAGGCATCACACATCATCCCCAGCTTCCCACCGTGTCGAGCAGTTCCGAGCCGCCCCATAGCAGTCCACCGCAGCGGCACCAGAGACTAAGTCTCCAATAGCTTCACTACAATGAGGCTCCTGAGCTATCTCACGATCCTGGCTGCAGTATGCGGATCGGGGGCGCAGCTTGTGAATACCGACAAGAATACCTTTGGAAATATGTTCAATTTTGGATAAAGCCCGCGGAAGGTTGGGATTCAAGCCGCTCTTTACCTGGCGCGATCAAGGGGGCGCGAAAATTAAATTCCGGAGGATGATGCAGGGGGTGGGTGGAGTACGTTAGAAATTTTGTTCTTGGGTCAAAATTTTTATTTTGACAATGGCCCACCATTGTTCGGGGCCACCTTGATGGCCTTTTGTGCCCAATGATGCGATAATTTCCTCTTTCAATCCACAATACCTCACATAGAATATAAGCTCCATTATCTGCGACCTCTTCATTCCCAAAACACATTACCATTTACCAATGGCCTCTTCGACCAACCCTTCTATTCCTCACGGCACTCATACTGCCACCAATAATGGTGTTGAGAACCCGTCTCATTACCACCACCATACCAAGCCGCTCCTCGCCAAGATTGATGAGGATATTGTCAACTCTCTTGCGGCTCCTCCTGCCATACAAACTTTGACATGTACAGATGCCGCCGACTTCTCTGGTCCGATATAGTCAGGTGCGGTGGACGGGCCCATGGGGATGTTAAGCGACGCCGTGAGCAGTGACCTACAAGGAAATTTGCATGATGATGGGTAGCAAAGAACTTGGGGGTGATGGCCGTGGCACGGCCCGGCAAACTCGTACTTTAGTACTTACTTTTTTTCTCTTTTATTCGTCATACCAAAGAAGGAATTATTACTATTACGCGCTGGGAAGCTGGGCAGACGGGGAAGCTGGGCACTTGGTATATAACACTGAAGCATATTGTCAGATCCAAAATCTTGTACCCGGAGGATGTAGAGGGACCTCATAAGTCGGTTTGTACCAACTTTCGGGAAATTATGATGAGGTGATCCGAAGTTAGGAGCTGTTGATGAGCGGTCCGAACACCGATCTGTGATTTTCTTGATTTTGATCCGTGGTCCACAATAAGAACACTCAATAACTCTACCAGTTCTTCCCCGATTCGTGACTTTGAGTGCTCGTTCGACACTCTTGATACCTGGTTTTCCATTCATAGACTCTCCTCAGCACTGGAATCACTTTTACAGTGGGTATTCGGCCAAGGACTCCCACTGTCAGCACAAAACTACTCGTATGTGACCGATTTTGCGAGCCTCGCACCGCTTCGTTGGGCAATGCTACCACTCCACGGTGTTCAAAGGAGCTTTAGAGGGGTTGATACCTCACTTGAACAAGTATTGCGGTATTTCATCGATTTTACCGCCTTTGCACTGACGTCGCTTACAGCAAAATGCCGATTTTCATAATGCCGACAACCCAAATGTCGGGTTCTCAGCAGCGATACCCAGGAGTGGTGTGGCTGGTTCAGATACGTTCATTTACTTCCTGTGAAGCTTTCTGGAGCTCATTTTTTCCAGCCATCCCTTCTCGCTCCTGCGCGGAACTCGTTTGATTAGCAATATTTGCTCACCTGGGCGCAAGGCTCCTCATCCTCACTCTATTCTACCACTTTTGTACATCCCATGTAGCATTTTAATGTTCCTAATGGACCATACGGGTGCCCTGTACATCATTATCAAGTCTAAGCCCGGAGAGATGGCCGCCAACCATGCATTTTGTCGGGTGCCCAGGTACCCCGGCAATTGCCTTTTTGGGAGTACCGACGAAAATTAATTCACCAAGCAGTTAAAACCTCGCAGAAAATGGGACGACAAATTGTATCCACCTGTTCACAAGATGTATGCCTTTCGTTCCGAGCCCTGAGACCCTCATTATGGTGGTCCCGATGCACTCTTAGTCCCGCGTAAAAGTTTCAGGCCCCCGCCCCTAAAACTCGGTGTTTTCTGGCCTTCCGCACTAAAAGCAGGCAATTTCATGGGGCAGTTTTTGATGTGCGCAACGCGAAGCTCCACGCAAAAGAAACTTGACCCCGCACAATAGGGGACCGTGATGTGTTGATTTTCAATAGTCTCCCGAATGTAATGGTAGCGCAAATCTATGTGTTTTGTGCGCGCATGAAATTGGTTGTCTTTGGATAATGCTATCGCTGACTGCTTGTCGCAATTAAGCGGGGTTGGGGATTTTAGTGGCTTATGCAATTCGCCGATGAGTGCGCGAAGCCAGATGGCTTCTTTTGCCGAATGTGTCATCGCGATGTACTCGGCTTCGGTGCTGGACAGCGCAATGATAGGTTGGCAGGCGTGATCGGCATCTGAATAGCCGTGGAGTGGTGCGTCTGCTCCGCCGAGATGGAGCCGTAAGTTTCTCGTTCCAATCAGGTAACAAAACATTCGTTTAACGGCCTCCCAGTGAACTCTCCCGGGGTTGTGCATAAATCTAGAGCACATTGAAACCCCGTGTGCCAGATCAAACTGTGTTCCTTGGCACACGTACATAAGCGAACCCAGTGCCTCGAAGTAAGGTACGTCTTTCATGTCATCTATTTCTTGCTGAGTTGTAGGGCACTGCTCCGGCACCAAAATCGTGCCGGGTTCCATTGGTGTTGAGACCGAGCGAGCGTGGGTGAGGTTGAACCTGGCGAGGATGGTGTCGATAAAAGTGCCTTGGCCAATCGAAATTGCTCGGGCAACGCGGTCGCGTTTAATATCCAGCCCGAGTAACCATGAAACCTCGCCCAAGTCGGTCATCTCGAAGTTCGACCGAAGGTGAGCTTTGATTTGGTTAATTTTGTCCATCGTATTCGCCACAATTGTCAAGTCATCAACCGCAGCTGCGACTATGCTCGTCTTGTCTCCATGTCCTTTTATGGAGACTGCCTGGTCCGAGCTGCAGATGCTAAATCCCATGGACTTCATCACTTCTGCCAGCTCCTTGTACCCTTCTCGCGCGCCTCGCTTTGTTCCATACAAAGCTTTCTTTAACAGTAGCGCGAACGTCTTGAGTTCCGCTTGTGTAAGGCTGCTGAATTTTCCCAAACCTTCAAGATATCCGTGAGGCGGCCGAACATAGACCGTCTCCTTGATAGGTGTGTTGAGGTACGCGCCTTTTACGTCCATATGATGAATTTCGCAGTCGTGCTGCGCTGCGAGTGCCAGGATTACTCGGAATGTGGATAATTTCACCACAGGTGCGAAAGTCTCGGTGTAATCGATTCCGTAGACTTGAGTATTGCCCTTCGCGACAAAGCGCGCTCGGTAGCGGTCAACTTTGTTGTTACTATCGTGCTTGGTTCTGAACACGTAACGAGACCGAAGGGCATTCGCGCTCGGCGGGGGTTTAACAAGTTCCCATGCGCCGGCCTTCTCCAGCTGAGTTATTTCTTCATCCATCGCATCAGCCCATTGCTGACTTTGCGGTCCGTTGAGCGCTTGCTGAGCCGTTCGCGGCTCTGCGCCGGGACTGCCGCAACTGGCCATCGCGAACTCAATCTCCGGATGCCGATGCGGCTTCTCGAGAGCTGCACTCGCACTTCCACGCCCATTGTGCAGGTCAGCGTAATTTGTGGCTTTATGCCGACGGTACCCTCGGCCCGTATTCGGCTCGGATTCGATTAATCCGTCGCGCCGTGGCAAGTTTTGAGGCAAGACAGGTTCGTCTTCCTTCTCAGTTTCGCTGTCTAATTCACGAGCGGGCGCGGCTGGTGCTTCGGGAATATTTGCAGGTACATTGGTGATGTTCGGGACGACCACCACTGGATCCATGTGTACTGGATCCAACTGCTCCCCCTCGGACTGAAAATCGCCGATGAGGACTTCGTCTGGATTAAACCTGATGTTCCCCTCCACAGTAACTGTACGCTTCTTCGGCCAATAAATTCGATAGCCTTTGCTCTCCTTGTCAAAACTGACAAATTTGCCTTCAAGAGCTCGATCATCGAGCTTCTTGGTATTTTCTTGATGTACCCAGGCCTTGGATCCGAATTCGTGAATGTCGGAGAAGTCGGGTTTATCACCCGTAGCAGCTTCGATTGGGGTTTTCCGAACAAGTGCCCGAGTTGAAGTACAATTTTTCAACCAATCTGCATGGTTAACTGCCTCTCCCCAGATGAATTTGGGAAGGCCCGCTGCAATAATCATTGCGCGGCTGTGCTCTAGAAGCGTGCGGTTCAGTCTTTCCGCGACACCTTCTCGCTGAGGTGAGTCGTGCACATTTAAGAATCGCACGGTCACTCGGAGCTTCAGGTGAGCGGAGAAAGCGTTGGATAAATACTCTCCCCCTCGATCGGAGTTCAGTGCTCTAATCCTGGCTCCTCCGAGCTTTTTCTCTCGGACATCCACGTCGAAGGCCTTAATTTTCGCGCCCCGCCGCCCCCTCGGTGTTGAAAGACCCAGACTTCGTACTCTTGGTACGCCCTGAAGGTCTCGCTCTTCTTCGCGAGCAGGTAAAGCTCCGTTTCACGCGACGAGCATTCTGTGTATGAGACATAGTAGGATTTCCCATTTATTGTTTGAACCTGTGCAGGTCCCCAAACATCGGCGTAGACGCGCTCCCCGTAGGAGGTTGCTCTTGTAGCACGTGTCTTCGGGAATGGCCTCCTCGTGGCCTTAGCTCTTGCAAAAGGTTCGCAGAATTCTGCTTTTGACTGCATATCCAAATCAACGCCTTCAACCATCCCTAGCCGAACAATATCCCGGGCTGCAACCGGTGAAATGTGGCCTAAGCAACGGTGAAGTTTGGTGAGCGTTAATTTTGTGCTTGTTGCGTTCGCTGTTTCTCCAGCCTTCGCATATCCTTTTATTGCGTTCGCCTCCCTGGCCTTCGCAGGATTCCTGCCGGACGCGTTCACCCCTTGGGTCTTTGCTCTATTTTCACAGGCTGCGTTCACTATTGCTTCAGTCTTCGCACATCCCTTCGTTGCGTTCGCCTCCACGGCCTTCGCGGGATTTCCTCCGGACGCGTTCACCCTTCGGGTCTTCGCTTTGTTTTCACCGGATGCGTTCGCCGTCTCGGCCTTCGCATTAGTTGCTGACGGAATTTTGTAGAGACCATTCGACATCGAGATTCTCCCGATAATTCCGGACTTCAGACTTTCGACGGTACACATGCTATTTCCAATGGTAAGTCGATACCCTGCGCAATCGAGGCGACTTGCGGATATGAGAGTGAAAGCCATGCTAGGTGCGTGCAGTGTTTCTCGCAACGTGGCTGTGGTGTGTAGATGGGGATGGGTGTAATAGGAGTGTAGTTTTTGAATCGTGATTAGTCTGTAGTTTACCGCGTGCCTGATGTAGGGAGCTCGACCTTATTACATAATCGTCGGACTTTGAATTATCGACGAGGCTTTCCTCCTGCATGGCGGCAATATAGGCTATATATGAAGAAGCCAAATCCCTTAGAATTCCAAAACAAAGCAATTTGTACCCTCAGAATTCCTGTTACAGAGGTCGTTGAGGTGCAAAGTTGTTACCGGCCGGTTCACATCAAAATTCGGCCTCACGGTTTTGGGATCCCCTGGGAAAATTTGAGTGTGAAAGTTGCTGGTTCTCGTGGTCGGGTGAATAATCCCCAAGAAAATCGACGAACAACGCGCTCTAACCCTCATTTCTATGTCCGAGAAATTCAAGATTACATAATAAGGCTGACCTCCAATCAACTGATCAAGGCACTCAACAGACTACAACATGCGAGGTACGAGCTACTTCTGTTGTAACGTCTGTCTACGAGAGACTAAATCGTGATCGGTCGGGGCAAAAGTGGGGGGTCGCGGCGGAGTCAATCATTTGATCTGCGGTCGAGTTGTTGGCCGCCAGTGCAGTTGAAGTAGCAAATGCAACATTGTCGTGAGCCTGTGCGTAGTGCGGACCATTCCTCCCCTTCTGTTTTGGTCCCTGACCTTCCCTCCCTCCACCTGGTTTCCAGCACTCGGATTTCATGTGACCCCGCAGGTCACAGTTGAAGCACCTCATCACTGATTTTCCATCTCCGTGGGGCCTTCCCTGACCTCCAAATGCGGATCTACCCCATTTCTTCTTCGACACTGGCTCTCTGGCTCTGGTTCCCGAATAGTAGGCGGAATTTTCTTCAGGGTGAGTGCAATTTTTCTCCGACTCGAGGTTGCGGTGTTCGGCTTCCTCAGTGAGATGGCTGATGAGCATGGCCGGGGTCAATGTGACCTTGGCTATGCACGAGGTGGTGATAATAGTGGATAGGATTGATCGGTACGACTCGGGCATCGCGCCCTGTATGATCGCGACGAAGTCGGTGTCTGTGACTTTTGCTCCCAGCGAAGCCAATTCTTCGCGGGCTGTCCGCATGCGAGTCAGATGGGCGATTACATCCCCGTTCTCCTCGCAGCGCATGTCCGGTAGGCGGCGGCGGCGGTCCGAGACCACAAGCTCACTCTTGGACTCATACTCAGTGCATACAAGGTTCCAAACTTGTGCAGCAGTAGTCGGTCCGGACGACGCATCGTCCGGCGATTCCAACTCTTCGATTAGCAGCAGAATTCGGTCATTTACCGTGCTGACAATCTGTTGAATCGCTTGGACCTCCTTCTGATTGTAAGCATCCATTTTCCTCACATTCTCCTCGATTTGTGCCTGCGTAGCAACGGTGGACCGGTCCTCTAATAAAAGAGGGCTTTCCGGGGTGTTCAGCTCCTTCGGTAAAAGTTCGTAGGGCGGGCGGGCCGTCCCTTCGATATGCCGAAAGAGGTTCCGAGCGCGGAGCGCACAGACGGTACGACCTTTATAGGCCAACCAGTTACCGCCGTCATCTAGTAGTTTGGCAAGCTGGTATAAATTCAGACCAGTAGCAGGTGAGGTAGACATGGAATGGAATTCGGCGTCGGGGCCCATAACTTGTTGGAATATGGAGATGCCACAGAAGGGGTAATGGGGGAAAGGGAAGTGGTGAGAGCAGTGGGAGGAAACTGAACTGATTTATTCGCAAGAGCTCGTAGTACGTGTATACTATTCTAATGAATCCCCATAAGTAAATACACCGAGTACCGAGACATCGAGATGTGTCGTTACTAATTCTATATTACTGACTATGGGCAATATCCGTCCGGTGTATTGCAACCGTGGGAAATGCCGAGTCCCAATCGGGAAGCTCGGTGTTTCGCTCGGCTTCGCTGACGCTTGCCGAATTACAGCATTTCACGGTGCCGACGTGTTGTTACTTATGACGATTGGCCCCAGTACAGTCTAGTAACCGGGCATAATCACAGCATAATCCGAACTGACTTTGGGGCGGTCAGAATTGAGCAGGATTATCACAGGATTATGGCTGATTAATCATGGAAAAAAATGCCATAATCCAGTGATAATCCTTGCCATAATCTCGCGTTAATCCCTCCTTAATCCGCTACTCTGACTGCCCCTATTGGAGTGCAGAACCGCTTCTCAGAGATGCTTAAATAATCCCGGGATTATAGGTAAGATTAATCTCATTGGCTATTTACAACAGGTTGAACTGTGGCTAATAGCAGCTAGGATTAATCCGTTGTTGGTTGGACTTAGCAACAAGGATTAATCCCCATCACTGATATCACTGAATAGTAAGTAGAACTTGGGGGTAATGGCCGCAGCACCGGCCCGGCAAACTCGTACTCATGTCCTTTTTATTTATTTATCCTTTCCATTGTGACACTGACATTTTAGATCGATGGATCACAAAGAGCGGCGCTAGCTTGCGTAAGGTACAAAGTACGAGTCAGACTGAGAATGCATAACCCACATGCAGTTTATGTCTCGGGTACCATACTTTTTGCACCCACCAAACTTTAGCTTGGCGCACGAAGTCAAAGGGATTACGAGCCTTGACACGTGATCCTGATGCGTGGTTAACATTTCGTAACATACAAAAGCAACATGTACGGCCTGCAACACCACTTCCTAAGTTGACGCTCCAGACCCGTTTTTGACTAGGGTTAGGGCTTTTTCGAGCTCGCCGATTAATCGGTGTGTCCGAACCTGGCCCGCGGAGCACCACCAATTATTTTTCGTGGGTGCGACCAATTAGGATGCCATCTAGAGATATGTACGAACCTCCATGCCCAAATTTGAGATGAAATAGTGAGCGATGTGCGCAGGGTGCTGGCTTGAGCTGGATTTGTGCCGTGTTTGACACATGCTCCGAACCCGGCCCACGGAGCACCACCATTTTTTCTTTCGGCGTGTGACCAATTAGTATACCATCTAGGGATATGTAGGGGCCTCCATACTAAAATTCAAAATGAAATAGTGAGTGGTGCGTGCAGGGCGCTGGCTCGAGCTGTGTTTGTGCCGTGTTTGGCACATATTCCGAACCTGGCCCGCGGAGCACCACCAATTTTTTTTCGGGTGTGCGACCAATCAGTATGCCATCTAGATATAATCTCCGTGCATGAATTTGGGCTGAAGTAGGGAAATACGGGAGTCTGAGTGACCAAGGTCAGAACACTTCACTATTACTAGTAACCTACAATTTCCGCCCACTGCGTGTTCTGATTCCCTGAGTGAGATCTGGAACATTTTCCTGCTTGTCAATCTGAATCCTCTTCTTCTTGGGGGCCCCGGTCCTTGCGATCTCCGCAGTGAGAGGTTGTTTACGATTGGACTGACCAAAACTCAACACAGGGTGTGGGCCTGCGGGGAGTTTCCCCTTTGCAATGTACTTCACAGAGTAGGCACAGTTGACCAGGATGCGAAACCTGTACAGTCCTAGTGGAGTCTTGTTCACCTCTTCTCGGACATCGGCTCCCACAGTGGCAAGTTGCTGGGAGGCAGGCTAAGTTGTATTTATGAGAAGAGTATGAGATCCTACTACTGGTTACCAGTCTGCAGCGGCTCGCACTTTGAATGGCGTAAAGGATATGGGTGGTCTGGAGATGCCAGGGAATGTGATGGCCAAGTTCAGGATCTTCACGGATGTTTGGCGGAGATCAGTGCGCAGGCAAGTTTTAACTGATGGTGTACATGAGGTATTTGATGGAACTGCATATGTACCAGCAGGGAGTGAATATCAGTATCATGCACAACACCAACATCTAGGGGAAAGAGACTCACGTTCAGCGTGACCATTCGATTTGATGACTGCATCGCTCAAGAAAGACCCAGTTCATGTGCGAGGTTCAGTTGGTCTTCGGTGAAGATAACCACACCGTGCTTGTAGCCCGAAACCTTGCTCAAGACTTTCTTGTGTCCAGATGTGTTCATGCGTATAGGGGAGGGCCCCGAGACATGGGGAAGGCGAGAGCGGGGTAAACCTAGATCAGTTCGGCTTTTGTCGTAGTCTATGAAAGCCTGGCGGAAGCGAGCCCAGGTGATATCATCTCTGCAAACGTAAACCGTAGGCATCTGCGGATCAATCAAGGCGAGGATTAGAAGATCCGTGGCCTCTTGAGCACCGCGGCCATTGAAAACCGTCTGTGTATCTTTATGGACAGAAATATGGGTGTGGAATTGTACTGGGATTGGGTGAGAATTTCAGTATGCCAGGAATCGAGAGCAGCAAGTGTGGCTGCAGGCTCTTGGTGGTAAACAGGTCCATGGCTCGTGCTCCCCAGGGCGGGCCAAATCTAAGGAAGGGTGAGAAAATAAGAGACAAAAGATAAAAGGGAAGGTGTACGGATGAGCCCGGTTCAAGGTCGCGCGGTGAAAAGGTTGCTGCCGCTCACATAAGGTGGAACTGGATCATGATGTTGTGGTCGACAAAGATTAGAGTCCAGTTGGGTCGAATGAATGCAGCCTGGATAGAGATACACTGCTTGGGGTTTTCAGGTCCCTGAACATAGCGATCTGGAAGCGCATATGCATGGCTGCATTCGCCCCGACAAATGGTGGGGGCTGATGTAATCTCAGAATACCACTGGGTTAGTATCCAGAAGCAATGTGCTTCAAGGCCAAAGGCAATTCTGAATATGAACTGGAGTGGGGGTAAGTAAATTTAAATTGAGGACCAAACGGTGCATACATTATTTCCTCCGTGCTGTTGCAGATGGCAATTACGAGCTCCTTTCTGCGAGCTTTAGCGGAAAGACGACCGGTAATGGCGAGTTGATTGACAAACTCGGCAGACGGTATGGTGAGGTGCTCAGACTAACAATGATGATGATAAATGAAATTACAGCAGTACATTGGGGGATTTGAACAATGCACAGGTGTAGAGGAAAAAATTGAAGAAGTTGTTGCAGAAAGGGAGGGAGTGAGATCAGGCTACCAAAAGATCAGGTTATACGAAGAATACAGAAAGAGTACTGCAAACTTGCCTGATTCAGCTCATCAGAGGTTGCTGCGACATTGTGTTCATCAGGAGATGTACTATCGCAGCATTTGCAGTAGAATGGGGAGAATTCCTTGTACTTTTTGGGGGCCTTCTTCGGCGGTGCAGGGCGTGGAAGTGGGACAAAGTTTGGATCAGAGGGGGACGAGATATGGAGAGTAAAGGTCTGCCGTGTGCCATTGACATGAGCACAGCACTCTGAATGGGTGACAAAATGGCCTGAGCCATGGGAATTATTGGTGAGTTTTGATATATAAGTGGCCAGAGTGGGAACTGGCATACACGCACCATAGAAGGCTTCGTCGTCGTCCCTGCTAACATCTTTAGGCACTTGCTCCTCCTCCCACTTTGCCTCGCGTTCCAGGAGAAGGAGAACCCCTTGTTCGGGCATATTTTACTTGCTATTTAACGTCTTCAATGGAGAAGAGAGCCCGAGGATGAAGGTATAGGCAAAGAGCAAGATCAACGAACCATTGTTTGTACGTGCCTAGATCTGATTGGGACGCGGCACGTCCGAAGCTCAGGCGTGAGAGTTGCTGCACATGCCTGACTGGCCATCATCTGGACGTGTTTTCTTTATTTTTGAAACATCCGGAATCAAATATAGCTCGGAAAGAGTGCTAAGCTTACTTCAATGGAATATGTGCCCAAACCTGAGAATATGGGATCCAATTGCACATTGCAGGGTATTGACCAAAGGGAAAACAGTTTGGAAATTTTTCTAAGCTATGAATTACCTGCACAAAGGTTATACGGGATCCGGGGACGGAACTATGGCGCCCCGGATGCGGAGGCAGGAACCTGACAAGGCAGGCATACGTGGGACAGGGTGCCCATATCGGGGGACGGAATTTTGATCCGATCTGCATCCCTCCTTTTTGCGAACGCTTGGCAACTCCCTCCATGCTCGACCTTCTGCTATCCATGGAAGCCTGTAATTTATGCTCTATTTGTGTTTCAGTCTTAATAGAGTCCAAATGGGACATTGCCGTCCATATATGACCGCGAGCAATTGATGTGATCGCCCTGGATGACAAGGGGCAGTGAACGTTGCTGCAACCGATCAAGCAACATCTTGCATCGGCCGAACATTGAGCCAAGGATCTTTTTTGGAATGTTCTTGCGTCGGTTTGATGCTGTTTAGGAGTGAATTCTGTTGCACATTAGGAGTCTGCAAGCGATGTAAATTGAACGAAGCCCGAAAAAGAACGGCACTGGATCTCATGCGTGGACTTCTCGTCACTGTTGGATTGCGTCAGAACTGGACCCTTTCGAAATGCATGATTAAATTATATGGATGGCTTGCCAATTGGTCGCGGCCCCTAAGTGAAAAATAGGTGGTGATCGCGGGCCGGATCTTGGCCCTGTGTCAAACAAGGCACTAACACAACCCAAGCCAGCTCCTTGCACACACTGCTAACCATGCCATCTCCATCCTGAGTAGGATGGTTCGTGCATATCCCTAGATTGCATACCAATTGGTCGCACCCCGAGAAACAAATTGAGGGTGCTCCGCGGGCCCGATTCCGAAAGTGTGTCAAACACGGCACAAACTCAACTCAGGCCAGCACCCTGCGCACACTGATCACCATTTCATTTCGAAATTCAGTAGGGAGTTTCGTACATAAACCTTTATGGCACGCTAATTGGTCGCACCCCCAAAAAACAAATTGGGCGTACTCCGCGGGCCGGGTTCCGAACATGTGTCAAACACGGCATATATTCTCAACCTGGCGCCCCGTGCACACCGCTCACCATTTTGTCTCGAAATTGAGTAGGGAGGTTTGCAGATATAACTAGATGGCACGGTAATTGGTCGCACACCCCAAAAGGAAATTGGGCGTGCTTCGCAGACCAGGATCCGAACGTGTGTCAAACATGTTTTGGGTATGGAAGATCGGACATTTATTTAGATACCATATGGTCGTTCCTTCTGCAGAAAGTTGGGCCCAGTGTACGGGGTTCGGAACATGTCCCATATTCAACCATCTATGTATAAAACTGCCAACTAGTGCTGGGGCGAAGCAGAAACAATTTTGGGACCCCTATCCAAGAATGCGCGCCGTGCGGTCCCGTGGAAAATACGCAACGTCCCAAAAGCCACCACGAAAAATGTCCGGGACACGGAAATATGGCCCGTTGGTGAGCTACTCAAGGAATGAAGGAGCGCTGAAATTAAAAGGGAACGGGTATGGCAGACAGTGCTGATAAAGACGGGATACCTTTTCCCCACGGATTACCCAGATTCGGTACTCATTGCCATTGCAATTCCTCACGAATCTCCGGCAGAAATTGGTCGATTGTTGTGTGGATTTAGGATCAAACGGGACGCATTGGTTCAAAACATGGAACAGGCCATTTAATTGCGGGCTACGTTCACAATGGAGAAGGGGAACTGTCTAGTGGGATATGACACGATTCACAGGTGGGTTTTGCTCAAGATTGAGAACCTTACCAACGACCGATACATAATCTGCGGCGAGTGTCAATTTGGACTCAGGTGCAGAAGGAGGCAGCCAAACGGTAGAAAACTAAATTGCCTGAGGAGCGAATCGAACACACGCTGCTAGAGGT
Organism: Mycena rosella; assembly: GCA_029378255.1. Classification (NCBI taxonomy): domain Eukaryota; kingdom Fungi; phylum Basidiomycota; class Agaricomycetes; order Agaricales; family Mycenaceae; genus Mycena; species Mycena rosella. The sequence goes on from JARKIE010000097.1 coordinate 201,278, forward strand.
GAAGATTACACTATCAAAACACAGCCACTATTAAGCCACACCGTTTGAAGGAAATTTAGGGCACAGCCACTAATGAGGATTCAACACCGCCACTAATAGTATCAGCACTGCCACTAAATCCGTTACACGCTTAAACCTGGGACATTTTTCAACTAGCGTGCAAAAAGCTCATGTCGATTGATCAAAAACGATTACATAAGTACTCGTAATATGCCCGAGCAAAGGGTTCTCCTTCACCTGGAACACGAGGCAAAGTGGGAGGAGGAGCAAGTGCCTAAAGATGTTAGCAGGAACGACGACGAAGCCTTCTATGATACGTGGATGCCAGTTCCCACTCCGGCCACTTATATCAATCAGTGCTCCGTGGGCTGGGTTCGGAGCATGTGTCAAACACGGCACAAATGCAGCTCAAGCCAGCGCCCTGTGCACACTATCTAATCTCAAATTCGGGTATAGAGGTTCGTGCATATCTCTAGATGGTATACTAATTGGTCGGGCCTACCCAAGAATAGCTGGGGCTTAGTAGTGCCCAGGGTTCGGAACCGGTGCAAAGGTCTATCCAGCCCTTGTCACCGGCATGAGCAATGGGGATGTAACCCTGGAGTGGTTCGATAGAATATATGGTGGTCAATGCAATGGAGCTCTCACTCAATTCACCATCAGTCGCCAGACATGAGGTGATGTGGTGGCTCAGTATTATCCGCCAGATCAGGTGTCCATTGATCTTGCCGCGAAAACCCCCTTCTAATTGTTACTTTCAACTCGCAGAGCCAACTCTTCTCATGAACTGTCCCGCCTTTTTCCCATCTCCATTATATCTTTCCCAGTGGGCTTTGGATGATGCTGTGCGATCATGGGTTCCCACGATCATTGCTATCTATTTCAATGATGCTGGTCCTACCACAGCAGATGTTTTCAAAGTGCTTGATACCTGCTTCTCCACCTCGGAACACCCAACAACATTCTACAAGGATCTTCTTGGCGCTGCAGCAGGCAAGGAACTGTTTTGTGCCACTGATGAAGCCTACTTCAGCCTAGTATCCAATAAAATTAGAGCTCTCGTCGCTCATGATGGTTCCAACACCCAGGAACATTGTGTTTGACACAGAGATGGACAGCTAAATTGGCTTCGTGGAGCAGCTTGTGCCATGTTGGCCACTACTGCTGCAGCGCATTACTTGGGTGTTGATCGGGCTACAGCATTGCAGTTTCTTAAACCTCGCCAAGTTCGTCAGCCCCATGAAACCCGCTAGTGTGCGTGGGAGGCGTACCCATTCGCTGTTCGCACTGCAGTTTCAGCAGCAGGATATGCCATACAGGACACGCTCCAGATTGCAACCCCAGGTATCATTGTTCCCCTTCCTCATCAAGTATAGAGTACATTCAGTAATTTGCAGAATTCAAGTTAAAATTTGATCATGAGAGATGTTGATAATGGTTACATCTTTTAATACTCAAGTAATAATACTTCTATTGCTTGCCCATAAAGTCACGATCCAAAGAATACATAAATGAAAAGGACATAAGTGCCAGTGCCACGGCCATTGCCCCCAAGTATTGTCATAAGCGATGACAACAACAAGAAATCACTTGCTGCAGCCCAAAACACAGTCTGTCGAGATTGACCCCTACGGTGATGGCAATGGGGAGGAGGCAGAGTTCAATTGCCGCTGCGGAGAACAGGGTATTAAAATTTTGGTTCCCCCTGAATTATATATTAGCTGTACTGTGTGCGGTACTTGATCGCATCTCGCATGCCAATGCAACAAACAAGCGTCCTCTGGAAAGCCAAAGGAATCCTTCCGATGTGATCCTTGTATTGGAGCGAGTGCGATGCTCAGGATCACACACACCATGTGGGTTTATTTTTCGAGCCTGTCCAACCCTTGCTGATCTCTCATCCTAAAATTACAGTCCTAAGAAGCGGAAGAAGAAGCAGGCAGATAACCCACCAAGAACAGCATTAGCAAAACACTTTCTGTGAGTCTGTAACTATCAAATTGGGTGGATAACACTGGTTGAACATTTCAAGTTTTTCAGTGGAAAAATTGGTGAAAAATGTTTAGGATTTTTTAAATTTGTTCACCAAAAAAGTAGGTGAAAAACTTGAAAGTTTTCCAAGACCTTTTTGACTTTGTTTCACATTTTTCACTTTGAGTCAAAAAGTCCCGAACAACTTAAAAGTTTTTCATCTATTTTTTTGGCCAAAGATTTGTGCAAAATCCTACACATTTTTCACCCATTTTTTCACTGAAAAACTTGAAACATTCAACCAGTGTAACTCACAAACAATTTATACAACCTGGGCAAAGGGGCACTCACAAGAAATGGTGCATTTTGGTACCCTGTTTGACTCATCTTAAAAGAATCTGATGGATGGAGGGTCAAGTGGTGGCAGGGTAGTCAGTTTGTGACCCAAGATCCCCCACTAAACATTGTTCCCGAAACCGACTTGGGGGTTGAGGCCGCGGCACGGCCCGGCAAACTCGCACTTAGGGACTTTTTGGGGGTTTTTTTTTTTTGTTGTATCAAACACCAATGATTGTCATTTAAATGTAACTTAAAGGTGCATGGCATCATAAGCACAGTCTTGCCTGGTAGTGATGGTTGAGATAGAGTTGAAAGAGGCTCAGACCTGACCCTCAAGGAGATCACAAACAACTCAATTGCATGGCATCAAAAGGCTAGAAACCTGGTGAGAAAATACTCTGCCAGCACGATACAACTTGAACCCAAGAGGTTAGCCGAGCGAAATTAATGAACGCCAAGTTGTCTGAAGATGAGTGATACAAAACATGCAAGTAATTATTATTACGCCTGCGCAGGAATCAGAAATCGCGCTGGAAGGTTGGTTAGCGAGATTGTTTTTGCAACATATGTCTGCACTGGGTTGTGAATTTTACTGCTTTCATCCCTGATGAGCCCATGGACGACTACGTCGAGATCTGCGACTACCAAAAGCAAAAACAAGTGAAGTGTTAACATCGTGAGAAGTATACATATGGTCACGATAGATTTTGGCGGATATTGACCGGAACGTGTGATACAGTCAAGTACCTAGAAATGGGACGAGACCTGGACACGGGACACACCAATTTTCCGAGGGTTCCTGATGTACTTGGGCTCTGATTTTTTGTCCATATCATCTTTAATGTATGAAGAATAGTCTATTAAGATCCTAGGGTTATCTGTGCACTCGATCTTGTTGTACACAGAAATCTTTCCGAAGACACGGTAAAAGTGAAATCAAAGCATGACATTTTCCTTTAATATCATCGCACACAAGGAATATTTGACTCTGAGGTTCCTTCAGAACATGGGATATGGCTAACAGTTCTGCAATGGACCGAGGCAGAGGGATTGCAATTGATGCTGCGTGAAAGGGAATTCAGGAAACGGGATCAGTTATGATGGTCACAGTCGCACCTTCCCCATTCAGCAAAATCAAATTGACCCGGACTCGGAGTCGCTATCAATGCAAAAGCTCAAGTGGAATAGGTTCTATTAACCCCAAAAGCTGGTAGACGATGATGAGGAGTCCGGGAATGGATCTGAGATGAACAATTAGATTATGCTAGATGATAGCCGACGTGATTGTGATGCATCCCATTTTGACATCGGCCAACTGATAGCGACATTTGTCCTTGATCCAGGCCGATATAGGCCAAATGCTACCTAGGATTTGGTACAATATATTCAAACCCATAGATGTGATTGGCTGGCTCAAGCTGACCAAAAAACGCGACTACCAAAAGAAGAAACCGTGAGAAATATGCACGTGTCCACGACAGAATTTTGCACTGGTGGGGACGGGCATCACTCATGATCGATCCAGCAGCTTTGTTATTGTTTGGCTCATAGGTGAGCTCGATTCCAGTTTTGCAAACCCTAAGGCTTTTTCTCTGGTCACTTTGGCACAAAGCCCACAACAGAAACCTCTCATTAAATTAGCATTAGAGTAGAAGTATCAGGCCCAATTTTTAGTTTATGTCCAATGCGTGAATTAACATCGAACTTGAGGGAAGTCCGGGCAACTGCTCGGGGAGAAAGAAGTATCTGGAAAATCCGGCCTGATACTTCTGTGAAGAATGCATTTCCCTGGAACACTTCATGCAAAGTTGAAGTGCTTAGAGCACATTTGAAAAAGCCTTAGGCTTTTTACGCGGAAAAGAGCAAATTACTATTTCCGGCCGAGGAAGGTCCAGCTTTCCGAGGTTTTGGGACTTGGGAAGGATGCTCCTATGCTCGGGAACATTCCTTCGAGGGAACCAAGTTCAGACCCCTTGTGTACAGACTTTTTCTGCCGAAATGGTCTATTTGATATTCCCAAATGCTAAGGCTTTTGTACTCCGGACTCTGGGGATAAACTGAGTCGGTAGTTCTCTTCGGAACATCCTTAATAAAGGAAATTTCAGCCCGGATTTTCGATCTTCTGAAAACATCCAAAATCCTCCCTGATTTCCCCGCATTTGGTGCTGTTATGAGACGATGATACCCATTATAAAAAATCCGGCCGGAAGGAGTTGTTGGGACGACATTTCCCTATCACTTTACAATTGTAAGTTAGGGAATCTGTGCAGAATTGAGGAAGCCTTAGGCATTTTACGATTGAGCATCAACAGTTCACGTGACAGACGAATCGCGTCTCTCATTCTATGCCCGGAAGCTCGAAAACTGGCACGAAAAAATGGTACAGATTTTGAACACTCAATACTGAGTGATTCAGTGCTTCATTACATTTTATTTCCAAATTCTGCCCAACTAATATTACATGAGGGGGAACACACGACGGATTAGGTCTTCTAGTTCAGCTTAAGTTGCCCGTTTCTTTTGAAGGCCAGGTACATATTGGTATGGAAATTATTTCCGCTCACCAAACTGAGTCCGAAAAGTGTGTGAGGAAGTCGCTATACCATGGAACCTGCAAAACAGAGTTGCATTCGAGAACAAGCATGGACAAACATGCCGGATCGATCATGAGTTTGATGCCCGTCCCCATCAAGGGCAGGTCTCGACCAGAACATGCGGTACATGGCCGGACACTGACCAGTTTTGGGTAGGCATGTAGATCTGATATACACAACAGCAGACCGGCTTGATTTAAGTTAATATTGATAATCTGGAAGGGCGGAGGGCCGCGGGGAAATCCGCCGAGACCAAACAGATGGACATAGCCACATGAAGTTCAATGCAAAACAGAAGCTACAGGTCGATTTGGATACTTAAAATATTACTTAAACAGACATATTGCATTGCAAAAATGAAGTGCTCAAACTGGACAGCTCAAATGCGCGAGAGAGGCAAAAATGAAACATTGTAAAAGAGAAAAGCAGCTGGTGATATTCGAACGCGGTCCACGATTAGCACCCAATTACCAAGCATGAGCACAGCCACTATGTTTTCACAACTTTTGAAGCTGATTTAAAGGACAGCCACTATAACCCTTTTAACACAGCCAATAAATCCAATAGCACAGCCCCTATTTTGCATTGCAATCTTGAGCTGGGACACTTTTCATCGAGACCTGAAAAACCTCAAGTCGATTGATTAAATAACGATTACTATAAGTACTCGTAATCTATGTGATGAACTTTAGGCCGATGCGACCGCCAGGAGGCAAATTCGGGTAGATATTGAATTGAGCTCAGACTGCTATGGACATCACTGACTTCCCAACTACTAGCTCGGCAAGTGGAGACGTGCTTGTGAAACAGCCACGGACGACCTGTTTTTTGAATTCCGTCAGGCTGCGTACACTCAAGAAATTGAGACTGCACTCCACCTGCATTTGAGCAACCTCCAGAAATTCCATGCAGATCCAGTGGAGACCACCCCTCGATTCCTGCCGCGAATTTCTCTGTGGCACAGTGAACGGCAAAGCAAGGTAAGGGTACTGAGCTGTTGCGAAATGGTGGTGTGCTGTACACAGGACAACTGTGCACAATCGATTGTGCTCGGGTGCCAACTGGTTGTTTCACTCCATCCCTGGAGCAAAGGAAACGGTGGTGGACTGGATGGGTCGAGTCCCACTGGGTCATGCCTATACAATTTTAATTGCGCACCGCAATCGACAGGAAATTCTAAATCAGATTCAGAACGATGCAGAATATCTCACCATAGAACCAACTTGCAATATTCAATATTGCGTGGAAGCACCAGACAACTCGGCCGACCTTATGTGCCGTTGATGTGGATCACGAGCGCCTCGGATTTTTGAAGAAAGGCTCTTTGAAAACTCGTTCAAGGCAGGTCGGACCGGAAATCAACAATGGGGTTTGGATGCAAGGTCGCACCAGGATGACTGGAGTCCATATGCGGATATTCCGACGCATTGGAATCACGGTGATCTGAAGTTGAACCTATCAACATCCCGTACGGGCCGAGCTACGATGGACCGAAGCAGCAGGACAAAGATGTCGAGATGCCAGACACGGCCCAGAGAACTTGTCAAAGACACCCAAGCCGACAACTGTCATCAAGCGGAACTAGGGTTGAATCACAAACTTAGATACATCTACCTTGTACATACATCAGACTTTTGACATTCAGCTTGTGAGCTTGTACAAGGTCAAACAAGGTCAGACAAGGTCCCAAGCCCCACCAAAATGCGCGCAAGCTCACAAGCTCACAAACCTATGTCTCGATTATCACAAGGTCACTCGTTCGACTCCGTGTAGTGGTATAAATTTGGAATGAATTGTTCCAATCACCATGACCAGGTAGGGTATGGCCATAAGAATTTGCAAGAAGCATCCTCCGATATTTCCCAAGGTTTTCCCACTCTATGCTGAAATTTTCGACAGGTTTTTTCTTCCGATTTGACCTCGTTTGACCTTGTGAGCTTGTCACAAGGTCACAAGGCCAAACAAGCTCCCAGCTGATTGTTAAATGGCTGATGTAGCATAGAGCATTTCTTGAACCACTCGATATAAATAGGCTCTTTTCTCGAGCAACAACTCAGTGAAATTATGAATATGGTGGTCGTGAAATCCGGGGTAAGCCTTGATTAAGCACGACTGGCCAAATTATGATTGAGGGTTTTTTGTAAACAGATGATGTATTAGCATGTATAAACACTGTGCGAGCTTAATTTGAGTTTCAGGAATGAGCGTGGAACTAATGGGGGCTTGCGCAACACCTGCCGCCTCAATGTACTGTCACACTGCGTAACATCACTGATGTTTTGGCTTTGGCTTGGCCTGAAGGCCGCGGCTTTGGCCCGGCCTAGGGTGGCTTTGGCCTAGTGAAGTCCCAGGCCAGACCAAATCATTTGGTTTTCGCTTGGCCCGGCTTGGTTTAAGGCTCCAACCATTTCCATTTTTAAACGTTTTAAACGGTAAAAATCATTTCTTTTTCGGTTTAGTTTGCAGACCTGCGCAAATCGTAAACAAATGATAAACAAACGGTTCAAACGGTTGCAACTCACTGAATATTTATCTGAACCTACAGCAACCACATCTAGAGCTTAGAATACAAAAGGACATAAAACTCATGTTCAGAAACCACCATCGCAAAAGTAATATCTTAGTTACTCACCGAACGGCGCTCGAGGGTCCAAATTCGGTGTCATTGATGGCGCACGGAGATCTCCGCCCGCCGCTGCCAACTCCTAATCTATCTCCACCCAATGCATTTGGGTGTGCGTGTGGAAGGCAAGGACTAACCCATCGATTTCAACCATCATCACTGGTCTCCACCCCCCTTGCGCACCTGTACTCTACGCCACTGGGAAAATACAGTTTAAAAACTGTTTAAACAGTTTTTAAATATTTGATTACCGTTTCCGTTTGGTTTGCGCCCAGCCGCAAACGAAAACGAAATGGTTGGAGCCTTAGCTTGGTTTTGGCCTGGGCCCCGGCTTTCTAGTGAATTTTCTAACCACCTAAAATAAATCTGAAAAGTGTTCAAAAATTGTTCCAATGAAGCCTTGCAACAGAAGGACATGTTCCTGGGTGTCTCTGAGCGCACGAGAACTCCAGAACGTCAAATCACAGCTTTAAAAAATCTCATCCGATTTCGGCGACCGGACATTTAGAAGTTTGTTCCACATACAGTGATTATGTAGGGCGTGGAGGGTGATCATGGCCACTAATAATGCAACTGATATTTCCTGAGCACTCTCAAATCAGTCGATTTTGTTCATACAGTCAACACAAGGGGTACTTCAGAAGCAGTAGCTTCTTGGCTTGACTTTGGCCTGGACAATCATGAAGCCGGGCCAAAAGCTAATCCAGGCCAAAATTTTGGCTTGGCTTTGGCTTTGGTACCAAAGCCAGAAGATCACTAGCCGCGTTACACCGCCTCAAAGTACAGCCACCGCCGCCTCACTGCCGCCTCAACACGCCTCACTGCTGCCTCAACGCGCCTCACTGCCGCCTCAACGCGCCTCACTGCCGCACAAGCCTCAATCTCACCCAGCCCCTCACCGAAACGTACTGTAGATAGATCTAGATTGTCTGGAATGTGGGGACGTCGACGCTGATGCAGACATTCCTCTAGGATACTGTACAATTACATTCAATTCGACCGTCACGCTTCACCCACCCCCTGGTCGATGGCGAATTTCGGTATTCTGTCACGCGTCACCCAGCCGTTGGTCGAATGCCATTTTCGTCACGGCCCCTCGAAATTTGCTCAAAATTGCCTCCACAATGCGTAAAATCGAAATCTTTCGTTCCAGTGGTCGAATTTTTCGGGTTCGTCACGCAAAATTTCGGCCGTGGTCGAATGGTCGAATCGGTATTTTGGGTCACGCGTCACCCCCCCGGTCGAATTGAATGTAATAATACAGTAACATGATCACAACCTTGTTCCTCGGAGGCGTCAATATTGGTGAGCGAGGTCGTGCGTCCACATACTGCCGTGACGAATTTGAACCTAGATCAAAGTGCCTGGAGAACACTGTTGGAGTGAGAATGCGGTTAAACCCCACAAGGTAGATGCTAACATCGGTATAGTTCCTACTACAAGGGATACAACGTCTTCCTCATCGCTGATACTTCGGCCACCACAAGCCCTGCGTCCGCGACGGGCATGGTCGATTTCAATGCTGCGTTGAACGGCTGGAGAGCGAACTCTACGGATATCCTGCCTGTTTTGATGGAACGACAAGTGCCCTCTTGGCGGTTACTGTACCACTGAAAGTCTCAACTGAAAACCGAGGTGAGTGAGAGGTGGGCGGCCAGGTCGTTGCGTTTTCTTTCAAAATGTTCTTCCTCAATCGCCCTAATTTCATTAACCAAGCGAGTAATCGATTCTATACCCTTGACCGTCCAAATGACGCTCTCATAGAAACACTTTTCTCTCGATGATTCACCTGCCCTTGCTCCGTGACATGTTTCGATACTGCTACACCTCGTACTGTATGTACACCATCCACCCTCGGCTCTCTGGGTTCAACTAACGATGCAACCAAAGGAAATCAAGTGGGTTTCACCGCTATTTCTAACAGTCCACCACCTTGACCTTTTTGGGACAAGCTTGCAAAGACATGTCGTTCGCGATAAATATCCCGTTATTGTCCTACCAGAGATATCCGCTTCAGCATAAATGAATGTCTCCGAATTCGTAAGGCAAGGTGAAACCCACATTGTACGTGCAAAACGTTTGGGCGGTGGAATTATTTCGCCCCTTTCCACGGAATCTATATATGTCAGACGTGTGAGCGCTCAGCATCCAGCAACATAAGGAACGGAATCATGCAGCGTACCCGCAAAACATGACATTCTCGGCAACGTTGCGATTGAACACGAGGGTCCAGAGGATCTCGGTGACGCCGGGAAGGAGCGTCGTTGGGCAGACTGCGCACTTGTCCGCGACGACTGCGGCGGCCGCTGCGAGCACAAAAGCGGGGACGAAGAACGGAATGCGCATGGTTACGCTTCAGGAGTTGAATCGGTTTGGGGCGTTTGGCACCAGGAACTCTAAGCTGTTTTATACTCTGTGCCTTCCAGCCGGTTACCGCTTCGAGGTCAAATTGCACCCCGGAAGCCGGGAAAGAACGGCGGGGACGTAACCTTCAAGGTAATGCCTAAGCGGAGTTAGATTCGAACCATTCTTGCCGCTGATCTTTACCTCGTAGCGTTCGTTCTGATTCTGCAGTCAGTCCTTTAGGAGTTCGGACTCGCAAGTTCCGAACCACTATATAGCTATCGAAGTCGGAAGTCTATGATTAAGCCCGCTGCCTTCCTCAGTCTTACAACCATTACGCTCATCCACATCACACAGACTCCCAGAACCCACGTTATACGTAGTATGTAGTGGCGCGTCGCCGATTCGCCGACGCCAAGAAAATGAAGGAGTGTTCTATATGAGCGATATTGTATGGGTCGTTGAATCATGCGAGAGACTATCATCAATTGTTGTAGCGTCTGCCTCGGCATCCGAGACTAACTAATCGGGAGCAAATTAATTTCTGTCGTCTCCACATGAATTCCAAGGTCCGATATCAACTGTTCTATTAAGATTATGTGCCCAATTCGTTGGGTGTTGTTTGGCCTTATCTCCTTCAAGTCAACTCGATTTCGCTCTCTGTGCTCTGATTCTTCAATTCCACAGCTTTTTTCGCAATCAAGTTACCGTTTTAAGTATGCCAAGGACTCAGGAGATGTCTCGCACACTCCCGCAGATCCGTTGCGTCAGAACCAGGTATCGCTTGACCGCAGTTGAACAGTAGACTCGTGACCAGTCCGCCTATGGAGTGCAACAAATGTTGTTGCTGTAGGCAGACTGGTACCATTCGGAGCTGCCAATTGAGATGGGCCTGAGTTTGAATTTTGTGGGCGGTGCCGATCACGGGATCACGGTGGCTGAGCCTTGCCATCAATTTCGATACAACTTTGAATTTTGTGTACAGGCCGCTCAGATACCTACCGATAATTCTGAGGAGACAGAATTTAGGTAAAGAAGAATTGCCACCTTCCGTCTCTTTGCATTTTGTGTAATAGAGTTAAATTGAGCCCAGGGCGGACAGCATCAAAATCCCGCCCATGTCTTTTGTTTGGTCCGAATAGTACCAGTCTGCCTACAGCAAAGTGCTTGCCACATTTTTGCCAGTTGTAGGCAGACTGGTTACGAGTCTACATTTTTTGGCTCTTGACTGTGTGCATCAATCTCCGGAGCGAAGCGAAGGCACATCTTGTCAATATAAACAACTTGGCTAGAATTCAATCAATCGTAGATGCGCTGGAAATGATACGGCTGATGGGCGGCTGTGAGTTCGGATTCTGGAAAACAGGTTCCCAGTAGTCTGTAATTTATGGCGCCAGTGATGTATGGAGGGCCGGGTATTACATAATCTTCGGAGTTTGAAATTTGCCCTACCTTTTTAACACCTCCAGCGGCTTCCATTGCCTAGACCTTAGAGGCAAAAAGCGTTCCAAATGACATTTCAATGGAATCTGGGTGGTCAGATTATTTTATCTGACCTGTTTTTATAGCTATGTTTCTAATCTGAGAATATGCTAGCATAATCCCTTGCGAGGAAGGTCTGAAAAGTGGATTATGAAGAAGTGCATGGAAAATGAAGAAGTGGAGAGATTGGTCTTGTCAAAACTTCTACAAGCTACTTAGGGATCCCCAACCGTATGCGGTTACGGCCGTACAAAAAACGGCCGTAAGAGTTTGGGATTTGGGGGCTTACGGGCCGGCATACGGTATGGTTTACGGTACCGTAAAAACCTGTATACGGGTGTCTAGAACGACGCCAAAGGGAAGGTGACATGCGCTTGATGCATGTCAAAACGACATGCATCGGCTTTTACCCCTGGTGTGACGGCCCGCTATTTTACAGAAGGCAATGTCAGCAGCAATTTTTCGGAGCGAGGCACCACTGAATCACTGCATATCCATAATGAAGGTCCTCGACGTTCTTGGCAATCTGTTTTCGGCCCTAAATTAACCAAATATGGTTGATTCGAGTCGAGAATATTACATCTAGGGATGCAACACGTGTAAATCTCCCTACGGAAGGGTACAGAGGCCCCACAGATCACTTTTGACCCTCTTCAGACTGACTTACTGAGAGGTCCATACTTTTTGGTTTGGCCTGGCTGCCCAACCTACCTACCTGCCCCCTGTCCCGGCTTGACCGGCCCGAACCCCCTTGGTTTGGTCACCCAAACATTCTGCATTTCTGGCACCGTCGAGGATGGTCCTAGAACCCCTACTGCCGTGAGCTGGTTCCGACGCCTGCGTAGAACAAGCACGCAGGGGATGCCCAGTGACATTAGAAGTGGGCGGGGTCTGTGGCCGGATGGGCTTCATGGAAAAGCAAAAAATGAGACGCATAGCAAGCTCTGAGATAAGTAAACCGTCGTTGGACAGTGACTTACAGTTCTTTGGTCGTCAGACGCGGCAGAGGAACCCTGGATGTGGGACACAACGAATACGTGCAAGACCCAAATGGAAACTTGAGCAGCAAAGTGGATCGCAGTTTCATTGGTGGTCGAGGCAGGTCGAGACTCGAGAAGGCTGTCATGATGGATAATTCTGATCAGAAACCCCCCGTGCCGAAAGTATGGGGCGTGTTGCTAACCAGCAGCCCCCTCATTTTGACTGCTATCCAGCAACCCCAACCCCGGATCAGCATGCCGGTGCACTCAGAGATGCCGTGTGCGGCAGGCATAATGCCGTCTGAGGTCGCGAGTCACCCACTGCTGCACTGGACTTGAACAGGTCCTTAAGGCTCTAAGAAAACAACGAGAAAAAAAAGTGTAGTATGTACTTGGCTTTGCACCTCTGAATCAGAGGCTCTGATGCTCAGGTGGCAGAAGAGAAACAATGTTTAGAAAATTAACTATCAGGTATAGGAAACTGCTTGGCTGTATAATTCACCTCATCTATTCAGACACTTCCCAACCTTTTATTCAGATGCCTCCAAGGTCGCAACAGGAGAAATGTTTGGATCCGGGAGTCAAGGACCCAATACAGCCGAGTGCCGACCCGGCGCAGCCGAGGTCGGATCATCACATGAGGTTGTTGAATAGCAATTTGCTATTTAGCAACCCCCCGTACCCATATACGGGGTTGCTGATTAGAATTATCCCATCATGGTACCAAGATGTCTCTAAACGTGCCTGGTTGGTTGAAGGAAAATTGGTCGTTGGAGACAGTATCCTGAGTTATCCTTAACAACACAAGCGCTCACTGTGGGCCGAAGAACGGTGGGAAGTAGCGAGCGCCGAGAAGATGAGACTGGCCCCGACTGGCCCGGGTTTGATTGATCCGGTAACTGCTTCCAAGGTCTAACCGAGCCAATAAGACGGCATTTCGCCCCCATTCATCAACCGAGATGGAGAGAACGAAACCCAAACAGAATTTGAACAAAATTCATCTCAAAAGTCCTCCGAGTCCCGGAACAGAGGAGAGATTGCGCCGCCACCGCAACATTTTACACGCCAGTGGGAAGCATAAGTCTAGTCATGATGAAACACCGGAGATTGGGCACCGATACTCATTGTTGAGGAGGCGACCACGGGCCGACATTCCGAGTATTTAGACATTGTATTGTCGTATTTTACAGGGGTTCCGCTGCTTATTTCATACCACGACCACGCGCCGACGGCTTCGACCTCAACACTCATTGCGTGGAGACGCATGCACGGTTTACTTTTAGAAATTCGGGTACGGCAGTCTGAGCGCCGTTACCTGATGGTTATCGGTGGTTGTAGTGGGAATTAACTGAGTTTTCTGCTTGATGGTCATCCACTGAGAAGCCGTTTATGGAGTGCCATCGACCGAGTCTTTCGTGCGCCGCAAGTGGCGGCGAATCAAGAGGCGCGTTGGTAGAGAGTCCCCGACAATCAACACAACTGCCTGGGCGCATGAACCATTGTGGTTTGGGGCCCATAGTCCAAAGATTCGCATAATTAGCGGGAAAGAGGTTTTTTATGAGAGTGGGAACTCTCGGCAGTCGCCGCATATTATCAAGGGCGCGGACAACTACGAGCTCTTGTGCGAATGCGCATAGATAGCAATGAATATACCTGGCGAATGGAAGGTGAAACTGTGACCGGAAATGACAGAGACAAGGGCACCCGGACGCTGCAAGGGCCGTGCGCCGTACACGAATACGTCAGCCCAATATGCGTCCTGCAATGCAAAATTTCAGTATCCGAGGACGAGCTCAGAGAGGACGCACGTACCTTCGTATCGACCAGCGGATATCGCCGGAAACAGCGGATGGTGTCAGAAAAATAGCCATCGGCGTGTAAAAATCCTCCTGTAACCTTTCGAGTTACGCATATATTACGCCGAGGGCCGATCGCTGCATGAGTTAGGGGTTATCGCAGGTCGACGCTATATATATACCTGGCCTCAACTGGTTCAGAAGTCGCGACGAGGCCCCCGCCCTCGATACTGTAATCCCGCCGCCCGAATTTCCGTAAAATATGTCGCTGACATTCTCGCAGGTCGACGCTTCATTTGCGCCTGGAAGTAGCGGGCCTGGGCCGGAGCTACCAACAAGGCGCCCGCTGTTAATACGGTGAGCCTACCGCCAACTTCGTGAACTCACTCGCTAACATCCGTTCGTAGGTCGACGCTGCATTTACGTCTGCAAGGTGGCACCGGGCCGGAAATACCAACGAGGTGCCCGCTGTTGATACGGTATGCCCCCCCCGCGTAATCTGCATAAATATGTCTCTGAAATCCGTGCGCAGGTCCGGGCTTGAACAGAATGACTGCCCGCAACGAATGGCCGGATGTGTTGTTCGGCCGTTTTCGGAAAAAGGGTGTTTGCTGTATCGATGTCTCGTAGCAATTGTCGTTAGTTGAGTGGGTTCAACACCCACCGTTTGGGGAGAAGACCGAGCTGGTGCAAGGAATCGATCGACCCCGCGTCGTCGCAGTCGAATCTGAGCAGCGCAGGGCGCGGATTCCTTGGCAGGGTGGGGACGAGGACGCTGGGGGCGGGAGAGTTAGTCCATATGGTAGCACAAGGATGCGTCCCATTCAGTCTCCGAGCGGGCCCCTCATTCAGACAGCCAGGGCGGAGCTGCAGGGTAATAAGTGACTCCGAATACTGGTGGAAAATTACGCGCGACGCGTTTGACTCGGAGCACGTGTGCGTGATTGCATTCAGACTCCGCTCCTTCCTAGTTTGGACATGGCTTTGGACCGCAACTTCTCCCAAGACTCCACCCATCGCCTGTGACGGAATCTCGAGCCCGGGTGCGCCCCAAATGCTGCTCAGGACACTAGGAGAAGATGTGCCCAACTCCGACTCCGAGCGTAGAGAGGCGCACGCTGAGCGCTGCCAGCAATTTGCGAGTTGCTGCAACGTTGGACACTGCTGGGATCGCAGCGAGATACCGCCCGCCAAACGCTTCATGTCGGCCAGACTTACGTCCGTCGGTGTCCAGTTTCGCTGGGGCTTTCTTACCTGGATTGACAACTCGCTAGCCGCGGTGCCCAGGGGGATTCTAACGCCCCCGCCCGTAACCCCCGACTGGCCCTCGCACCGTAACCCCTCGACCGTGCATGTTCTAGCGCACGCGCACCTAAACCCGCCGCGCCCACCCCACCCTCCGCCCACGGCCCAGCCCCGCGTGCCAGAGTACCAGTCTGTGCCCTTTCACGCCCGCACCCCTAGTCCCGCCATGAACGTCGAGACAGGACAAGCGTGACTTGACGACTCCTTGCCTCCTCGCCCCTTCCACCTTCGAGCTTCGACCCTCCTCCCGATCCAGTCTCTTTGCTGCCTCGGACGCCCCCGGCATGTACATGTCCGTGCCCACCCGGCGATTCGACACCGTCGCCTACGAACCTGGTGTATCCTGCCCGCGAACGCGCATGGGCGTGACCAGTAGAACCCTCCGCTGCGGAGCGCTTTCACGGAGGGGGTGTGTGGCGGAGATCTAAACATCCGGTACGTCCAGCGCTGTCTTTCCCTGGTGTTTACTGATCCGGGCCTTACAGGATCTTATCCACGGATGGCACAAGCACATTCGACAGCGGATGCTCGTCGGAGCTCTGTCGCGCTTGTGCTCCTTCCACCGTCGCCCCACCGTCGCGGCCTTCGCCCGCTCGCCTGACGCGCATTCAGCCCGTCCGTCGCCGGCACCCGCACGTCCGCCGTTACCCCGCAACCAGTGCGGCGCTCCCGCTCCGCCCCGCCTGCCCACACCCTCCTGAACGTCCAGTGCGAGCCCGACGGCGCCGCCCGTCATTCCTTCGCCGCTCGCCGTCGGGGCACCATCCCTCCGCGTCCTCCATCCTCCTCCGCAGTGTCCGCACGCCTGCGGGGACCTTACACCCTTCCTCCACCGCACCCATCTCGCCCTCTATACCCCCTCTCGCGTTGTTCCTGCCCGTCCGCTGGCGTCACACGCCGCCGCGTGCGCAGGCTCGCGCGATATATGGTTCCCGCGCAGCGTCCGTGCGCGCCTCCGAAGCACCACGGGGACCTCGCCCCCTTCCTCCACCGCACCTACCCGCCCTCGATGCCCTCTGTCGCGTTTGTCCTGCCCGCCCGCACGTCCGCAAGCAGTTCTTCCCCGCAGCCCGCCGCCGCGTGCGCAGTCTCGCGCGATGTGTGGCTCTCGCACAGCGCCCGCGCGCCTTCCGAAGCGATGACCCCACTCCCGCTCGCCGTCCTCCACCACCCGTCTCGTCCTCTATACACCCTCTCCCGTTTGTCCTGCCCGTCCGCTTGCGTCACCGCCGCTGCGTGCGCAGTCCCGCGCGATATGTGATTCCCGCACGTGTGCAGCTGCCGCGGCCGCAGAAACCCGACTGTACACCGCGCACGCCCTCCGCCGCCTTCCCCCCGCCCGTGCAGCCTCGCCCGCACCCTCCGCGAACGACATCCACGAGCCGCGATCGTCGGGCGCGATGCTGGCGACGATGTGCTGTAGTTTCGAGTACTACGGACGACGTGACGAATCGAGGACGACCTGGATCGATCGCGCGCGGCTGGAGACGTGCGCGTTGGCGACAGAGGCGTGCTCCGCGCGCGTCGCGTGGAGCGTGGAGCGGTCTTTTGCGGAGTGCGACTTCGGGCGACGGGCATGATCCCCACGCGCTCGCCCGATGACGGGGTCGGACTTGGCTCGGGGAGGGCGGTGCGGGGGGGCTGCGCCCGTGTGGGATGGTGTGGATGCATGTTCGGCGCGCGCGCGACTCGGGCGAGAGTCGAGATTTGCGGGTCGCATGGCGCATGGGACCGCGCGGTCGGTTTGCGCGCGCCGCTTCCGGGGACGGGGTGCTCCACATGGGTGATCCCCACGCGTTCGCCGGACGATGGCGTCGGACGTGGCTCGGGAGGGAGGGACGGATGACGGACGACGGACTCGGCCTCCGGCCGCAGCCGTGTGTCGTACGGGGCGCGCGGGGGTTGGTGGGGGAGCGCAGGGCGATGATGTGCGGAGATGCGCCCGTATCTTGGCGGTGTATCGGATGGTGTGGATGCAGTTTCGACGGGAGTCAGCTGCGCGCAGACGCCCTGCTCGTCGCTTCTTCTCGACGTGCAAGATGCTTCATGCCGTTTGGCTCGATGCTGATGCTTCCGCCGCGCCTTCGTCGTTCTCATCCCGTATTCCCAGAACAACCCCGCACGTCTTCGCGGCCCGCAGTACTTTGCGCCCGGTCTTCGCGGCACACGGTGTTGTCTTTGCCGACTCCAGTCTATGACGTGGATGTGGAGAAGCTCTGTTCGCCCTCTATCCTTGGGCGCGCAGACTGTAGTCCGCGGGAGCATCTTCGTGCCGATGACTTGACTCTGCTACGTTCTCTGCTACGTCGTCTCTCTTTCCGTTCCTCACCCGTATTCGTGGACCAGCAGCGTCGGCTTCGCAGGCGGCCGCGTCCGTGGTCGCCGTCACAACCTTCTTTGTAGCGTCTTTATCCGCGTGAGGGTGCGCGAGGCGGGATGGAGTGGATGAGCTCGGAGGCCAAAACGGAGACGGGGCGGTGGAGGGGGCTGACGGGGCGTCTACCGCACGCGCGGGTGTCTTCTGGGCACGGGGTGGACAGACGCAACGCTGCGGACCATGGACGCGGACATCGTATTCCTTTCCGCGTCTCGATTGACAAGACTTCCTTGCCGCGACTTCACGGCTCCTCGCTCTCATCGCCCCAGCACCCCCACTTCCTTCCACTCAAGCTCCCCTAGTTGTTTCTCGTGACGGGCGCCACTCGAAAGGCTGCGCTGGGATGCAAACGACGGGCTGCATCTCTCCTCCCGGGCGCTCTGCGGCATACATGGCCTGTCTGCGAAGAGGATGTCTTTCTCGCTGCCCCGCCCGCTTTCAGCAGCGCCGTATCGTGTATATTGATCGAATCCGTCGCCCTCGGCTTCAGGCGGCGATTCTGCTGCACATCGATGTACGCCCGCCAGTGCTTGCTGCGCCTCCCTTCGCTCCGTACGCCTCGGACGTACTTTGCTGCGCCGTTCTCGTCGATATCGCGGGGGTGTGCGCGGGCGGTAGTGGGGACGGATGGGAGAGATGCGGATGCGGTGGGAATGCGATCCGGGCCATATATTTCGTGCGGGACGGAAAAGGACGACGTCCGGGGTTCTTCCAAGCTCTCATGAGACGAGCGGCGGCCATACGTATACGAAGTACGTCCTTCCTTCTGCTCGGATACATCTCGGGCTGATGCTCGCCGCAGATACCACAGTGCTTGGTATCCACGAGCATCGCGTCAATGCGGAGCTGTATGCCAGTGTCCGCGCGGATCTCGACGCGGTTCCCGTCGGAGGCGGCACGATCTGCAGCTGCAGCGTACATACGGTCCTGTCGACGACGTGCTTCCCGGCCTCCGCAGGGTGTTTGAGCGCGGCGGGTGTTTGGGCGCGGGAGAGCGATACAGGTTCCAAGCCGGAGTACGGCGGTGCGCGAAGGCCGAGCTGTGGCGATGAAGGACGGGGGCGTCGAGGCCCGTGGCGTTTTGCGGGATTGCTCGTCGGTCTGTACTTAGTAGTATAACCCGCGGCAGTAGTATTACACGGCCGGTCCCGCTGAGGAACGCCGGGCCCAGGAGGTATCGAAATGCGGAAAGTTATTCCCTTTTTTTATGGACCTAAAACTATAGCAAAACCTTCCAGCTGTCCAATCGGGATCCCCGGGATCACTGATTCTTGGCATCAGTCCGACTCGGCTCAGCAGAAACCACGAGCAGATCCACACCGAGGTCCGAATCCGACCTTGGAGCGACATATATTTGAACTGTCGGCGGTCTCCCGCCCCCGTAGCGATCCCCAATTTGTTGCGCGTCGCCTGGCGCGTCAAGCACTGGTGACCAAATGGCCTCAATCGCGATTCGCCGGCTGATACATTGTGTGGAACCCCTGCTTTATCGCACACTAATAATCTGCAAGGAGCGGGGCGATTCCAGGAAAGTGGAGGAATTGCCTTGGTGCCCCTGGGAGAATTTCGACCGGATTGTGCGGAGGACTGAATCAGCGTCCTTCCTACGAGATTCCGTGCGCAATGGGATGTCCCTTCTCCCTCATCGGCGGGACGTTCGAATAGCCCGGATCCCGATCATCCACAGGCAGAGGCACTTCGGGAAGATTGGGCTGCCAGGACCCCACGGGTTTTCCCGACAGCTTGCGGCTCAGGCGTCTGCATTGCGATAACGACGATCACCCCGCGCTGAAGCTCCAGGCATATCACGCACCTGGAATTGTTCACTGGATTGAATACAACCTGTACGAGGACGATCCTACGCAGTGGAGTGCCGTGACTCGGCTGCCGCACCTCACGCACCTCTCACTCAACTTCAAGTCCCTCTTGGCCATCTGCCCGCACCTTCTCGACGCGTGCAAGTCTCTTTGCGGGTTGATTATTCTGCGCCACTCGCCAGCTTACCGAGTACCTGAAACTCTGGCGGATGTGTTCATCGCCAAGCGCAGATCCGGAGAAATCGATCGTGGGTTACGGCTGGGTCTTGAAATCCGCACAACAGCTAATCTTTGCGATGTTTCTTCAGGTCGCACATTTTTTTTGGAAGCAGATGCAAGCTAAATCACGACCATCTACTTCCTATATCACTGCGGTGATTGCCGAATTTTACCTGAGGAAAAATGGCCTAGAATCGGCTTATAGACTTTTTAGGCCCAGAATTTACTCCGAGAAAATCTACGGTAAAATATGGACTTTTTCTTTGACATTCTCCTCCGGGAAAAGTCAAAAATTTACCCCAGGGAGAACTAGAGGAAAAGTTGTAATTTCTCCACACTCTTTTCCGCCAGAAAGAGCCAGCGTTTTAGCGAAGGGAAATTTCGGCCGAGGTTTCCCCGTGCTATCCGGAACCCGGGCCGAAATTTTCCTTTGTTGAAGTACTGGCTCTTTCTGGCGGAAAAGATTAGGGAAAAATTCCAACTTTTACCCTGGTTTGTCCTGCAGTAAAATCTTGACTATTTGCAGGGGAAACTGTCAAAGAAAAGTCCATGTTTTACTGTAGATTTTATCGAGGTAAAATTTGGGCCTAGGAAGGGTATGTATAACCGGATTCTAGGCCATTTTTCCTCGGGTAAAATTCAGCAATTGCCGCAGTGTATATGACAACCTGTCTTTTATCATGCGCCGTTCCCCTTTCCCTTTCCTCACCCAGCTAACTTTCTGCTCTCAAACTTTAGTTGACTTCACATCCGAACATTATTTTCGCTTCGACGTCGGGCATTCAGCCCCCAATTTTCTATGGCACTGCTTACCTTGTAGCTATAATTTAAAGTCGTCCTCACCAAGTGTGAGAGGCGCTTGCCGTCCCATGCCGATGATTCCTGCTAAAACCTTCCGCTGGTCTGGTCTGTATTAGCCGATACTTCTTCCTATGACTTATGAGGGTCCAAATGCACATTTATTAATGCCGCAATTTTTTTTTGTTCCCGCAACTTTTTTTCGTGTTTTCGTGCTAATGCCGCAACTTTTGGACCATTTTGGAGGGTTCCACAAAACCTGCGGGAACTCGGCATTCCCGCAACTTTTTTTCCTCAAATGCAGCAACTTTTTCTCTCATTGAATTCCCGCAACTTTTTTTTCTTCTCGTTGAGTTCCCGCAACTTTTTTTCGAGTTCAGTTCCTGCAACTTTTTTTTTCGAGTTCCCACAACTTTTCTTTGTTGGACTCGGACAGGTCACTCAGGCAAGCTATGGCTGTTGGGAGCATCAGAATGTGTATCAGTGGGGTGTCAGTCGCATCCCGTCGTGGACGCTCGGCCTGATTTCCGAACATGTGGAAAACACAGCCACAGGCATCCCCTCTGGAGTCTGTCTTGACTCTTTTGCCCCTCCTTGAAAGAGATTGTGAGCTTTCAAACTCTACATGTCCACAAATCTGCCGGATCAGTTTGCGAATAATGCTCTCTCCGAGCAATGCTACATCCACTTGCTGTGCCGCCGTGGATGTATGGGAGACTGTATTTTCCGGCACTCCTAAATTCTTCCTGGACTCTCACCGGGGGCAAAAGCCAGCGCATGTGGAAACGACATGCGTCAAGCGCATGTCGTTCGCACTTGGTCGCATCCTCGGATCAGTGATTGATAAAGGTGTCAATCACCTCTTTGGCACCTTTGTTTTTCCTTTGAATTTGCCCCGAAAAACAAAGGTGCCAAAGAGGTGATTGACACCTTTGTCAATCACTGATCCGAGGACGCAACCAAGTGCGAAAGACATGCGCTTGACGCATGTCGTTTCCGCATGCGCTGGTTTTTGCCCCCGGTGTCTGGTATATCTCTATCTACTATCTCTTCTCTCGCTCGCTCCTCCTCCCAACTTCGGCCTCCAGTGCTCCTTACTCAAGTAACTGATTCTTCGGTAGAGAGTGAGCCTCTGAACACCCGCAGATGAGGACTGCAAGAAATGTTCATTACCAATGTGCTTTCTGTTCTGTATGCTGTTTGATGTGAGTATTCAACATCAAATGAAGAGCCTGCCATGCATAGCATACTGCAGCAGTATCTGCAGCAGCCCCCGTGAGTCTCATGTTCTGTGTGCATTTGAGCTCCAATTTTGAAGCCGTCAGGCTGATTCAGACAACATTGGCAGTGGTCGGAGGTGCCATGGATAAATGTCAGGTAAGTACATCCAATTTGCGGGGCCATCGACTTTGAAACAGATGACAACTGGTTGATTGATTCGGCTGGTTTTTAAGAAGATTAATCCATAGCCAGAGAAACAAAAAGACTGCAAATCGAGACAATGTCATTTAATACAACCTAATATGATCCACATCACACGAACATTGGGATCTGAAGATTGCAATGCAACCAACTTGTGTTGAATCTATATTCAAGGCTCCATGTCAGAGTCAAACAAGGGGCAACCAGCAGGGGGGAGTACTTGGTGATTTAAGGAGGGGGAGAACCAATTCATCTGTTCACCTGAAGTCAAGTGTGTCCGGGGACACCAGTCACGACCTGGTGACCCGTGGGAGCAACCAGAATCGGGGTCGTCGGAAGAGCTGTTTTGGCTTGAAGGATCTAGCACGTCAGCAGCCTCAGTGAAGAGTGGGAAACTAGAAGGGTGTGTCATCACAAGACTCAAGCTGGAGTCCCAATTCAGGGACACCACAGGGAGGGAATCAATGGCTGTGATGGCTAACAAACACTTCCTTAGACTGAATCCTCATTGGCTGCCTCAGTTATACATCTACCTCCCATTTGGTATTCCAGATGTAGCAGTGGTTCTGATTCCCCCTTGCTATAATAAGTTGCACTGAAGGCTAGTTGCAGACAGAATCTTCAACAAATTGAGCTTACACACACTTAAAACTGAAGTTCACAGTGAATATCGAGACACCCAGCTATCAAGCATGTCGGTGGCTCCATCCTCTTAAAGAGGTCATTGTAGCTACAAAGCATCCGAAAATATCTGTGTTGCACACAGAGCAGAGGGAGCAAGGCAAGGCATGCATGCTGTGTTTGCCACATGTTCGGAAATCGGGCCGAACGTCCACGACGAGACGCGACTGACATCCCACTGATACACATTCTGATGCTCCCAACAGCCATAGCTTGCCTGAGTGACCTGTCCAAGTCCAACACATTGGTTGAAGATTTCGAGTTTTTCGGTGAGAAATTGGTGAAAAACTTTACCGATATTACAGTAATTTTTCATCAAAAAAGTAGGTGAAAAACTCGAAACTTTTTCTGAACTTTTTCTGTTTTTGATGAAAAAAGTGATTGTAAGTCAAAAAGTTCTGTATATATTTTGAGTTTTTCACCTATTTTTTCAGTGAGAAATTCCTGCAAAATCGGTAAAGTTTTTCACCAATTTTCCAGCTGAAAAACTTGAAATGTTCAACCAGTGACAAAGAAAAGTTGTGGGAACTCAACTCGAAAAAAAAGTTGCGGGAACTCAACGAGAAGAAAAAAAGTTGCGGCATTTGAGGAAAAAAAGTTGCGGGAATGCCGAGTTCCCGCAAGTTTTGTGGAACCCTCCAAAAGTTGCGGCATTAGCACGAAAACACGAAAAAAAGTTGCGGGAACAAAAAAAAGTTGCGGCATTAATAAATGTGCATTTGGACCCTCATAATGACTTGCTCAGGTCAGCCTATGAATAAGCTAGATCGATAGCTGGATCGACGAGATAAGTAGACCATATGCTTCGGGCAGGCTTTGATTTCTATGTTCTCTCAATTACGAGCAGTCTCCTCTGTCTTGGGTCGCTGTTTCAATTTACGGTTGACAAGCTCCCAGCTGCGTCCCATATGCTAAGGCTCGGCGCAAGTTCTCCTCCGCCCAGTATCCCCCAACCTACTGGCGTGCATCATTCTGTCAGTGACTGGACGGTGGAGCAATGGACTGTCTCTCATGGAGTATCACAGCCTCCCCGATTACTGTATTATTACTGTACTATTCAGACCAAGTGTTCACACCGTGTTACGCGTTACGCCATGTTACGTATGAGTGTCCAAATGCACATTTAATCCCGCGCACATCACATAACCTACAGCGCTATTCAAGCCTGTTTGAGTGAAATCCCGCACAAAAGTAGAACACCTACATGTATTGCGGGAAGTGAGGACATTGCGCAAGCGCGCAAAGTCCGTGACCATCAAAACCCGCGCAAAGCCAGGCGGCTCAAAAACCCGCGCAAAGTCGGCGCTCGGGGGGAAAATACCGCGCAAAGTGGTGAACAATTCAATTCCTCCTCTCTGCAGCCACAAGACTGAGGAATAAACAGATATTCCAGATTCCTCCCTTGACCTTCCTAGATTGGGGAGGTAGGATGTGATCCACGCCAAGGACAAAATTCGGAAGAACCGTGCTCGTCTTGGATTTGGCACACCAAAACTTCGTATTTCCAGTGACTGCAATACTCCCGGAACCTGTAACTACCACTGGAGTAACAAGTGGTGGGGAGGGTTCGCGTGTCTTATCCTCACCCTGATTTCCCCCTGGACTCGGTGAGATCCCCCGAAGCTGATAGAAGTCCGAGACAGTGGAATCAACGGGGTTGTGAGGAGTGTTTGCATCTGATCGTCGATGTAATTTTGGCAGATGGGAAATTCGGCCAGGACTCGGAGGACAAGTATATCGAGGAAGCCATCATCGAGTTGATGGAATATCAAGCAGACGGACCTATTCGAGCTGCATTGAGAGACATTATCGCTACGAGCACTTCAACTGCAGTTAAGGTAAGAAAGTCCTGATTGATTTTTTTCTCCAGTGCTGAACTCCCTGATAAATCTTCATAATTACCACAGTCTCTTCGCTCTATTCGGCTGGGCCCCATTTCTCGCGTGGCTTTCATGAGCTCTCTTCTATGCGTGCACATTGAATCACAAGCTTAAGTTGCCTTGGCGGTCTGTACAATGGCCTATGTTCGTTTTCCGCGTCTCGGGGATCGAAATTCAGGACATAGGCAACTCATTGTGTTGCCGCGGTCACACCGGGGGCAAAGGCCAAGGCACCTGAAAGACAGATGCCTTGCATTACATCTGACCGGCAATAGGATTGTCCCGCCGATCAGATTCTGGCAAATATCTGATCTGTCCCTGTCCCATTTTGAGGCTTGAGGTGCCAGCTTCCGAGCAACAGCGCACAATTGCAGCCAAATTCCAACTCGAGGAGTGTCTTAAACTTGACCGTGATAAACTTCAAGCTGTTTTAAAAAAAAATAATGCACGGTTGTCGCAAGTTGAAGGGGTACCCTCAAAATTAACGTTCATTCAACTGTCCCAAGATTTTGAAATTTGCAGTAGACCCGGGGATCCCGACGCAATCACGATTTATGCTCGGTTGATCCTGGGGTAGAATCAATGCATCAGTGGTGGGTGATGATATCAGCAATCGCAACCCGTTCGAGCATAATTCCTAACTCAACCTCTCCTGAACGTATCAATTTTTTTGAACTATGCGTGGGAATAACATTGGCGGGCGACCTATTCCGCGGGTCGGCGCCCGTGATCAAGGGAAGTGGTTGTCAACTGGACCCGGACACCGGGGGCCTCTGGGTACCTACCCGGACATTGAGTCAAGGGTTTCGTCAGCCATTTCTTCCCGATCAACACGCTCCCTTTGACGCGTAGCATGAGTACAATTATACCAACTGCAGCAAGCGCGCGCGGTGATCCGCTCCCGCGAAGATGATGCCTTATTCGGGCTTCAATCGGTTCGCGTTCCTCCCGCGCTGTCCGTCTCAGTCCGTTCCAGTCCGTCCCTGGACCAAGTATCTCTTGCGCCATGCATCGGCATCCCCGCAGCTGGCGAACTGACGAACCGCACCGCTTGAGTGATAACGAGATAAACCGAGTTCATCTGATTCATTGCGCGCGGAAGTTCCGTCGTCCGACGCAGACGACATTTGATTCGCTTCGGGCAGATCCCAAGCAGCTCCTAAAACTAAGTAGGCGGGTGACAAGTGGGTATCGCGCAAGACTATAAACCTCGTATCAGCATTTTAAGGCGCGAAGGCACGAACAACGAACAATCTGGATAAAGAAAAAGATCATTCGGAATCTGCACTACATTTTAATATCGTACCTGTATTACGTCTGCGCGCCGGATGTGCCCGGCGCCTGATTCAACCCACTCATCACATTAAAATATGTTCCCCAATCATCGACCCTACGGCGCAAGTCAGCAATGGTACCAAAATCAGGAGAGATTCAGAATGAGGAATAGCGAAAATGGGATTCAAAACACGCACTCGAATCCCGCTGGGGCATTCGCCCACATCGCCATCGTATCACTACTCATCGTGTCTGGCTCTGCTCCGAAATGGGTATTCGAATATCCCTCGTGCGTCGGAAAGACGGGCTTCACCGCCGCATATATACTGCCAGTATCATGAGCATCCGCGCCGGCCGCATCAAAGTCTGGGTATCCGAGGGGGGCCGTGGAAGTTTGGGTCGGATACCAACTGCTGCTTTCTGCGTAGGGATGGAACACTGGCAGACGGCCTAGGTCCGCAGTGTAGGTGGGCAGCGGCGCAAACAGCGGGGCCACAGCTGGTTGGGAGGGCTGGGGCGCGGGAGTAGCATACACATCTGCATACGGAGGGTAGTGTGCGACGACCGCGCGGCCGTGGAAATCTCGATGTCCGTGGCCATCCTCCCGAGCGCGCTTATTCCCATTTGGGTTGGCGGGCGGTGCAGGTGGGGGCATCCGAGCGGGCAGTGGCAGCTCGCCGACGGCCGCGAGCTCATATAGGAGGTCCCTAAGCCGCCCATCAGCACGTTCAAGGACAACAATGGAATCAAGCGTACCCAAAGAGCCCCATAGACTGCCACCTGTGGAAATGATTCAACACTGGGTAACTGAAGAAGGCCGCTAACGCACCTGGGCTCGCACACTCGGAGATACTCGCTGCACTTCTGCACCTCCAATAGGGCGCTGTTCATCTGCGGCGGCAGCCCGGTGCGCTTGCCGCTCCAAACATTGAGCAGGAGCACCAGCCCGCTCGTGAAGGCCGCGCCCTGATTCCATGTTATTCGGTGCATTCACGCTGTAAATTAGGAAGGGGCCACGCACGACGAGGTTGGGAACTGGCTTTCCATTTTTACGGTGTCTCGAGATGTCCGAGACATGGCTGCATGAGCGGGCGGCGTTGGTGCAGATTGCCAACGAGGGCAGAGCCTACGGCGATTAGGAAGGAGTCAGTATTCAGCATGACGAGAGTACGAAAAATCCGAGTATGCAAAGAGAAAATTAATAAATAAAGACGCACTGTTGAGGCGTCCTTCCGGATCATGGGAATGAACGGACGGTGAATCGTCATCTGCACCTGATAGTAGGTACAATACAGATACGCCGACTGGTCAAAGAAGTTGTCGTCCCGGCGATTCGGGTCCCAGCGCACTAAACTCAGTGAGCCAAACACAGGGGAAAGAAAAGCTAATACACGGACGATGAGCAGGTATAGAATCGACCCAACCGTTCAGCGCCGAGTCGAGCTCTGCGACGATGTGCTCCTCCCACGCCTCGTCGCGCACGGCGAGCAGACTTTTGGCCTTATTAAGGGAGTACTGCAGGCAAATGTTAGTCGTATATTTGGTCAAGAGTAATTGCACGCCGCCCCATTCACTAGGTACGGGGAAGGACAGAGCATAACACTGATAGGACGCGCACCAGCATCTTCAGGCTGACCGCCCAAATATTGTTGAGGCGGATAAAACAATTGAAGAATGTGATTTTCGATGGTTTTCCTGCGGGTTGTTTGAACGCCCGCGCGGGGTCCTTGTTCTCCCAGAACTCATCGTCACACTCAATTGGGAGCTCCACGTCGAAGCTATGTGCGATAAAAACAAATGTTAGAGAATGGGGAACGAATCGAGGCACATGAGAAAGGTGGGAAGGGTAAACGCACTCTTCGTATTGCGTCGTACATGGGCGGCCGAGTGCACTGCTGCAAATTCGGTCGTAGCAGACGATCACCCAAAACGCGCGTTTCCAGAGCTCCGATTCGACCGTCGGCGGACCACCCACATTCTTCGCGCGGTGCGCCCCGACTTCCTGCGCAAGGCGGATCCCTATCCCGATTAGTGTCCAGCACGGCGTCGGGGTCGAAAATTCGAGGAATGTCACAGCCAACTGGTGAGTGGTTTTAATGGGAGTCGAAAAGAACAAACAGACGAAAAACTCACGCAGTAGTACTGCAGGTAATATACAGTGGGGGGCTTGAAGAGGTGGTTGATAACGTGAGGCAACTGGTCAAAATACTTCCACCCGCAGCGCAGCGGCTCGTCCTCTGGGCTACACACGCGGGGGTCATCGGAGAAGCGCGAGCCAATTGCACACACGAGCAGGACAACGGCGCCGAAGGACGGGTCGCGGAAGTGCAATCCGTCAGCAAGAGACCGTTCAAAGGTCGGGCGGTGAAGAAGGGGAAAGTATAGGTTGGTAGTGATGAAATAAAGATCGACGAGCGCGCGGAGGAGATCGATCTCTGGAAAAACGTACGGCCCGACGTGGGGGATTTGATGCTCCGCCTGAGGGGAGCGGACATTAGATTATAATTGTGATGAGAGGGCAGGAAAGTGCGGACCGGATTGAAGGTCCAGTACTTCATGCGGCGAGACGACCAGGGCATTTCCTTCTGCTCATATCCTTCTCGAAGTTGGACAGCGGCCTTCACCAGCATTGCCCCCGACGATTTGCCGTGAAACCGCTCCCGCTGGTGGTTTATCGACAGGTCACTGATATCTTGTGTCAGGGCGATGTGCGCGAGATCATCTCCGTGTGGTGCGGGCGCGGGGGTGTTCATGGACCTAATGGCGAGAGCGGCTAGCTCGACCCCCGGCCCAGGAGCAGCGGAAGTAGCGCTCTTGTGCTTGAGAACTGGTGAATCGCTGCTCCAGTGACTGCTCTCCGGGCTCGGGTTATTCGTCGATGGCTCAAATGGCGGGGAAAGCTAAAATGATGTCAGATGGACATGCGATCGCGGCTGCAAAGAACTCCTTCCTTCTGCAAAAGCCGCTCCGTGAGCTCGAGCCGAGCCTCTAGGACGTCAACGTAGCTAAAACGGCTTCCATGAAATTTCAGAATAAAACCAAGTGAATTCCGCTTACCTTCTCCGTTTGGTGACAGCACCGGCAAAAGTGCAATCCAGGGAATTCTCGATACAATGCGTGCATTTCTTTGTGGACATCCGCAGGCCATCACCTGAAAATGCGCAGCTCAGTCATCATGCGCGCCATTGAGCGGAGCAAACGCGAAATACACGCTCCTGGAAGCATCATTAGCTTAGAAGGGAGTTTAAGTAGACAGTGCCTTGCTCTTCTTTATTCTGCACATATCGCAGGCGCGCTGCACACGCCGTTTCTTGGCAGGGACGGAGGGCTGATCATCCTCGTCGGAAGACATGATGACAGAAGCAAAGGAGTTTGAAGCGGTGCAGTGACGGCTATCAATCAATCCTGATTGCGTGCCGGATGATCGCTGATTCATGAGCACCTGATCGATCGATCAACATTCGCAAGCCTGCATGCCTTCCGATCCGCTTCGCTCCGGCAGTTGAAGCGCGCTGATTGCGGAATAATTCCAACAAATGCAAAATGAGTTTTATCTGGTCCCCTTGTATCGGAGAGGAGCTGACACTGTAGCTGATCATCTGTGCACATCTCAAGAAGCCAGAGACTCTTGAGCACAATACTAAAAGATATAGATTGAAAATGAACTACTCCAAGGGGATTCCCCGGGCCCACAACTTAGAAAATCAGGTGGAGAGCCAATACACGGAAACAGAGAGTAAGAGGGATAGAATTGAAAATTCATACTACGAAGTGAATTTAGTCCAAATACTTACGCTCCCAACATATTCCAGCTGCAAAAATTCGAAGCACCCACATGCATCGCTTGGTGCACTAGCAGGTGTAATCGAACACATAATCGGATCGCCATTGGCATGCCTAAGTCACAGAGGTATTCGTTGAGGGTAAGAAGGCTGCCGGAGAAAAGAAAATGTAGGCCAGAAAGACAGCACGGACATGCCCTCAGTAATTATTCCAGTCCCAAGAGCCGCAGAAGTTCCAGAGCAGTCCCAGAGCATGGTAGACAGTTCGAATGGTTTGAACCGGAGGAAATCCTCGAGACGGGAGACACCTAGCATCGCAGTAAGAGAAAGCACAGCCATTGTATCAGCTTGAAGACTTGAGCCATAGTGAAATTCAGGGGGGAAGAGCGGCAATGAAGGGAATGAACAATGCAGATCAGTGCATTATAAGCTGAAAGGCTTGGCTGTGAAAAGGGATACGCAGCCGCAGTATACAGGGGCCGCTTCTTACGCGTCTTGCGGCAGGTGCTGCGTGTCTGCGGCTGGATCCGAAAAACTGTTGAGAAGTCCTTGAGGAATGTTCCAGTTTCTAAATCGGGATAAGAATTCGGGCACGGGGCTCATTTCTTTACCGCGACCACCCGAATGCCCAGTTGTTTTTGGCTGGATATGGCAGTAAGAAATGCGGGCACTATGCGAACCTCGGTATTGCATGGGGAAACTTGCTGTGGCGATTCGGAATTTCAGGTGCAGTTGATTTTACACAGTCGGTGGTCATTTGAAGTTGAGTGAGCAAAATTGGAGAGGATGCATAAGTGGACAGGGATGAGGCAAGACACGCAAATGAAAGCGGAAGATTTCGCTACGAGCACAGAGATACCGTGAGACACAGAAGACCAGCGAGCCCAATGCGGGGCTACAGGGTTTCAATGGGATGCTGACGGAATGGGGCCCTGCACCGTAGTTTGCGTAGGAGGATGGAGATGTGGCTACATGGGGATGAAGCCACAACAGTCGCATATGAACGAGGAGCATCTTGTTAAAGAACGGTTAATTTGCAGTCGCCCAAACGACATCTCTTGGCAAAATTTGAGAAATCTTGGCAATGATTTGGTGCATCCGCATAGTGTTGCTGTCAGTGCGAGTTGAAACCGGTGTGGAACTCGGCTCGGCCATCGAGTTGATGGACTCGATAGATCGAGTCGAGTCGAGTTACACACCGGTGCCAGCCGAGTTGGTATCATCAGCTGCCATCACTTTCCCATCCGCCAAAGTCAAAGCACGTGCCGGTTAGCCGTGCACCGACGCTACTGTTTTTGGAGATGGAGTCCTCCTAGCATATCCATGGAAAATGTGAAATATGCAAATAAATCTCCTTGATGGTCAGCTCTTTCATTGAGTTTGTTTCGGGTACTTCTTGCTGGCCAGATGAAATGTTTGGGCTTTTCATGCTCGAAACCCCGGTTTTGAGTCCAATTCCGGCAAGATCATCTGTGACTTGCCTTCGATGAA
Organism: Mycena rosella; assembly: GCA_029378255.1. Classification (NCBI taxonomy): domain Eukaryota; kingdom Fungi; phylum Basidiomycota; class Agaricomycetes; order Agaricales; family Mycenaceae; genus Mycena; species Mycena rosella. Next base: position 232,453 of record JARKIE010000097.1, read on the forward strand.
CTCCTGGGGTGAAACTGAGGCATACATGTGCCTCATACGAGGTCACCGGATATTTATTTCACTCGCTTTCCTCAAGCTTTCCTGCCCGTGCACCAAAATTGGGGACGGTGAGAGTGATGGCAACGCCAACTCGGCTCAACTCAATCAGAACTCGTCTCAACTCGATCAGACGAGTTGAGACGGTGTGGCCAACTCGCCTCGACTCGGCTCGCACTGCGGCAACACTACATCCGCATGTGGGCAGCGTGACTCGGCAGAGTTCGGCATGCGCGCGATTCGGCACATACTGGTCAGGCTGCCGAGCGGGGTAACGAGGCGTGCTGTATTGGGGCATCCGAGCAAACTCAGCCTGTTCCTGGGGCTGGTTCGGCCGGTGGTAATCCATCCTCAAAGAGAGAGGGAACTCAGGAAAGCTCTTAGAAAAGCTCGCGGCACTGTGAAATCACGCAGGTTCGTCATATCTGTCAATTCATTCGGCTAAAAACATGTTTGATCCCAGAATTCTGGCGGTCGAATTTGGGTTGTGCAAATTAATCGTTCTTTAACGAGATGCTCCTCGTTCGTATGCGACTGTTGTGGTTTCATCCTCCAACCAATAATCATTGGTCCTATACTAGTATTTGTTTTGAAAAAATCAACGGCGTCCTTCAAGTTCCAGAGCGAAACATTCTATTCCGATCACAGAAAAAATCAAGGGGCACTTCATTTTACGAGTCATTGCAGTGCCAAGATAAGCAATGGTTTTCATTTCGATCACCACTCCTGAGTCCTAGAACCAGAAGCATCCAAACATTCCACCTCAATGAGTTCAATATGTGTCATACCACAATGAAAATGTTCACACCTGCATATCACATTTTCTTTTGCTAAGTACATACGGGGAAGAGTACTTGTCTACTTTTATTTTGGTGCACCTCTGTTTAAATGGCGCATAGTTTAACCCAGCCCAATTACAGGGCAGGAAGCCTTCGTTGACCGGGGTGGTCCTTCTACAAGTGTGGCTCAGTAACATAGGTTACAAAAGACGGGGGTTCAACTCGCCCTGATGGCATGGTTACAACCACAGGAAATTGCTGTGCTATTTGCTTATAACTGATGCTATCATGGATGCTACGACCGGGGGCTCCTAGTATGTTTGCCATGCATTTCGATTTTCTGTAGCACCACCCAGCCTGACTGTTTGATTAAAGGATAGTAAGGTGTTGTCGACCGGGTGTCCTTCTCAAAGTGTAGCCAATAGGTCGCCGGGTTTGTGAGAACGAAGGGGGTTCCACTCCCCCTGAGGGCATAAATAATCTGGCTCCTACTTTTATTCTTGTGTGCCTCCGGTTTAAATGTTGCATTGTTCAACCCGGTGTAATGGTTCTTAGTTAAATACTACCACACACTCAGGGTTCCACACCACCAACTATCAGGGCACTGGAATTATTCTGTGCAGCCTCGCAACATGCTGGAAAGTAAAATCCTACTCGCAATTTACTCAGAATTTCAGTTGCACAATTGGCAGATAAACAAGAGAGGGAATAGTGGAAACTTTGAGCTCCCTGCTTCCAGCTTTACACTCCCAAACAGCTGTGAAATTTTGAAAGTAAGAAAGTTGGGTGCCCCCTTCTCTTGCTTCTTTTGAACCTGCTCTTACTCAGACTTCTATTGTATGCTCCTAAGAACTTCCGAGGGATAGTAAGGGACACTGAGTAGGAGTAGGGGAGTTCTGTGTGAGCATGCCCTGTCTACTCACCCAAATGCTATACCTGATGCTGTGAGTTTCTAGCCATGGGATATGCATCTAGGGGAAATCAACCACAATTATAAATTGAACAGAGAACCATTGTTTGAGTGATGTTTTACGTAAGTTCAAGGCCTCGCCCACCCAGTGAGAAATCATCTTGCATGATGAATTGAAATAGAGCCACCACCTCAACTCCAACACATAGCATGAGTTGACTTACTCTGCCCCCTATCAACTCTGTTTTGTGATTTTGTAAGCTCAAAATTTCCAGTGAAGACAATTGACCAGAACATGGGAACCAAACAAAAGAAACCTGTGCATTGAATAAGCAATGGATCCAAATATATGCTTTCCGTTTGAGTTTGATTTTTCCTTGATGCTTGAACTTTGCATTAATCGCCTGTATTCATTGCTTGGGCAAAATTTGAGAGGGTGTGCAAGATGTAGGACAGAGTAGTGAGTGATACAGGTGCAACCTGCATTGAATGAGCTTCAGGTTCAAATTAAATAAGGTGAGTCTATTCTCCCAGCCCATTGGTTTGATCTGACCATTACCAGAGTGGTGGTGTGGCTCCTAAATATTTGATTATTCAGACCTTGGGCAAGCAGATATGCTAGGACTTACCATGGTTTTTGAATAACAGAAAAAGGATTGGGGCCTTATGCGGGTGAATACCGCAATATGAGCTGACCTGTCCCTGCTGTCCCTCCCTCCCATCTGACAGTGGTCTGGTATAACTGTCCCCAATATAATATTGCTGGCATATCAGTATGTGTTCTACAAGCCACTTTGATCTCTCTGTGCACTCTGCCCCGGGAAGCTATTGTTATGTAGCAAGAAGAACAAACCTGTGTACTTAAATGATTCAAATCCCCCGATTGGATGAAAGAACCAGCAATGAACTCTCACTAGGTCGACCAATTGACTTGAATTCTTTTCCTCCAGATCTTAACAGACAAGCTCACAAGGTCACAGAGGGAAAAAACACCTCTCAGAAATTCAAAACAAGACTGGAGAATCTTTTGAAAACTCGGAGCATACTTTGGAAATTGGTAGCACCAAAATTGTTGTTGCTTCAGTGGATCAGAGTTTATAAATACCCTCGGTGCCTACCGAACAATCCATCCTGATTGGCCTTTTGAATAACAGTTAGTGGGCTCTGCCGCAAAGCACGCTACAATTGTTATCTGACACACTGAGAGATGCACGTGCACGAAGGGGGCCAAATATTTGGACACTGCCACACGTCAACTGCCACCACTGCCAACACGGCGTGTCGTCTTCGTGCACGTCGGGACTACGCACCTGTTCAGCCAAACTACTCCGCACCCACACACCACTCAGTAACGGCCTGCCCTTAGCCACACTCCCCCTAATCAGCCGTCGTGAGCTGACAACAAGATACCAATGCTCTCAGTGTTCCCATTTTCATGCAACCATTGAATGCACCCCATGGCCATAAACACCCTCTCCCGAGCTCCTCCAGCCACCTCCAGGGAAAAGAGAGCCAACTGCCGAATGGCACCGATTTAGATACCTGCGCCACAAAGACAAGGCATATAAATTGATGTACATACAGCTTTAAAATACTCTCCAGAGTTGAATTTAAATTAGTATATATATTTTTGCAGAAGAGAGCACCAAGAAAGCTTCCAGAGGCTTGGAATGAGACAAATTCTAGTAAATCATCGCCGCGTGCGAGTAAGTCCAAACGGGGAATGACTCGGCAATCAGTTGTGCACGTGCATCTCTCAGTGTGTCAGATCTCCCGATCAGAGACCTCTTGTGTCCCTCAGAACTTTTTCTTTTCTTTTTCAGGCAGAGTACATTAATTTTGAAAATTGTAATAATGATTTTTTTGATATCATACGATTCATACGGCCTTTCAGTCAGTTCTACACTGATGATGAGGATGATGATGATGATGATGATGTAAGGAGTCCTGAAGTAAGTCGTTGTCAATGACTTAGGCAGCCTCAATCAGTTTATGGAACAAACTTTCAGCTCTGGAAAGCCGATGCGGGTCCGAACAGGTTCATTTCTGCAGCCGCTACGCGGAATTGAACTCGACCGGGGTTAAACAGGAGGGTGGTATGCATGTGCCCTGTGTTCTCTTGTCAACCTCGAACTCCAGCCAGTCTTAAGTAATTGTATGCTAATTACCTCCACTGCACTTCCAATCTAACTTTATTCAATCCTTGTGCCGGTGCTGCCATCGTCGACAGGTTACTCGCCTGCAGTGAATTCGAGCAAGTAATATTAATGGGCTGTTCAATGCTGCGGTCGTCTTTGCTCGGTATGTAATTTTATCCGACTTCATTCTTTCCTCTCCACTGAGGTGACCACTCCAGAATCAGCCCTTTGATGTCTGTCCATTATGAGCACTTGATCTCACCTTTGTCTCCCTTTCCCTAATGGATGTGTCTCATCCAGGATGCGCCGGAGGCATCCCACTGCTCATTTTTCAGCAAAGGTACCTTGGGAATGAGACTGAAGTCACAGTGAGGCCGCCGCAGCCTGTTGTTCTGTAGTAATAATAAATCATATCTTAGACCATCAACACGAGTGAAAAGCACATTCAACCCGAGTGTATGAACCCAACGCTAAGTGTCATATGCATTCAGCATGATTGTCATTTTTGCCAAAAGCCACTTGGCTTGAGTGTATGTTCCCACTCGGGTTGAGTGATTACATATGTACACTCGGGCGGAGTGATTCCATACTCAGGCTGAGGGATCAAACACATTCAGGCCGAGTGTAATCTCTTCCCACAGTGATATGCGGTAACTCTCGCGAAATCAATTTTCCAATTTTGTTTTGGAGGTGATTTTTTTCTGACCTGCTTCAAGTGAAAAATGAGTTAGGTAGGCTTGACACTGGTTGAACATTTCAAGTTTTTCAGTGAGAAAATTGGTGAAAAACTTTACCGATTTTACAGGAATTTCTCACTGAAAAAATAGGCGAAAAACTCAAAATACATACAGAACTTTTTGACTCACAATCACTTTTTTCACCAAAAACGGAAAAAGTTCAGAAAAAAATTCGAGTTTTTCACCTACTTTTCGATGAAAAATTACAGTAATATCGGTAAATTTTTTCACCAATTTTCTCACCGAAAAACTCGAAATGTTCAACCAGTGTGAAAGTACTTGAAGGAACAGTGTATCACTACTTTTGTTAGCCTTGATTGTCACTGATTTGAGCGCGCAATAGCCGGAACAAAATAAGACTCCAAAGTATCGTGGTGAGCAAAGGGGGATGGGGATTAAAATGTCGGATATGGGGTCGGGGGTCGGGGGGTCCCGGGGAAGGCTTAAAAAACATTTTACTGTATATCTTGTTTGGAGTAATAAGTCATATAAAAGATGCTGGGAGAGTCAGCGTGGGTGGTAAAGGACACCAAAGGCTACAACGGCCTCGGACTGGGGTTTGAAGCCTCTAAGAATCATAAATTGATCTTGGAAATAGACAGGTGAGGAATAATATTGTACATTGTAGCTATACAAGAATGTTGAAGGGACAATTTCCGTGCAAAGTGCGCGAGGTCGCGATGACCTTGGTTTGATTGGGAAGCTGTCTATCAGGTGGCGGTGAGGCTGAACATGACTTCGGAGGGGCGACCCGCTCCTAGGGGTGCGAACTGCTCTATATGGAAGGACCGGGGGGAGGGGGTCCTGGGGAGGGCCGAGAAAAACTTTTTCGAATCCCGATTCCCCCTTGGTCAATGGTGGTGAGGTCAAATCATAATGCAACGAGGGTTGCCTCGCAGTGCTGGGGTATCCTATGAATTAAGCACCGCGCCGGTCCTTCGTGAATGAGTCACCAAAACGCATGGCGTTGGTTGGGCGTTGGTTTGGAACAGAAAAAGTTTGACAGGATCGCGCGTCCACACGTCCAAACAACTTTAATTATTATTAAACAAGTCTCAATCATGCCACGTGGTGCCACGCTTCTTTTCTTCCTCATCAGTGGCAGTTTGGTGGCAGTCCTTCTCCTCCTCTAGGACCCTCTTCCTTGCAATTAGTCGAGCCAATCCTAGGTCTCTCCATCCGCGAGATAATCACGCTGTTTTCAAGCACTTTCACTGGATGGATTCTCCGGCGAGGGTCGCGAGGGTCGCGAGTAAGGTTTACGAGGAGAATCGAAGATGTCCTTGCTGCAATGGTCCCGCCTCTCTTGGGATCTGTACGGGCCTCGCGACCGGGAGACCTCTTATCACAAATGTACGTACGGGGCGTTCCCGGTCCAATATTGACTTTCCACAGTTTGCCACAGAACTCTCTGCCGAAGAAGGCGCTGCCAAAATCGCCGCTCATCTCGGTCTGACTGCCACTGGGTTTGAGCTCATTCCCCCGGAAAAACACGCAGATGATACCGAGGAGGTGTGTAATATAATATAGACCCCGGGCAAATCCTGATCTCGGTCAGTTGCGCGAACTATGGAGCGAGCTGATGCCTGGGGAGTTTGAAGACCATACCCACCCCATAATAGTGAGCTCTTGCTTCCCCTCATTCGACCATCGTTGATGGTGTTCCAATGCGTCTTTTGCGCCAAGTTCCTCCCGTCTCTGGTGTCCGCTTATAAGGCGGCACCCAGCGTGGACGGTCCGTACCATTGCATGCTCGTCGGCGTCTCCCAGAGCCTCTACTTTGCGAAATTCATGCGCAGCCCCCTTGGATCCGATCTCTATTCTTTCTATGTGGACGAGATCCTCAGGACGCTCTGTAAGACGTGTAAAGTGTGTATCATGCACCTCTCCGTCCGAGCCCTAACCCCATCTGCACGTAGAACTGCCCCTCCGGAGAGCCCACTGCGTCTATCGTGGGCCTGCTGATCTTAGCCACCTGTGCGTCTGTCCTCGACAGCCCCCGCCTCGATTTATCTCATCGTCCTCAGATGCCCATGAATACAAAGCTCAAATGCAGCCTCTCTTAGAAGAAGCATCGGGGCAGCTCAAGGACTGGCTTCGGAGGACCGCCCACCGCTCTCTGGAGACTATCCGGCCCAAACCTGGCACACCGCCGTGTCGCTGCCAAGACTGTGTCTATATCGAGGTAAGTACCGACTATTCCACCTTGACCCCGTTTCCGCCCTGATTAAATACTCCTCAGAGAGCCTTCAACAATGCCCTCACGTACGTCCTACCTGTCCCAATTACGGATATCCGTGTCCTCACTTCAGTATTCACAGAATTCTCAACATCCTCGACGGCCGCCTCAAATCTGAAGCGCTGCAGCTGTCGCTCACGCGCAGAGAGACGTTCGACCGCTATGCGGTGAAGCACGAAGTTAAGATGACAACGCGGTTCGAGTGCGCGCGGTGTCAGACGGTGACGTATTGTTGCAAAGGTGTGGGCCGTGCGTTTCTGTGAGCGCCATGTATGAACTAACAGCCTTCCCTCGTAACACACCAGAAAGAAGATTGGCGCGGTAAGTCCGTGTCCGTCCTGTATTTCTCCAACAACTCAATTCGTTGCCAGTGCACAAGCAGCAGTGTTTCGAAACGGCGTATTAAGTAAGCACAAGTCTCGCGAGCAGGAGTACCGTTGCGCAGCGGCGTACATCTTTATAATGTCCCCAAAACATGATTAATAATCTTGCATTTGTATCTACATAACAGGAAATATTCATTTATTCAATTGGATATAGCGTCTATCCATGAGATCCACGGTCCGACGAGCTCGGTTCAAAGCCATTGGGAAATTGACTTCAATTCGACTCTTACATCTTCTTTTCACAGCCAGCTCTTTTTGTGCGCCCGCGAAACCCGTACCCGGGGGACCGCACCCAGATCATGGTGGATATGTTCTCCCTGCAAATGGAGAGGACGGCCCGAGGCGTCTGTGGACTGGAATCTTACGGTCGCGGAGGAAGGGCTCGCCTCAATGTACTCCATCCCGGAAGGCTCTGCAAGTTGTCGGTCGATCGCCTCCATTCTTTTTCCTTAGATGGTATTTGAAGGTGATTTGAACGCTCCTGTCAGATCTTAGACGACTAATAGCAGCAGATGAGCAGTTATGGCAGTTTTTGCAAGGTAAATCAATCAACATCAACTGGTGTGATGGAATCGGTACCCCCTTGCTTTTTTCATAATGTGAAAGCCCATGTATTTCAGTTTCATTTACGCCACATCCGAAGGGAAACGGACAAGAAATCATGAAGACATCACACTGTTTCAACTACTAGTAACCAAAAACACTAATAGTAACGAAAGGATTCCGTTCTAATATGCAGCGATGCACGACGAAATTATCCTTCTAAGCACTAGGATCTAAGGTTTTCTCGCGGCGAGAAGTCAATTCTCGTGCCCGACAGAAGGGATCGAACCAATTTAAACGGCAGACCTCACGACAAAGTGATCTACAAAGGGTTCACGAAATAGATGCGCGTCACACTTGAGAATACATGTAAAGTCTCCCTACATATCACGTCTGCGCGTCCGCAGTGTCCAGCCCCTGGTCTAATTCACTCATGACACTAAAGTAAGTGCCCCAGTCGTCGATCCTGCGGTGAAGTCAGCAAGCAGCCGAAACACCGAACCAAAAAGTAAGAAGGCGACAGAATGACCAAGGAAATCAAGCGCAAAGGAAACGCAGCGAAGGCAAAACGTACTCGAACCCCGTGGGCGCGCTCGCCCACATCGCCATCGTGTCGCTGCTCAGCGCATCAGCTCCCGCCCCGAGGTCGGATGCGTATCCCCGATTCGGGAAAAACGTCGACCCAGTTGCAAATGTACCGCCGGAGGTATTGCTGGAATCGACGCTGACCGGGACGGCGGGCGACGCCGCGGACGCATACCAGCTGGTGCTCTCCAGATATGGATGGAACACAGGGAGGCGGCCCAGGTCCGCGGTGTACGTCGGCAGCGTTGCGAACTCCGGCGGTGTCGCCGGTTGCACTAAGGTGGGCGCCGACAGGGGGTTCGGGTACGTGTCCGCGTACGATGGGTAGCGCGGGGTCGACGCGTCAGGCGGGTCCTGCGGTGCATCATCATCCTCGCGCGGGCGCTTGTTGCCATTGGTTTCGGTGGTTGGCAGACCCGGGGACGAGCGGGTGGGAAGGGGCAGCTGGCCCGTGGCAGCGAGCTCATACATAAGGTCCCTGAGAAACAAATCAGGACTCGTCGATGAGCGGCAGGACGAGGGCATACCAGTAGAGCGCTGCTGACTGCCATCTGTACACTGCATGAGCATGGTGCCGCGGATAAATAGTCAACGCCCCCACCGTTCCTCGCACACCTGGATGCTCTCCATGCACTTATTTACCTCCGACATGGCGCTGTTCATTTGCGGGGCCAGTCCGGTGCGCTTTCCACTCCACACATTAAGCAGAAGAACTAGGCCGCTCGTGAACGTCGCGTTCTGATTGCGTATGTCGTTTCAGTAAGGCTCGTTGGGAATTCACCTGTGATTACGCACGAGGAGGACAGGCACGGGGGTACCGTTTTTGCGTAATCTCGAGACGTCGGCGACGTGACTGCAAGAGCGCGCCGCATTGGTGCAGATCGCCAATGAGGGCAGAGCCTAGAGCATCGATAATCAGAACATTCATTCAATAGGACAGTAGGGCGACAGGGTAAGCATCAGAAACGTACCGTGGAGGCCCCCTTGCGGATCATTGGAATGAACGGGCGGTGAATCGTCATCTGGACCTGGTAGTAGGTGCAGTAGAGAAGCGCCGACTGATCGAACAACTTTGCATCTTCGCGATTTGGATCCCAACGCACTGCGCAAGAGGGGTTAGTTGTGCAGGGGGAGGACAAGGGAAGGGCTGCACGATGGCTCGGAATTAAATCGACCCAGGCGTTGAGCGCCGAATCGAGCTCCGCGACGATGTGCTCCTCCCACGCCTCGTCGCGTACGGCAAGGAGATTCTTCGTCTTGTTCAACGAGTACTGCGGAGACGTGTAAGCTCGCGCGCAGTACTGAACGGGACACACAAGCATGCTACTTGTACTCCGAAATATGTAATGAAGCGAAGGGGCGATGATAGGAGGGAAAGAGAATATGCAGACGGAGTGAGATACTCACCAATATCTTCAAACTAAAGGCTAGAATATTGTTCAACCGGACGAAGCAATTGAAGAACGTGATCTGCGATGGTTTGCCAGCGGGTTGCTTGAATGCCCTTGCAGGGTCCGCATTTTCCCAGAACTCGTCGTCGCACTCGATCGGGAGCTCCACGTCGAAACTGCATGAAGACATCAGCCCAGAAGGCGATTGAACGAGAGAGGAAAATCGCACTCCTCGTACTGTGTGGTGCACGGTCGGCCGAGCATGCTACTGCAAATACGGTCATAACAGACGATCACCCAGAACGCGCGCTTCCACAGCTCGGATTCCACTGTCGGCGGACTACCAAGATTTTTCGCCCGGTGCGCGCCGACTTCCTGTGCAAGCCGGATACCCAATCCGATGAGAGTCCAGCATGGCGTAGGCGTCGAGAACTCAAGGAAAAATACCGCAAGCTAGATGGTGGGCTTCAACACGAGGCGGAGGAAGCAGGGAGTTAACTCACACAGTAATACTGCAGGTGATACAGTGTGGGCGGTACAAATAGATGATCTATAACGTGCGGCAGCTGGTCAAAATACCTCCACCCACAGCGAAGCGGCTCGTCTTCGGGACCACACACGCGGGGGTCATCGGAGAAGCGCGAGCCAATTGCACATACGAGCAGGACAACGGCGCCGAAGGACGGGTCGCGGAAGTGCAATCTGTCAGCAAGAGACCGTTCGAAGGTCGGACGGTGAAGAAGGGGAAAGTACAGGTTGGTAGTGATGAAATAAAGGTCGACGAGCGCGCGGAGGAGATCGACTTTTGGAAAAACGTACGGCCCGACGTGGTGAGATCGATCTTTTGTCTATGCAGAGTGAGGGTTTTGATTATGGAGCGGGTGTCAGCTTGGCGTACCGGATTGAAGGTCCAGTAGTGCATGCGGCGGGATGCCAACGGGATATCCCTCTCCTCGTATCCCTCGCGTAGCTGGACAGCAACCTTGACGAGCATCGCTCCACTACTTTTCCCGTGGAACCGCTCGTAATGGTGATTGATCGAGAGGTCGTGCAAATCCTGTGTCAGCGCGATGTGCTCGAGATCATCCCCGTGCGGAGCGGGCGGGGGAGCATTCATAGAGCGAATAGTTAGGGCAGCGAGCTCCACCCCAGGTCCAGCAGTATCACCAATTTTGTGGGTGAGTACCGGAGAGTCGCTGCTCCATTGGATACTCCCTGAGCCCAAGGTACTCGTTGTCGCTTCAGACTGGGGTGAGAGCTACGGGGAGATATTAGCCGGACATGTCATGGTCTATCACGCGAACCTTTCCTTGCGCAACAGCTGTTCTGTGAGTTCCAGTCGTGACTCCAGGATGTCGACGTAACTAAAATTATTATCCAGGAATGGATATCCAGGAGCAGAGTACTAAGCCGATTCACCTTCTACGCTTAGCGACAGCACCGCCGTAGGCGCACTCCGCACCACCCTCGACGCAGTTCGAGCATTTCTTCGAAGAACTACGTACCCCGTCACCTGGAAGTGCGCAAATCAGTGTGGATCCCCGCAAAGCGGAGGAAACGCGAATTACAGGCTCCTGAAACGGTTTCAGATGTAGTTGGCTTGAAAAGAATGGAAATGGCAAGTGGCTTACGCTTCTTTAGTCTACACATATCACAGGCGCGCTGCACGCGCCTCCTCTTGGTCGGGACGGCAATTTGATCGTCTTCGGATGACATGGCCGCAGCAGATAGAAATCGGCGGCGTTACCAAGGCGTTACTATCACTCGTGACACGTGTGAAACCGCCGCACCTTGCCGCAAGGCTGCCGCGGCCCGCAGGGCCGGCTTTTCCACATCAAGTTCATTGCGCGAGATTGCACTCAGTTACAAGGGGGAGAATGTTGTTAAACGAGCACACCCGTACGTAAATTACGCGGTAGCTATATATTATAGCGATTTTTGAACTCAGAGCGTTAATACTGGAGTCGCACGACCGGGCACCGACCTCGCCGGCGCGCACCGCGAACGTCAGCGTGGCGCGCGCAAAGCGATAGGGGCGGAGCAGCAGCTCGCGTTTGGCAGGGAGGCCCTGCTGTTACCTCCTCCCCCGTACTTTCCGCGGCCGCCGTCGTATGTCGATTCGGACGCGAGCCCCGTGGAAGAGGTGTTCGTTGACAACCCGCGGTTCGTCGGGACGCTTGACGTCGACGCCGACTGTCTGCAGAGAGAGGCTAGGGCTGAGGGGTGAAATGGACGACTGTAGCATAATTTGAGTTTATTACAGACTCCACTGAATGTCACGATGTATCTAATCTTGGAATACGGCGGATTGGGTGCTTTGATTTCCGGCTGAAAAGTGCGGTGAAGTAGAATCAACGAAAACGATTACAATCCCACCGCCTCATCCATCCCCGAATAGGCGTTTAGCGCCAACTGGCCACCCAGATGCGCGTAAAGAACGTTCCCACCCGAAATCTCGCCCAGTCGGATCATATCAATCATGCCCGCGAGGCTCTTACCCTCATAAACCGGATCCGTGATAAACGCGTCCATCGACGCGCCGTACTTGATCGCCTCGACCGTCTGCTTATCGGGAATGCCGTAGCACCCGGCGTGGTAGCGCTCGTCCAGAATAATGTCAGCCTCAGTGACGGCGTCCTCGCTGAGCCCGATCTTCGCTGCGGTGAACTGTGCTATACGGAGGATCTGTGCGCGTGTCTCAGCGGGCTTGGCAGAGGCGTCGATGCCAATGACCTTGCGCGGGCGCGCGCCGGCGGCCTCGAGCAGCTTGAAGCCCGCGATCATCCCCGCGTGCGTAGAGCCGGTTACGGCGCAGACGATAACGGTGTCAAAGAACACGCCAAGTTCCTTCTCCTGTTCCGCAACTTCCAGCGCCCAGCGTGCGAACCCGAGACCACCGAGCGGGTGGTCGCTCGCACCGGCGGGAATGTAATAAGGCTTCCCGCCAGCGGCGACGACGTCGGCCGTGAGCGAAGCTGCGGTGGGCTTGTGTTCGATGCCAAACGTCGACGGATCGAGACGCGGTTCGGCGCCCATAAGACGAGAAAGCTGCAGATTCCCGACCTTGTCGTAGACCACGTCTGTCCAGTCGACCCAGTGTTCCTGCACTAGCTTGGCCTATAGCCGAGATTAATGTATGGCCGTGGCGAGAATCCACGCTAACGCACCTTGAGGCCGTACTTCGCGGCGACGGCGGCAACCTGACGCGTGTGATTGCTCTGGACGCCGCCGATAGACACCAGAGTGTCGCAGGACTGAGCTAGCGCATCCGCGAGCAAGTACTCGAGCTTGCGAGTCTTGTTGCCACCGAACGCAAGGGCCGAATTACAGTCCTCGCGCTTTGCCCAGATCTTGACGTTGCCACCCAGATCTGCAGTCATCCGGTCGAGCGAATGTATCGGCGACGGTCCAAAGAGCAAATGCTCACGGGGGATCTCAGAGAACGGCGAGGGGAGTGATACAGACATCTTGGAGGGAAATCAATAGCCCTGTGTGAGGTTATATAGAGAACCCAGTGCGATCTCCCGGGCGGAAGGCGCTGGGCCGCATGGCCGTCGGAAAGCAACCGGCGTCGGGGAACGGTCCATCAGTCAACGTGACTAGCGCGTCTAGTGATGGGCGACCAAACACAATATCACACTCCCCTAACATTCACGCGTCAGGTTCGCCCTGTGTGCGTGCCACTTCCCCGGAAATACTCACTCATTTGAATCCAGTTTTAAGTCTTTCTTGTATTCTTTTTTTGCAATTATTGAACTAGATTTTCAGACCGAAAGTCGTCTACAACGCGTTCAATCGGACCCCGCCACTGTGTATCTTTCCGATGAGTGCTGATCAGCTGAGCACCTCCTTCGTTCTATCACCCATCTCATAATTATTTCTCGGATAGTGGCATTTTTGTGCCTAGGATGGGCTCTAATTTTCCTCGTTGTTTGGCTGAGGATAAGCTGTATTCAACGTCAAGTTCTACGAAGTATCGATTCCTAATTGAGCATGTCCCAAAGCGAAGGCTCCGTCAATACTGCCTATCCGTGAGTTTCAGACCTTACACCCGACGATGATACTTAACAGCAAATAAGAACTGTACTATAGAGAGCATTTGCAGGAAGATATATAGGTTCGTAACCGCAGGGGATAATCATATTATTTTTCAATTCGTAGTGAGATACCACCATAGATTCAGGCCTCTGGCGCACGAAAAACAAGCGAAGTCCCGAACATTCAAACTTTGGGCTCGATTTATTGGGCTTGGCGATCGCTGCGGAGGCACGTGCGGTAGCCCCTAACGACTCCTTAGACCATAACCACTATGATCCCCGACCTCTGCGTAGATTTAGTGCAGGAGATCAGCTCCCTGGTTCGTCCAGCCCGCCAACTTCCACGAAACGGCCTTACCTTTATTACTAGACTTCGGCGCCCGACCAAAAGGCGCTGCGCGCGGTCTCGAGATACCTCAGACATGCCATTGAGCCCCTCTTCTTCGCATCAAGCGCCATAGTAGTGGACTTCGAGCGTGGGCCAGAGCGCACCATACGTCAGCTCGAGGTGCTCGCCGCCGGGAATACTGGGTTTTCCCGTATCAGCCGCAAGCTCGTAATCCGGTCCCTGTTCCCCGGCGATGACCAGGTGAAACCTGTGGAAGATCGGATGGAAGAGTTACTGCGGCCCGCATTGCAGTCTTTCAAAGCTGTTCGAGTACTGGAGTGAGTACTCGAGTTCTCAATAATAATGCAAGCTAAAACTGGGTGATTTAGATGGTCGATGAGCACGAGCGACCCTTCCTGGGCGGAGGACGCCGCCGCCGAGTTTTTGGCGGAATTCGAGCCTTTGGAAGAGCTACGCCTCATCGACCCGCTGTGGGCGAGCCGTCGCTCACCATTTCTGGGGTCCATCTCAGGCCTGCGTAGCCTCACGTACAAGGCACCTGACTTGAATAGCCACGCATGGATACACAGTTTCCGTGGCTGCCCCAGGTGATGCAGCAGAGCCCGAACCTCGAGGTGTTGCGCCTGCCATTTGCGAGGGAGGGGGGCGACGCATGGGAAGCGCTAGGGCTGAACGGTGTCCGTTTGAAGGAGCTGTCCGTCCCGCATGCTCCGCAGTCCCTGCTTCGCTACCTCGCCTCCTATTCAGGGCTGGAACGGGTGGTGATTGGAACGAGTTCTGGGAGAGATGATCGTGCCCCGTTTTTCTGGGAGAGCGTCCTCCCCCGACATGCGGAGAGCCTCAAAGGGCTCGTATGTCCGTCGTATTCTGCGGGGCCGTGGTGCTTCGGGCGCCACAATATTACGCTCATCTCCGACTTGCGGCAGCTCGACACCCTTGAAATCGGTATTGATTTGGACGAGAGGTGGGTGCAACATGAAAAGGATATCGTCGTGAGTGCCATTATCAGCCCTGGGAGCCCGATGAATTCACCTCCTTGAGCAGGAATTATTCATGGAGATGGCCTCTGAGATGCCTCTGTTGCGCAAGATCGCCATAATCGTAGCACTGCAACCCCAAGGAGGATGTCGGAACTACCTTGCCCGGCTCCAGGATAGCATCGACTCGCACGTCGACAAGACTGTGGATAGCTTCGGCGCCGCTCACCCCTCGCCGGCGATCGCGCACTTGATCAAAACGCATCACCAACGGTCCAAAGTCTACCGCCAACGACACCCGCTGGAATGGCTTCGGTAAGAGTTGGTCGTATAAATTGAAGGAGAACGTATCCAGGCGAGTGCGACGACGACTTAGAGTAGAACTTGGAATGCTCCAGATGTCGTGAATCAAGGATTCAGTCCTCCTGCGGGTCGTGCTGCAGAGAGCGACTCAATAGCTGCCGACACAGGCGAGTCAGAGTGAGATTTGCGATAGAAGATACAGACATTGATTCGTGCCAAAGCGAGAGCGTGCAAGATGCAAGGAGGTAAGAGTTGGGTGCCGCGAAGACAAGACGATGAAGGCGATGCTCGGATCGCCGATGCGATCAATCCCGCCCTCCATACTACCCGCATTACATCCAACCCTTTCGAAGTCCGCGATAGATCTGCCTAAGGAAGCTCCGAATGTCGGCAATCTGCATTCCGCTGAATCGTTGGAATGCTGGTGTCCCTCGTTTTCGGCCATTCGACGGACGCTACTGGCCTCGTAGCGATATTAGGGATCTTTGCTGATTTTTGCGGTAAAGTCCCGCGGAATGAGTTCTCTTCATAATCTATCTATTCTGGTCCATCTTCTGCGCCATATCAGTCCCAATTGGATCTCAGTTACTGCCCAGGATGTCTCCGCTCCTACGATGCCTAGTGGCACCCGACTACCTGGATGCTGTTCGCGACCTCTCCTGGCGCTTCTACTGCCCAAGTCTCTCAAGTCGGCGTGTTGGATCAGTTCGTGTCAGACTCCCATCTGTGATAGCGTTTATCCTACAGCTCCCTCATTCTCGCCACTGGCATTCTGGATCCGAGTTTGCCACGTCATGGATCAGATTTTCCTTTCTACACGAATAGCCTGGGGCAAATTTACCAATTCGATACCTCCTAACATGATTTCTGTCAATTTTCTGACTCCGCATTAAACTATAGACCGGGTCTGGAACCAGCAGACATTTGCATGGAATGGAATGACCGGATTCGAGAAGGAGTCGTTCGACGGGATGTGCCGCTAATTAAACCTTTTAGGTTACAAACAGTCTTCGCTGACACTCCACGGACAGCTCCATTGGTGGGGACAGTTCCAGAAGAGTTTTTATCGTGCTAGCTGCGTAAGCCGTAAAGCCTCTCTCCCGCAGCATAATTAGTGTTACTTAACCGACCCGACTCGTCCAGGGGATGGCTCATCAAAATTCAGGCGAATCACAGTGTAAGGTCAGCGGTCAATACTTTCGTGAATCAGCGAAGCTGTTCTGGCTGATGCCTGGCATGCGAAGTGCTCTATTCGGTGCTTCTGGTTCGGCTCTCCCATTCACAACATTCTGGAAAACAAGCTGGAAATCCGTCAGCCAACAGTCTGACTCCACGCCCGTCACAGATTGTTAATCTGAAGAAGTAGACATGCTCGCCGCTCAGCCGGCTTCCATGCAAAACGGAACAGAACGGACCAAGCTCGCCAAAGATCTGACCTTCCGCGAGTACCATCTCGTCCCAAACCACTGTGATATTAATATTATTTCATTATGGCGCATCGACCCTCAACCACCTCCAGATATTATTTGTCTTTGCCCACCAGCGGTGAAGTCACCGGACGTGAGAGTTCCTCCGTTGACAGAAGCTTAAATTCATTTTATCGCAATTCCATTATCTCGCTGCGGAAGAGTTCAACTTGAAGTGATGCGGCTGGAACTTACCGGGAATGAACCAGCAGTTCTGACCAACATTTGGTGGTGTTCGAGAATACCGATGGTCTTACCTCGATATTTACATTTGGCATCAAGATATGTCCATTGCTCGCCACTTTCACGATGCTCCGTTGGACACTCACCGGGCGCATATATCCAATTCCTAAGCAAAAGTGCTCTAGCCGACGCTCGTCTGCCTGCATTTAAGCTTATAACCGCGGTTTGAACACTCGGCGATGAACGGTCTCCTGCTGACGTCTGACGGCGAATGTATGTAGCTCAATTGGCTCGGACGAGTGTTTGTATGCTCGGGTCCAAGCCCGGGCTACAGCAGACTACCCGGATTGGCACGGTGATGCTCAAGGGATGTTGTCAAATTATACCAAGTACCACCGCAGCTGGACCGCATGGACGACGGCATCAGCGACCGGCGCGTCATTGTCACGGGGGGGAATACATATATGTTGCTTTCCCGGGTACTAGTAGATGCGTATGCGTATTTAGTTTCACACATACAGTGCGGTCCTGGGAGGATTCTGCACCTCGGCTGGGATGAATCCCCTGGTAAAATGTATTAAGGAACTCAACGCCACGAGAAACAATCTTTGATGTGCATGCATTCTTACGCTCGCAAGCCGGTTCAGTTGCGCGGAGCCGACGGCTTGGCAAGCGGTCGATTCGATCTTATCCCCGGCATGGGATCTGATGATGGATTTTCTGCGGTTCACAATTAGGCTGGTGAAGTCAATCAGGAGTGATATCATCAGTCATAACTTATTCAGTTACTGATACTTTGCGCTGATCCGTTCTCATCGTCGGGTTCATGCTTCCGTTCTATTCAGTGGCGGGTGCCTGCCGGCCGAGTTGTAAGAGCGGTTACATTGCTGCGGCGCTGACATGGGAGCATGTTCGAATGTTGACATTAGACAGTGAGAAGGGAATGTTCTCCGGAAAGCCCATCCGCGGGTCTTAATCTCGACGTGTTGTATCCTCCCAGGCAGTGAGGAGAAGTATAAATATCCCGCCCGCCCATACGGAATGTAGAAAGGGTCACTTCAACCCTTGTTCATGAGCGGATATTGTACTCACCGACAAGTCTTCACGATGCGCTAACTTCAACAGAATATTTAAGGCGGATGCGACCCGTATTTTTGGTCTCGTTAGATTGCCCTGCCGGGTGTGCATCTTTCCCTCCACAATAGGGAGCGCATCCCGAGCTTGCTGCTCGCGCAGCATTATTCGGGTGGGAAACTGCCCACAACTACTGGACGAATAAATGACTTTCTTAACCCAGCTCCTGCTGAGATATTAATGGCCGGCCGCGGCGGGCTCTGGACCAGACCTTTGAAACCGCAGCTCGTCAGGGAATATCTCCGTATACCTCGAACGCCTCGCTTTCCCGCTGGGTTCGCGGGGCTCTTTTCCGGCGGTCCCCCTATCCCATCTCCGTAATATTCGGCAACTCTTGGTGGGCGCTGATGTCTACAATAGATTGACAAGGCAATGGTAAGGCCTCGTAGAATGAAATTTACGGCCCGTTCAAGTGCGGATGGCATTTGTTTTGGTGTCAGTTTTCCACAAGATATCCGAGTCTTGGGCAAGCACATCACGATTGTCCCGTGTTCTGCGAGCATATACAGTCTGTCCCAACATCTCCTCCATTTCTTTGAACCGTTAGTCTTAAGTCAGTACAAAGTCAGTCTCTTCGTTCCATTTCAATTCAATTCAAGTTCCGTTTGAGTGCGCGCGGGCCCCTTGGGGCCCATGTAACACTACGTAGTACAGGGAGTAATTCTAACGAGGGCGGAGGGAGTTACAAGAAAGGCGGGGACATTGGAGCTGTAGTTATGCGAGGGAGTGCGCCATGAGCGAGGGATTTTGATTGGTGTATCGTAGCAGGATGTTAAGGCATGAGATATCGTATGATGCAAGCAGTGTTCGCCCATAAGGCCTTAAATGAGGTTTTCAAAATCCCTAAGCCTTAAGGGCCAATTTTATCCGCTAGCCTTACCGCTTCCATTATATCGTGATTCCACTATATGGAGACCGTTCTGTCACAAGATACAGCACATTTAAGCGTCGCGGATATGCACTGTACGCTACCCAACATATTCCTCATCTGAGGGAATCTCCACCGCTCCATCATTTTTGACTTGAAAAAAAAGGAAATATAATTTGATTTGTCTAAAGTGCTCCAATTGCAACACAGAGAGTTTGTTCCGTATTTCCTGTTGGATCGCTTTCAGCATGGCAAACACGCGTTGACAGTTCTCGGCATTGTCGGAGGTAACTCGAGGGGGATTCGGAGTTCCGGAAGTCATTGATCGGCTGGCTGTCGTGGATGAGGGAAGAAAAAATCATAGCTTCAATCAAGCACACGGTCCCTCAGTGATATCGCTGCTCCATGGTAAGTCGGGCCGAGGTCTTAAGGCCTTAAGGGATGGGGGAAAATTCTGGCCCAAGCCCTAAGGCTTAGCTTAAGGCCCTATTAAGGCCTTAAGGCTCTTAAGCCCTTAGGCCTTAGGGCGAACACTGGATGCAAGTATGATGATATCTTATCTTATCGTATCATCCCTCAGTCACATCAATTGACAGTAACGTCACATCACATCTTGATCACATCTCAAACCAAAACGTCCATGACCATCGCACGCGTCTAACCCGCCCGCGCCTTCCACCGCCCGGCTAGCCTGTATTCTTATTCGCGTCGTCAAATTTATCTCCCCCCGCCGCGTCTCTGCCAGCGGATGGGTCCCCCGCGGGAAAAGGAAAAAATCGCGGCGCTTCTTTCCAAAAAAGACGTGGAAGTATGCGGCGTCTTTTCTAAGGCTGATCTAGCAGTCCTGAGGCTGATCCTATGTATCCCGCAGATTGCGAGCCTAAAATCGGCCATATCATCACATGTCGCACGCGCCATTAGCACAAACACACGGTTAGCGCTCGCGCTGGATGCGCTGGACGCCAAGAACAGGGAGCTGAATGTGGCGGACGCGGCGAATGCGCAGTTAAGCGGGCGGCTCGCGCGATATGTGCGGAAGATGGGGAACACGGAGCGGGAGATGAACGTGCTACGCGATGCGGTGGAGGAGTTGACGAAGAAAGGTACGGTGATCTTTATGATTTTTGGGGCCATGGGGCAGCGCGTTAATGCTGCATACTGGTAGTGGAAATATACAACGGAGATTTTAGCGCATGGGGGTATAGTCGTATTATGATACCGAAGCTCTTGGGTATGTGGATTGATGGATTTATGCGAGCGGAATATTTATTGCTTACTTTTTTGTCGTCGCGGTCTGTTCCCTATCCACAATAGCGCCCATGAACCCCCTGCCCCCTAACGTCTCAAACCTCGCCTCGGAGCCTGATCTCTGGGCGTACGCCGCCGGCATGATCAATTCCCTGCGCACCGCTCTCGCAGGCGAGTGCCGCGCGCACGCCGACACGCGGCGGGCCGTGTCCAGGCTCGAGGCGCAGCTCGCATGCGTGACTGCTGAGCTCGAGGTGTGCCTCATACACGCATGGCCGGTAGATGTGAATCTCGATACATCCGACCTCCCGCCAGCGCCCCAGGTGAATGACGAAGAGTTCGCGCGCACGAACGACGTGCTCGGGAGGGAGGTGGCGCTGTTGACTGGAAGGGTACGCTTCGCTTTCTGTTTCGCCTTTGTGCACGACTAATTAATAGTTTTATCTTCCGCTTCAGCTCAAGGCGGCGCGCCTCGCGTCAAGGACGAAGGCCGATGCGCCCCAGGCGCAAGTCGACGAAGAACCCCGTCCGCCCTCCCGATCCCACGGGCTCAATTCGCAACCGCACGCGTCCACCTCCCGTCCGCGCTCGAATTCGCCAGGGCGCACAGATCGAGATCCCGACCGTACGTCGAGGAATAAATCCCACACACGTACACGCCCCTCCTCCAATACGCGCCCTGCGCCATCAGACGCTGAAGCGTCGCAGCCGGACCCACCACACAGACGGAATTCACACCCGAACCAGAACGCGCACGCTTCCGGTTCCCGTCCGCCCGCACATTCTACGACACGTCCGTCGTCCGCATTGCCTGCAACGCTTCCCGACGTCGACGTCGACCTGGGTCCAGATCCAGATCCAGATCGTACGATCCGCCCTGGGAACGCCGGGCCTGCGGGTGACGCAAAGGCTATGGGCAAGGGGAAGGGGAAAGAGCGGGCGAAGGACGTACATGCGACGATGGACGCGCAGATCGCGGTGCTGGGCGCGCAGATCGAAGCGTTCCATCTGGAGAAGCAGGCGTTGCGCGCCCAGCTGCACGGTTCGCGCAGTCCTAGTCCGCGCAGCGATGATCGGCGAGGGCGAGAGGAAGGGCGGGTCGAGCGTCGACAACGACAGTGCGAGGATAATGACAGACGGCTCGACCATCCGCGAGAGCAGCGCCAGCATCGACGGGAGCGGGGCGACGGCCAGCATCAACATGACCAGCTCCGACATCGACCTCACACGCCCTTTCGTGAAGCGGAAGAAACGCAGGTGGGCATCGCACAAACTGACATCGACTCACGCTGATCGATTTTGGGTCCGTAGGAGGACGTACAGACGGCCATCATCGACACGCATCAACGCGGCCACTCCGAACATCAGCGCGCGCAGTCCCGAGATCAACCGCGACAACGAGCGGAAGCGCAGGCGCAGGTACCTGCAGATGTACGTCTAACCCGTTCGCACATCTAATTCGACGGGCACTGATGCAACATTGCGCGGGTAGGATTTCCTGGCTCCACCTCAAGTGCATCCGCACCCGCTGGAAGATTGGGACGGCGAGCAGTCGATGGAGCTGTTGACGCCGCTCATCGCGAACATCATTCTTCACGGCGCACCAGCGGGCTTCCCTCCTGCGTCTTTCTCCCATCCCTTCCCTCCTGAGCCGAGCGCTTCGACGCACTTGCCGCCGCCGATCGGTCGACAAAATACACCGATCGCTGACCAAAATACACCGCCCACTGTTCGCGCGCCTCCGACGGCGGAGATCTCGCCGCTCGACCTTACTTCCGAACACTCCCTGCCTTCCTCGCCGGGTGCGCAACTCCAGCTGCACCCGCCACACTCGCAGCTGCCGCCCTCGCCTCCCTCGCCTGGCGACTCCGAACAAGCTGTGCAGGAACTCATGCATATCGCAGCGACAACGGCACGGAGGTGGGGGTCGTGAGCGTGATCTTTCCTAATTATTATTCGCTCTCTTTGGGACTATTGCCATTGGTTTCTTCTCCTTCGTGGTTTCCACTTCGCAGACTGTTGTATCATTATTTACTTTTACTCTATATTTCCCTCCTCCCTGTAGATCTCCTGCTCTGTCCTCGTTTTTGTTGTTTTCGTGCTCTCTATATTCTGTGTAGCTCTCTTTGTTAATCCGGATACCGATAACCTATCTGCGATTTCTTTCAAGGATTTAATCGCAAGGCCTATGTGACACGTGACCTATCGTGACGCTTAGCTCTTTTCCGCCACCACCATTCACCGAGTAGAATGCACCACACGCCCTGGACCAAGAAGGCCTCGACTCTACCCTCCGACCGCATACGCCCCTCCGCCCCGCCCGCCACTCCGAAAAACTCCAAGGGAAAGGGGAAAGGCGCATCGCCAGCACCTCCGGAGCCGCCCAAGAGTAAAGCAGTCAAAACCCTCGAATCACTCAGGGACGCGCTCGCCGCGTCTGCCGACAAGGCCACGCCCGATCCAAAGGGCGGGTGTTTCTGCCAAGGTCCGTCTGTTGAAAAAGATACGGAATAATAGCGATGACGGGGAAATTATGCTAGCACGCGCGCACCCGCTGTCGAGCTATAGCGCGCTTTGCCGCAGCTGCGGGCTCGTGCTGTGTGCGATAAACCTCCCGCAGTACGCGTGCCCACACTGCACTACGCCCCTCCTCGCGCCCGCGCAGCGCACCACGCTTGTCGAGCGCTTGGAGACGCAGATTGCGGAGACGCTCGCACGGGAGGCGGCTGCACGGGAGCGTGCCGCGGAAGAGGCCCGTAGGGCTGTCGGCGCATTCCCGACGCTTGGCGGTGCAGTTCCACCGCAACAGACGCAGCCGCAGCAGCCACAGACGCGCACGGTGCTCTCTCTCAACTCCAAGACGAAGAAGGTGACCGTGTCGGCCTTCACGCGCACACCAACTCCCGCGTCGTCTTCGCCCGCGTCGCGCGCAGAGTCCCCCGCAGAAGACGAGCCGCTGCGTGTGCGCGCGCCGCCCGCCGCGGTGCCGTGCGCGGCGGCGGCAGCGATGGATGTAAAGCGCCCGTGGCGCGATTTATTAGGCACGGGTGTGGTTTATGTGCCTACGCCCAGTTTGGATAATGATGACGACGCGAAGGTGAAGAAGCGGCGGCGGCATCGGGGCAAGGGGAAGGCGGGCGAGAAGGAGAACGAGGAGGGGGAGGCTGTGGGGGATGCGGAGGGGAGTACGGCTCCATCGTCGAGCGCGACTATCATTGGCTAGAGATTTGTCGTTTTCGTTGATGTCATGTCCTAGAACTGATGACGTCTGCGCTGAACGCGTTCATCCTCGTCACTCTGCATAGACAAAAGATCGATCCCACCACGTAGGCCCCTATGTATTCTCCGAGGCGGACCTATCCACGCTGGTTGGCTTAAATTTTGCCAACGGCCACCTCTAGTTTCCCCTTTGCGCCGCCCGACCGTCCAACGAGCTCTTCCTGACGGATTGCACCTCCTAGATCCGTCCTTCGGCACCGTTGTTCTGCTCGTGTGCGCAATTGGCTCGCGCTTTTCCGATGACCCCCGCGTGTGTGGAGGTACTTTGACCAGCTGCCGCACGTTATAGATCATCTGTTTGTACCGCCCACACTGTATCATCTGCAGTATTACTGTGTGAGTTCCCTGCCTGCTTCTGCCTCATGTTGAAGCCCACCATCTAGCTTGCAGTATTTTTCCTTGAGTTCTCGACGCAGACGCCATGCTGGACTCTCATCCGATTGGGTATCCGTCTCGTACAGGATAGATTTTCGCAAAGTGCTCAAAAAGTTCCTGCCACTGTTCACCGCGTGACACTGTACGCGTCTAGATACTCATAGTCTCTCACTCCTCCCACCCTATCACATCACGCACAGATATTCTCGGCGCTGCGAATCCCCCGATAAGTATACTCCTGCTGGAGATGAATCCCCCCGCTCGCATCACATCACAGCTCCACTACCCGTGAACAGTTCACGCCCGACGGACAGACGTCGACCTGACAGACAGACTGGCCAACGAGATTCGAAGGTCGAAGGACGGAGAGACCCTCGAAGTCTAGCGGCGCAAAAAGGGCCCGCGCTCTCGAAGGTAATCGTGGGTGGGCGCCCTCGAAGATCAATCGAGGACACTCAAATGCTAATCGTAGGCGCTCACCCCCAATCTCTATCAATGAACAGTCTGCCTCAGTTTGCACAAGCGCCCGGCTCATGATGCAATTTTGACGCGCCTTGATGATCTCGACCCACGAGCGCGCGTAGGCGGCGTCTTTCGTTCAGCGCTTGTTCCCCATCGACCTCGGCTCCTCTGGACGAAGTTGGTCGTGTTCTATGCATGGCAACCTCACGCAAATTATTCTTGAATGACGGCGGCGTAGAATACGGCGTGCGTTGGGGCTACTCGGCGTAATATTTTGAACAGATACCTTCAATTCACCGGGTCGACTGGACCATTCGTTCTGACTAGCTGAGGTTCTCGCGCATCAAGGATTCTATGCTCGCATTTCCGCCTCGGCCCAGCCCGGGAGATCGCGCCCTGTGGATTCCTCTGTCATGCCGGAGAGACGGCTGAAGAACTGAGAGCAAGTGAGAAAACACTTCGTGTTCTGCGCCGCGCCGTTGCGTATTTGCACTTGGTCAGTCGTTGCCTATTCCTCGGCGCAGGTCCCGGTTACCGAATGTATTAATATTCAAGTGATAGGAAGTGACGGTAAGTCAACTCGATTTGCGCAAGGACACCGGAGTCAGATTAACGTTCAGCCCCCTAATTCATCGTCCACTTTGGATTCAACCTCGGGATGGGACGGAACATCGGGAGGCCTCGGAACTCCTGGCTGTAACAGCCCCTATTCGCAGCCGGGGATCTGGGCTGCATAATCTGCCTTGAACGCAATGCTGTCCGTTCTTTGTCAGAGTTCTGTCCTTTGTATGCTGCGCTCACCTTACCCAAGTTCCGTATTTCTCGTCCTAATAATGCCAAGATATGCGATTGCAGATAATTTACCTGCCATGTCAATTCTCAACCTTGAAACACACTACGAAACAAGTTTGGCGGGACACTGAACTGCCCGCCACCCAAGCCTCGAAGATTTATTTGAGTCAGATCTTCAGAACTCTTCCGTCGCAAAATATCAAGAATCCTCATACAATACGAGCGTCTATATAAATGCTTACTCTTGGAATATAGATTCCGGCTCTCCCACTCTCGGAACAAGGTCAACCATAACAATTCCGAGGGATCTTTCAATTTTTTTACGGGATGGACAGTGATGATTACGAAGCAATTTCATGTTTTATTCCTATTATGTAGACCGTACCCACATGCTCTGAAACGCCGCCCGCGTGTATCGTGCTTCTTCAACACCTGGCTCTCCTTCCCCCCTTCCCATGGTGTTTCTCCGTCTCTTCCTGTCCCCCTCCGTGCGCCTGTTTCTTCCTCACATGCGATTTCCGATTCCCGATCTCCGATTTCCGAAGTCCGCCGCTCCTCCACCCGCGCACACAAACGTCCACTGGCCTCAGCCTGTCTATCGTGGTAGTTCATTCGCCGTGCTTCTGAACGAGACCGGCTGCACAAATTTCTGAAACTGCGCTTGACGAGCGGAGATCAGAAGCCGTGGCCTGCGCGCGCATCGGAGAACGCTAGCACACCCAGTGCGGCCGTTTCAGGTGAGCCCGGTTCGAAGCACGCTGTACGGGAAAGGTCTGGGCGCGTCGGGGCTACGCCACGGTGGACCAATCACAGCGGGGATGACGCGCTCCTGCGAGTTGGTTTTGGAGCAGAGCTGTGTTTGGTAGATGCATTGCAATAAGCACTAGCCTTGATTTTGGTGTCCCGCATGGGGAGGGGCGCGTGGAAGGAGAGAGCCATATTGCGGAGAGCTTGAGGTCGTCGTCGGAGAACGCTAGCACACCCGGGCGGCGGTTTCCGGTGGGCGGAGTTCGAAGCCCCACGTCGGCGGTGCTACGGTGGACCGCGTCGTCGCCCCTGCTGTTCAGCGCGCCAATTTTCAGGACACCCGAGCACTGACCTGCCCGAATGGTGTCTCGCATAGGGAAGAGGCCAGTTTGCAGGCAGCCAGACAGATAGCGTGCCGTTTCATTTCCAAGGACGGGGACGGAGAGAGGAAGGACTCTCTGGAGCCAGAGGATTCAACACCGTGACTGCCCAAGTCCGCGGAAGAGGCTCGCACGGGGGAAAGTTAAATTTACCGCACGGTCATGAGCTTAATTTTACCGCAGACCAGCCCAATCGCCCCAGTCAGCTCGCCGGCAATGCCCGTCCTTGGAAATGGAACCGAATGCGTGGGCTGTGCGCGTGCATGTGTGATAAGGAATAAGACGCTGGGAAGTTAATACAGCCAAAGAAGTTGTTAGACGAGACAGACGACCTGCTGAGACCTGTGCGTGTCGCACTTATCACGTCTCAGTCGATAGCGTATCAGTGGCGATGAGTATGTTGAACAAACGATGGGATGTCGGTAATACCTGCCGTGGTAATTTACATTTTTCCTCCGTGCGTGGCACCGTCGGGGAAGAAGCAGCGCTCACACTCCGACGTACCCTGCATTGGCGTATCCACATCTGGCCGCAAACTCTCCGAGCAATGCCGATATCGTGGAGACATCTGATATCTGATGCGCTGTCACTCACCCGCGGTACGTATAGTACACCGGTACTGCCGGCTTCTCCAGCCAATCAATAACTTTCCAGCACCAGTATTTTTAAGGCGAGTCGCGCCCACGGTGGGGCGTAGACGCGCTGGGGGAAACTTACGGGGCTATACAATCGGTGCAGCTTCAAACAAGGGCGATCAGCAGCGTGCTGATCATCTCCCGCTCTGTGTGGGGACCGGGTAATGTAAGGGAATGTATTGCGGACTCCTCGAGCTCTGTCGTAGCTCGAAGGAGAACAGACAAGATTCGGAAACAGTACGTACAAGGGACCCGGCAGATTGGCGCATCTGATAATCTGATTTAGTATGTGATCTGGGAAACACGTTCCGTTTTTGGCTGGGCTCGGCGGGCAAAACGAGGCGTTGGTGACGCGGCGCCGCACTGCCTTGACCGGGTCGGCGGGAATAATCCCATTCAGCACAAGAATAAACGCGCGATGCATGCTTGGATTTCCCGAGATCAGGGAGCTTTTGCTGCGGCATCAATCCAGACTGTCGACCGGAATTCTAGAAGAGCCCGGATCTAGTGGCGTGGGCTTCCTGACAAATTTCACAAAGGCTTCCTCGGTAGGGAGAGTTCTAGGGCAGATAGAGGCATTGGGGGCTGCTATGGGTACAACAGCTGGTACAACTTGGACTTGGTTTTGAGATCAGAGCTGGGAGTTGGGATCCCGAAGTGGTGATGCGGGCGTCCCGATATCAGCGTGTGATGATCCGTTGTCATCCTCTTTCTGCACCACGTCAACACGGCACGGACTTCGCTGGGTCTCGGCGTCTACTTACGTGCGTCCGTAACCAATCCGTAACGGCCTCATCTCATCGCCATCATCAGGGTACAGTCGGGCCAGCCTGGCTCCAATATGGGTTCACTTCCGATTTGCTTCTGAACGACTCTCGGCGCGGCGAGCTGGTCATATGTCGCGGACTGCACTCGCTCAAGGAATCGAAACCCGAGGCGAAGGCGCGGTGCAGACAAGGTGCAGATAACCCTACCCTGGATTTCTTCTGAATAGTTCCACTTCAGAAAATTTCTCCCAAGTAACCGCTTTCCGGACGCAGCTACTGCAGGCCCAGTGCCAACGGCGGAGATTACAATATTAGCTGGCGGAAGCAAACCGTCGGGGGGCAATATCAATCTGCTGCAGTGCATGCAACAGCAAGACGAGCTGACTTATCTCTAGTCCCTTTTCATTTCCGCTCAACGGCAGTTTGGGCAAACCTCCGACCTGTTTTGGAAGTTGCTACCTTGCTGCAACCCAGAAATTAGCTTGTCTGCGCGGAACTGGATGTTTTCGCGCCTTCAATCGCACTGCCGCGGATGTACCAGACTCCTTTTTAACAGGCAAGATGGGGACACCTGTCGACAGGTCCAATTGCTCTGGGACGTCTGCCCAACACGGGGAAGATCGACGGATGATGCGGCATCATGGTGCGATGTCGACGAAAGATCATCACGCACCACTCACTTGACTCGTTTTTAGACACACCAGGGTCTTCGCGGTGCGTGCTATATTACGCGCTTTTGCGTCAACACCCCTCAGTCCGGATCTCTAGGGTGGTGTATATTCGCGCCCCAATATCTCTGTGCCAGTGGGCGTGTCGTTCGGCTGTGGTCGTTTGCCAGATGGATGACATTGCATTCCGCCCGAAATCGGTGCGGACTTTGGTTTCGAGCGCAGCAGCTCACTTTCCGATGCCTTTCGTGTCAGCGGTGGCACGAGGACACAGGGTGACGGACTCGATCCGGGGGGTAGGAGATAGCAAGCACACCAGTCAACTCTACATCGCAATTACATCTTGGGTTGGCGCAATTCATACCTGACGCAAAAGATGGTCTACTATGGGGAGATGGGTGGAAGCAAGCGGTTGCTGGAGACTGGTGCGAATGAGCAGGAGGCGAATCAACCGTCGAAAATGCTATCGCCTTGGATAGATCCCGCAGCGGGTTGCGGCAGTGTGTCCGTGCGCATGCGGTGTCTCCGTTCTTTGTTCCCAGCAATTCCGCTCCCGAAGCAACCTATCAGGCGACACAAGAAGCCTCCGTCTACAAATCGCACGTAGGACGACCGCGACTATGGGGAGCTCAGTGCATTTCGCAACCCAATTTTTATGCCATAATGTGCGGCTGAATCGGTGATCCTTTGCGTTATTGGGCCAAACAGGGTGCGGATACATCGTGATCCCCTCCCGCTGTTTCACTTTCCCACTCCTGGCTCACTCCTCGATGTTATAACAAGTCCGCTGAAACTTCAACACTGGAAACAGAGAATCTCACTGGCCGGTAAATTTATCTTGATGACAAAGGACTGAGTTTCACTCGCAGCCTTTTCTAACCAGTGCGTTCTAAGTACGGTTCTTCCTCCTCGCCTGCACTAGCGACAGTGACTCGATTCCGGATTTGAACCGACCCACTCTGCAAGCAGTAGCAGTACCAGTCTTTATCTTGTGGCCACGGCTCGCACAAAGGCGGCACCGTTAACAAGCAGGGATGCTTACGGGTATGCGTCTGAATTCCTGCCGTTTCACAGGCCTGGGTCGCCAGACTTCGTGGACTAGCCCTCGTATAGAATTGAATTCTGTTTCACCATCCCCTAGATGCGCCACTAATGGAAGAGAATCCGCGAAGACACCTACCATGCCAAACACGTAGGCGAAGACCGCGATGAGATAGAAGAATACGCTATGAAACGCTTCCTCGCCAGCCCTGGTCCCTTACCCATGCTGCCGCTGCCACTTTGAAAAAACCCCGTCGCGGCTACCGCAGGCTACCGCTCTTTCGGTGACCGATGCAATTTCGGTTGCCGGCAATTCAGACAGGGCTGTCAGAGGCGATCCATGCCAACCGGCAACCGCCACGCAAGCGATGATCATAACATAACCATGAGCGTTTGGGCCATTCGCGGTCTCAGACAAGTCTCAGGAGTCAGAGGAGGAGAAATGTCCCACAAAATTATGTATTAATATTGTCCGAGAGGTCCTGGAGCGCCCATGCATACGCTCAAGACGAAACGTATCGCAATTCATTATTTTCGTCCAAGAGCCTGGTTCATTTAATTGTTCATTCACTCGCCCAACTTGCTTGCTTCTCGCGCTCTGGGGGTTTCTGCTTGGTTGATCGAGGAGACACGCAAGGTCTCATGCGTAAACAAAACAAATTTGATTTTGAAAAATCATCAATTCAATTGATTAATATTAGGTCGAACTCGGATCAAGGTACACGCCCGGCGTCTAAACGATTGCGCAATCGAACCAGTCTGGCTCGACCCGAGACATTAACCTCCCGAGGTCACTTTTCACGCGTTCAGCGGTCGTACATGATACGATCTGCAGATAATAGCCTACACCGACCAAATTCGCGGTAAGTAATTTGGGTGGGTTCTCGTAGTGTTCTTGCGCCCGTTCATCACGGACAGACTGTGTTTTCTCACCGTTTACATCCCAGAAACGATAAGAGCGGGACGACCCCCATCACTGAAATGCACCAGCAGTTAATGTTTTCCGGTGTTCGTGTACATGATGCGGTTCAGTTCATGTTTATGGGTTCGGATTTCACAGCCAGGTACAATCCTATCGGAGATGCGATGGTATCAAGCACCATTGATATTGCCGTCCTCGAGAGAATCATCAATCACGTATCTCCCTAATGAAGAAACCGGTAATAGCTGACCACATCATGTCTATGTCCCGACCCCGAAATGCCCGTCGCGAACCTATTTGGCCCATAGCTTGCCCTTGTCACGGAACACAGAGAAGACACGTACCAGCAGGCTTCTTACTGTGCCATTGAACTCCGGGGAAAGTTCAAATGAAAGCCATCCCCGCACACATTTTTGTTTTTGAGATTTCTTCAAACCAAGGACAGTCGCAGACCGTGGTTTTTGGGAGGGATCAAGTACATATGTTTCGAGAACTGGTGGCCAAAAACACTGTACATGAGCTTATATTATGTGTCTCACTATCCTCATCCGCAGCGTCCGTTTTCCTGACACTCTACGGAAAAGGTGCATTAATTTAGGACCCCTTAAATTCACGATTTGACATGGGACCCGGGTGAATCTCTGTTCGCATCTCGAACACTGTGGATGCTGAAGACTACCTAACTCGGACTCAAGAGGATGTTGCTGATTCCCCGCGTTCTCAGCTATCAATATCTCGCCGACTCACAAGCAGCACACGCTGTTCTGCTAAAATTAAAATAAACCGCAATTCAACAATCAACATCGTGCACCAATTCCACAAGTAACAGCCTGCCGTGAGTGCCGCGGATGCCAGGCGTGCGTTAGAGCTCCTGGATGCTATATCGAGTTCTGCCGCTGAGTAGTTAAATGCACGGGAGCGCGGTTACGACGCGATTCAGTGGTTGGTCATTTTTTCGGCTTCTCCCACACGTCTGCCGTGGAATACGTCCTGGGCCAGAAGATAGCCTACGCTCTAGCAGAACGTTATTTTTGAGGTCAACCCTCGTAGGATCCCGCAGAAATAAATGCCCTGATGTTAAATCACGTTGATCGGCAGATGATGGCGATATTGTTGCGATGTTGTTGAAAATATCCCCCGGTTGTGCTGCGCAGAGGATACCGCAGAACGCGGCCTCTCGACCACCCCACGTTTCCCTGCCAAATATTGTCGAACAACCAAAAAAAAAAAAACGAGGACGCTCTCGATCCTGGATCGAGAGGGCATCATGCTTGGCATCATTATCCGGGTAACTTCGCAACATCGCAGCATCGCACCGATGATCAGGGCTGTCAGTGTCCGTTGATGAGATGGCTAGACTCGGAATGGCGCGCAGGCTATCTCTGCAAACACCCAAGATAGACCGCACACTATTCAAGCCGCCGTCGGCGGTTCACAGCAGTCGAGTGCAGCAGGCGATTACTACAACTCGAGGTGCGGTACGTGAGGCGTCCGTAGGCAGCGAGGATAGGACCGAGCGGCGCTTCTCCCGTTTTATGCGGACCCCGAATCCAGTTCCGTTCCTTCTGTTCTCATCAGTGGAGCGAACAAGTATGCGTGATGCCGGCTCGAACGGCACTCGCCGCTAATTTCGCGTCCGCATTAGGGGCGCGGCGTTCAAGTTCACTCTGTATTCGATGCGGGGGCGATATGGGCGGGCTATTGCGCTACCGACATACTTACGGGTACACACTACTCGTGAGTGGTCTTGAATTCGCGCGCGCCGGCCGGCGGGGATCCGTGCAAGGTCAGATGAAAGAAGCCGCCTCTCTGTCCATGTCCTGCCGTGTCCGGGAGCGGTGGGCTTCTACTGTGCGTGTGCCTGCTGAATCAAGGACGTATGTCAGGAGACTGTTGTTTCAGCTCGTGTCACCGCGAACTGAAAGACGCGGTCTGTCGGGAGGTGAGAACTAGTTGAAGGCTGGGTAAATTTCGCATTTTGTGGCGCAGATGCATCTAATGATCGCGGGAGGCCGGTGCCGCCGTCATTCGTCGGTATATATAATATATGAAGCCCTACGTTTCACGTGCGCTTCTCCCGCGGGAGGAATTTGCCAGCGCCTCGTAGGTATGTCGGGAGCGGGACCTGTAGGAGTCGAGTCGAGTCAAGGCACGAACTGGAATGGAATCAGGGACGGTGTCGGCATCAGTCCGATTTCTGATCGCGACACAAGGTGCGAGCTGTCTGCTATGTATTTAGGTTAATCATTCGTGCGGGTCAACTGAGGTGTTTTCGCCTTACCTAGTAGATTGAGTGACGGCGCAGAGGGAAGGATGAGCTTGGTTGAATTGCTCCTTCACAAGACCGTTATAGATTTACGCGCCGGTCTCTTCACAGGCTCCACCGTGAATAATTCATCCATTAACCCATTCGGTCAGTTGTCGCCGGCACAAAAACACCCACTAACTGACGCGCAATCTCCCGATCAAGATAACGCTAACGCTATGGTACCCATCGTACTGCGGCGCATTCCCACCAGTTGGCCGTGATGTCCGGCAGATCCTGATCCTGATTCACGCTGTTTATTTTTGCGCAATTCTAGGCCATGGGACGCACGAGTTGCGGATATTTCTCGGGATAATTGACGCGCTGAATGGTACGCATCGCGGACGTTATGCTGTGGATTTTATTTTCAGATCATAATCCCATGCCATGTCATCCATTTATTTTTTCTGGGAGCCTAGGCGGTAACATCGACATTCTTCGCGCTCATTGACGCGCTCAATTCTACGTCGCTATTCTTGAGTGCGGCTGCCCGGATCCCACCAGTCAGTTGGCCGTGACGTCCGGCGAATCTTGAGCCTGATGTTAACGTTGTTTTATTTCTGTGTCGAATCGAAAACATTCATAGGCCCTCCGTGTTCACGTGGAAACCATGCGTGCATCGCGTCGGTGCGTGCAGTGATGAGCTTGAATAACCACCGACTGGGAAGCAGGCTGGTGAATATCTTGTAAATCCGAATCAGCCGTGTGGAGCGGAATCTACTCTGGTCGGGAGAGTGAAATGACACGCGGGATGGTATGCATCGAGCCAGCATTGTGAATCCCATCATTCCACCACTTGTCCTGTATTCCAGGCATGTTCGTCAAGCCAAGTTGAGAAACCGTGTTTCGGGTATTTATTGTATTGTCCGTGTCCCGCAGAAAAAAAGATGCGAGAGTTTCACTTTTTTGTGGAGTCTGCATGCAGTCCTCCTTGCGATTATAATTGCATCGTTGGCAAGTGTAATGCTGATCTTGAATACTCCACCGATTTTAATTTACACGAACTGACGCCCGGGATGATGCATCTTCTTCACACCATCCCACGCCCTTCTCTGTAAGTATTTCTGACGTTTCTGTCAACTTGAGAACGACGTACTACATGTATGTGGGGTATTTATTCGCCATGTCCATACGGAGTCACAACAAAAAAGAGCCGGACAGCCCTGGGTGGTCGGAATCCGCAGCCTGTCATATCAAAAGTGATAATGTCGATAGACAATCGATAGTTTAATAGACAGTCCAAGGCCGTCACCCGTCTAGGGTGGTTACCATTATGGCAGGCGCTCCTCAAAGTGTATACTGATTCCGGAATTTTCAGAACGGGGCGAATCTTTCAACGGGCTGCGCGTCGTGACAGGCTTCGTTCACCGCACGCGCGTTTCCGGTCGGTTTCCGTTGCAAAGTTCGAGTTGCCACTGGATTTGTAGAATTCACTGACGGACACCAATTATCCCCGGGCACAGCACCCGTTCAAACGTTAATGAAGTATAATTGAGTGACCACAAGCACTGGTACTCAGCTGCCTCGATGTCGTGGTACGCATCCATCTGCGCGGCGATGCTGAGCCGTCTTGATGTCCGGCCGATCCTGATCCTGATGGCCAGGTTATAATAATAATATGTTTCTTTCGCTCAGAGTTTTATTTCTATTTCGGGGATGCGCCGTTGCGCCATTGGCCCCGGGTATCTCTCACCGATGTGATGCAACAGATGCGGGAAGACATCATCATATCGTCAGCTCGCACTGTGGGACCGCTCGCTCTGCTTGAAGATGGGGATGTGCAGGTTCGGGTTCGCATGTGGATACGTCCCGGGGCGGCGATGGCGGGCATGATGATTCATCACCCGGCGTCGAGCTGACGGATCCGAGTTCGGCGTGATTTTATTTTGTCTTCGTGTGGGGATGGCGGGGATCAGTGAGTGTAGCGGGGATCAGGATGGAGGGGGGCGGGGATCAGCTGGTTTCCTTTTGGCGGGGATCAGACTGGAGGAGATTAGCTTGGGTCCGGTGGTCCGTTGGCTCCAAGTTCAATTACAATACGTGGGCAAGGGTTCGATTTCTCGGCATAGTGGAGTTGAAGTCTGAACGCCGTGCCTCGGATTTACGTCCAGTCGGAAATAGGACTCGGCAAGGTTGAAATGCGGGGCGGGGCGCGGTATGCCGCGTATGTGTGAATTCGGTGTAGAATTCGTGTCTCGGTATCATTGTAATATCTATACGGCTATTGGCTCCTACTGGGTCTGCTTGGAGATTGTCGGGATCATCAGCCCGGGGACTGTATTAGGCGCGCGGAACAGATATCGTTCATAACAAATATATACATCATCAGCGATTGGCGTGCTGCCATATACCTGTACATGTCTGCGCAGGTATGCAGTATGTGTGCGTCCATTGATTCCCGGGTGTGGAAGCGCTCGAGGTAAGGAACAGGAGGTAAGTGACAGGATCTTGACAAGGGGAGCGGTATCTGCGAGTGCAAGTGCCATGGGCACGTCAATTGTCACTTACTGCCGTTGTGGGACTCCTGGGTAACGAAATTGATACAGGTAAGATTGTCGCGGCAGTTTAATTATGATCAGCGGGTAGAGTGTATTGGGAGCGCGGAACAGCGACGCAGGTGATGGATACAAAATAAATTGAATTCGGGGGCGCTATCAGCGATTCGCTCGCCGGTACGCTGATATGAGCCCGGGGGCTCGTCGATGACAAGTCCGGGGAATGTAAGGTCTGGGTTGGTTGGAGAGGGGTTCGGTTGAATATCCCGGGGGGGAAGGGCTATGCAGGAACATGGGCGAATGCCGCGGAACTGAGGTGTCGAGCATGAACATGTCAAGTTCAGCTGGTTGTCGTTGTGGGATATATGGTATAACTCGACTGATAGAACGGGTAGAAAATCGTCGTGATCTCTCAGCCGCAGATTGTGCTAGCAGCGCGGAACGGAGATCGAGGGGCGGGCGTATTATGGACGAATTACCTGCATACTGGGTACCGCGTGTTGAAGTCGAAGCTATCGCGTAGTGCCGGGGATCCAATGGTTCCCGTGCACTAACTCCAGGCTTAAAGCAGGTAGGGAGACATGGGTGAATGGACTGGGGTACGAGGTATACACATGGTTGAACACAGGCAGGATATTTAATCTAGGGCGACCGGTCAAAAATCAGAACGCACCAGGAATGTTAGACAGCTGGTACTAGCACGGGAGGTATCAGCAATGATGCCTACCTCGAAATAAATGCGTGCCATCTGGACAGACAAGCTGGGTCCCTGGTTCGTTCGCTTTATGGATGCAACGAGTAGGGCGCGTAAATGAGGCGTGCGGCGGTGCGTTTGGGGTGGAATTGCAGTATTTGGGGTGCGGGGTTTAGTGTGCTCCATGATACATGTACAGGAACGAGCGCCGGGGACTGAGGTATCGAGCAGGATGGATAGACCGAGTTGTCAAGCGGGGAGCAGTATAGGGAGTGTTGGCGGGAATTCATGACCGTGTGAGTCGAGGCGCGCGGGCGGTTCGAATCATTCAGTCTTAATATTAATCACGGCAATGCGCGTGAACCGGCCGGTTCAATCCTAAGTCCAGGAAGGCGAACCTCCCGTAAAACGCGCCTGATCGTGTAAACCAACATACGGACGCTGTAGATGAGCAGCTGGCGGAGGAATCAATCATACATGCCTGTAGGTATGGGAGCGCGGAGGCTTTAGTGGCAGGCGGCGAAGACGGATCGAATGAGAACGAGGATTATAAACAGTGCGGCGCGCTTCGAGGTCTAATTATGTAGCGAGGGCGGAGGGAGCGGCGCGCCGACAACGACAGTTAATCAGATGGGCGAGGACAACCGCCGGGCGAGTGAGACCAGCGCTGAGGACGGAATATCTCACACAGGTCATACATAATCTAAGTCCGTTCAAGCATCGAAGATCGGATGTGAACGGATTGCGAGAGCGCTCTGCTGAGGAACCGTGCAGACGACGAGGAGTCGCGCGTATATCTCAGTCGCAGGCGCAGGCGCAGACCAGGCATGCGGGACACGAGGTACGAGCGGGATGATGTTTAGGAAGGCAGCATCGCGCCAGGGACAGACGACTGCCAACTGCCAGACGCGAGACAGGAGACATCGAAGGGAGAACAACGGAGGGTGTGCGAGATCTACCTCTGAGTCTGAGGCTAGATGATCCGGTGGGATCGACGACCGGGGCAGGATTATCGGACGACCGTCAGGAGGATTATCGGACGACCGTCAAAGCGATTGAATCGACGATCAAGTGGAGGAGGATTAGATAGCGGGGCATATAATACAGAATACACAACGGGATCGACAGCGGGGCGGTGGCAGGGACTGGTTGGTTGGTTGGTTGGTTGCTGGTTGGGTACTACTAGCCAAGGGGATCGATGTGTTGCGAGGCGACGATTAGATTGCGCGGTGCGGGGAATCAGGGAGTGAGCCAGATCGGGAGGGTGTTGAGCGAACAGATGGATGGGTAGATTATCTTAGCAATGGTGATGTTGGGTTGACAATGCGCGTGCGGGTGATTATCTAGCACGCAACTTGCGAACAGCGGCACGGCGGATCGTGCGGGGGGTGGGAGAGGTGAGAGGGGAATGGATATGGTGAATCGATTGTCGCGGGAAGGGGTATCTGCGAACAGATCTAAATCTTGTGAACAGAGTGTTGTCAATGAAGCACGGCGAAAAGTGTCTCATTTTCCAGGCCAACAGCGGTCACCGTGGGCGCAGAGAGATGAGATGCGGTGGGTTGCGGAGTGCTGAGTGTGGAGTGCGGGGGATCAGCGGCGGGAGATCATCTGGGTGGTTAGAAGCGAGCAGCGGGAGACGAACAGCGGAGATCATCGAACTGTCGAACGGATGGATTGGCGGAGCACGGGCTATCGTGGCAAAGAGGAACGAGGTTCGGGCTCGTACAGGTTTAGGGTGTGGGTATCAAGGTTGAGACGTCGTCCTTGGCTGGAGCGGAGAGTTCGGATTGTTTGTCGGCAAGACTTGCGGTGCGGAGGGAGGGCGCACAGAGGATCGAACGGCAGGAGGATCGGACAGAACAGGTTATCGTGGGCGTACAGATGGGATGGAACAGATTATCGGGAGGTATCAAGATACAAAGTTCTCCAGGACCCGACTCGGAGCAGGAAGTGATTGACTAGGGCAGAGTTCGAGTCTGTTTGCCGGGGCGAGGACGATTGCCGTACAGTACAAGGGAGGTGTAGCGTGCAGTACAGGCAGGCATCTCGGGATCAACACAACACACACAAAAGGATCAGCGGGAAGTCGGTGCACGGCGGTGCGAGGGGTGATATAGATTGCAAAGGTTGAGACTCGCGTTTAATGCTGGATAACGCTGGGAGGGTCAAACGACGGGGATTAGCATTTGCGAGGGGCTCGGTGGGAGGAAATTTGGGGGTAGGGCGTCGTCATGCGGAGAAATGATTCAAGAAAAGGCGAGACATGATTCAAGAAATGCAAGACAGGAAAAGGTCGGCGATCAGCCCAGGATCTGCGCACGTTGATCCTGCGCTGCACAATGCATTTTAATATCTATGTTGTTCCTTGACCGCATCGGTGATCGCTTGCGCTGATTTTTTGTGATTTTTGGTTCCGCTGGCTATCAGGCGTCGGGATCAGGGAGGCTGGGCAGATGATTATCTTAGCGCAAGACGTTCGCGGTGAACGAATGATTCGCAGGCGGTGCGCTGTTGGACGTCCTATCCTCTGCTCTGGGTGGATGCGAATAGCAGCGGGGACTGAATAGGACGGCGAGGGTCCGATAACGGCGCGCCCACAGCCATGTGGGCCTGCGCGGATTGGCTGGGCGGAGTGAATAGCGAAGCCCGTCAATTCAAGCGCCGCTGCTCGGATCATCCGGCCATCGCTCGATTGGTTTGTCATGTGGGAAGATCGTGCCCGATGCAGCGCGCGAGCTGGCTCGTCTCCTGTCGTGGGAAGCGAGGGGGCAAACAGCGGCAAACTGTAGTGGATAAAAATTTTAGATCAGGCCATCCATCAGATCCAGCTCTCTCATCAGATCCACTTGCACCTGAATCAGATCCCGCCCAGAAAAAGAGAACTGCCCCATGTTTGGCTGGTGAGTCTGTTTAAATACGACGGAGGAAGCGAAAACCGATTCAATCACCCACCACATCAGGCAGAAATCCCAGTCGGTTGATAGTCCCAACGAGAACCTCAGCGACGCCCGCGACGACGACAAGGCCCCCCGCGACGACGACCAGCCCGCTCTAGACAGCGACAAGGCCCCCGCCGACACCGTCCGCACCGACCCCGCCGACACCAGCACCCCGCGCGACGCGAACCTCGACCCCGCCGCGTACGACAACTTCCAGAACAACAAGTCCGCCCAGCAGATGCCCCACCGCGTCGAACCATACCCCATGTCGACCCAAGCCCAGCCCGCGCAGCCGCAGTACCACGCCCCCTCGTCGGGCCCCGCCCCGCCCCCCGCCAAGCACCGCCGCTCCCCGTACGAACGTCGCGCGTCCCCGCCCCCCATCGCCACCCTCCCCACCCACTCCGGCTCCCCGTCCCCGTCCGCCTCGTCCCTCGACCGCAGCGCCGTCTCCACACCCCCCATTGCCGGCCAGGGCGCCCCGCCCGGCCAGCGCCGCGACGCCCCGCCGCCGCCGCCGCACCACCACCCCGGCTACGCGTACGACATGCCACGCGGCTACGGCGCCGGCGGCTACATGTACGCGCCGCCCCCGCCGCCGCAGTACCACGACGAGCGCTACGCCCCGCACCCGCACGCCCCGCACCCGCACGACCCCCATGCCCAGCAGCACCACTACGCCCAGGGCCCGTTCCCCATCCAGCACGCTGGCTACGTCCCGTACCCGCTCCCCGGCACCATCCTCAGCGCGCCCATGGCCCCACCACAGAACGGCCAGCAGCAGCAGGGCGGCGTCGTGCAGGTCGTGCACACCGACGACGCGGCGACCAAGCTGAGCGACCGCGTGCGCCGCCGCTGCTTCAACTGCTGCACCACCGACACGAGCACCTGGCGCCGCAGCAACCTCTCGCCTGGAAAAGTCGTATGTTCTTTCTTTTTTCGGGGTTTTTTGGGCAGGTATTAATTCGTCGACGCAGCTGTGCAACAAATGCGGCCTCTTTGAGCGCACGCACTCGCGCCCCCGCCCCGAGCAGTTCCCCCACAAGCGCGGGCCCCTCGCGTCCTCTACTCTCCGCTCGCGCTCCCCGCCCGGCGGCCAGCAGCAGGTTAGTGTCCGCTTTGTTCTCGCTATTTCCTTTTTGGGCGTGGCGTACCCCTTCCCCCACTTTGCTTCGTTCTCCCTCCCTCCGTTCCCCAGCCCCTACACACTCCAGGACGTCGTTCCTCTCACTCCCCTGCGTCGTCTCCCGCTTTGCCTTGGCGCTGTGGTCCGTCGTCCCGCGCCGGCGGCGCTTTGTGTACATCTCCCACGCTCGTCACGTGTGCTTGTGTACACAACCTCCCCTCCCCTCGTTCTCCACCGCTGGACACCGTACTAACGCACCCCCGCAGCCCGCCTACGCCCAGCCACACTACGCCCCGCAGCAGTCCTCGCCCTACATCGCGCCCCTCGCCTCCTCCTCCGCGTCCGCGCCACCCTCCGCCGCCTCGGCGAACCCGCCCAGCCACCCCGGCACGCCGAACCCGCAGCAGGCGAACGGGAACGCGCAGGCGAACGGGAGCGCGTCGGGCAATGCGAGCCCGCGGTTGCCTGGCGTTGATAGCTGGCTGCCGCCCCAGCAGGGGGGCGCGCCGGCGGCGGGGGAGGAGAAGCGGAGCGCGAGTCCGAGGGAGCGAGATGAGCGAAGGGAGGAGCGGAGTGAGCGGCGGGAGGAGCGGAGGGAGGAGCGGAGGGGCGGGGACGAATAGGTGGCTTCGTTGCCTGACTCGTTTCTGCTTTGCCTTCTTGCCGCCGCTGCCGCCGCCGTCGCCTTCCCCGCCCTCGACCTCTCTTCGTGTATTTAACCCCCTCGTCGTTCCCGCTCGCTACCGTCCTCTTGTCGTCTTCGCTGCCTGTCGCACTCTCCTCTTCTTCTCTTCTGTATCCTTTCTCGAACTCTCTCTTCTTTCCTTTCGTACACTGGTCCTCTCCTCTCCCATCGTCTCGTCTCTTTCTTGCCCGTCCGCCGCTGTGATCCCATTACCGTCGCCGTCACCTACTCTAGCTGGTTAGCTACCTACACGTACATCCGACCGCCCGAGGCGCGAGACGCCCAGACTGCGCAATAAAATAAAATGTGTATAGGCTTGAGTTATGTGGGATTCGAGTGCGGATTTGGCTCGACAGCGGGCGTCTCGAGAGCGTCCGAGCTGGGGGCGGGATTGGACGCATGCAGCCCACGCCGCTTTCTGTGCGGACCTTCGCGCTGGGCACGCGCGCGTCGATCCCGCCGTGCTGCGCCCTCATAGCAATGAAGTCGGGAATTCAGAACTTTAGCGGCCAATCCGACGCGCGAAACGGTGACGTTGCGTGCTACCCAATCAGAGTCAGGAGTCGATGGTTTGGACTGTGGATAGGAACGCGAATTATTGAATG
Source organism: Mycena rosella (assembly GCA_029378255.1). Classification (NCBI taxonomy): domain Eukaryota; kingdom Fungi; phylum Basidiomycota; class Agaricomycetes; order Agaricales; family Mycenaceae; genus Mycena; species Mycena rosella. The sequence goes on from JARKIE010000097.1 coordinate 273,682, forward strand.
TTATGGAAGAGCGGGGAACAAGTCGTTAAATAACGACTTTGTACGTTTACCTTGGCAAAATCGCGGACGCGTCGAGATAGCATTCTGAGGACGCGTCGCGTCAGGAACGAACGCCTCAGCATATGAAATCAGATGCCCCGCCTTGATGCATAGCGGACGAAAATCAGACGCCGATCCCGAGGACGCATCATCACAGGCGGTGCAGTTCGTCAGTTCGTCAATGTTGGGTGATGCCTCCAAGCTTGATGTTGACCGCACCTGATATCAACCTCATGTATCATCCCAACGCAGCACGCTTACTGGCGCGAAAATGAAAAACTCGCGGGGCTTGTTGTACTTTCTCTAATAATGTTATTCTATAATCGAGGGCGGGGAATCTGAAGTTGACACTCTCAATAAGGCTCGAATGAACGGCCTCCGCAATTCTCTGCTCTCGGTACGGAAAGTGCGAGGGGCAATTAGTCGGCATTCCATTCGTAGTGTTCATCGAATCGGATTGACAGGAAATGCGGCCGCAAAAAAACATGCGATCAAGTAGTGCCGTATCATTTTCATATAAGCAGCGCGCTTTTAATCTGAATGGAAAATGGGAGGTTGGCGCTTTGGTCACCACAGAAGGTATGCTGTAGATATTCTGACACCATTTGCGGCACCTTGCGGCGACGCAGGCGCCCTTCGGGATCGACGAGGATCGATGTAAGTTCCCGGGCGTGGCGCGTGGGGAGAGGCGTGTAATAAAATTAATCAGATGCCCTGCACAAGTCAAAGCCGTCGACACAATGCATATGCACCACAGGCGTTGTTGAAGTTCGTCAATACAACGGATCACTGGTTGGTAGGACTTCGAAGGGAAGACTAGAAGAGCAGGAGGGTAGAAATCCAGGAGGGAGAATTCATGGCAGGAAGGGGTGTGGTCCGTCTTGGCCAGGCTCGGCCTGGCGGGCCTAGGGCTTGAAGCCGGGCCCTGCACATCACTAGGTGTGGAAACCGGGCGTTTATTTCCCGGGAATTGGGATGTGAATGGACAACTCATGTGAACAATTGCACTCAGGGTCGCATGCGCAGGCGCGGACATCGGCACGGATGTCGTGCGAAGTTTTATTTTCTCTCTCTCTCTCCTTGTTTTTCGTCGCCCTCTTCGTTTCGCTGCCCAGCACCTTTGCATTTCTAGTGTTGGCGCATCGGCTGTCCTGCAAGTTCTTCAAGGCAGACCGGAATTTGGAATTAAATGCTGACTCTACCTAAGCTTCTGTGCTTCTCGTCAACGGCCGCCACGCTGTTCGCAACCGCCTCCACTCAAGGTGGAGTGTGCAGAGTGTATCCGTGCGTACGATACTTCTAATTCCGCGGACGGTAAATTTAGCGTGTCAGGCCATCGGCACCCGCGAAAGATATACTAGCAATTACATTCCTGCTTTAGCACTCCGCGGTGCTGCGATAAGAGCTGCCGAGGCTGCCAGCGTTCTCGGCCCGCGCAATATATCGGGCGGTGAAGTTTAATGTATTCGTTCCATGGGATGTCGAACTTCCTCCCTTCACAAACACCAACCCATTTCCTCCTTGCGCCCTCCCGTCGCCGCGCAACCGCACGCACCCCGCGCGAGCCCGTCTTATTCATTCATCTTCGCCCACACACGGATCGCCGTAACCTACTTCAAATCAGATGTAGCGTGCAATGAAATCAGATGCAGTCGGGACCGCAACCTCGCGCAATGAAATCAGATGCCCCGCCCGAATCGGCGGCAATGAACCATGGTGCGGCGATCCGCGTTGCTATCACCCATCGATCACAGGCGGTGCTCACTCATCAGGTCGTCAGCCCGTCAGATGGGGTGATTGAATCAGGATGTATTAGGGAAAGGGATGCAGGTCGGGGGAAATTAGCAAGGGGGAAAGAAGGAAGGTCTTCGGGCAATCGTCTGCGGAGACCGCGCAGCAATTAGAGCGCCCACGTGTAAGTTAGAACGGAGCGGGCCGTAAATTACGAGATCAGTGCATGTGCGCCGGACGAGCGTCTCTTTGTGCACAATGGGTGTAATTCCCCCACACGCTGGCGCGTCAACGCGTCAACGCGTCAAATGGTGCGTCTTTTTCGGAGGACCAGGCGCAAGGATGGCGACATCTGCGCATTCGGCGTAATTCGCTCAACTCGGGGAAACTCCCATATTGGCAACCGCTAAGGAACGAACCGCTCCCTATCTACAGGACTACGCCGGATACGTGCTGCCGGAAAAACGCCGACAATACAACACCCCCCTGGGACGACACGGGGGCAATACATTGCACGTGGTTATTTACCCCATCCAAACAAACAACAAAACTATATATGTCTAGGAATACAAATGAGGAGAAAACTTGAACAGGCGTTATGCTCGAACGGGCTGCGATACCTGATATCATCACCCACCACTGATGCATGATTTTGCTCAAGGATGCATCGTGATTGTGTCGGGATCCGCGGGTGGCTGCGCCCGCATCACCCGCAGCAAATTTTCAAAATCATTTCCTCTGGCAGCTGATAAATAATTTGGCGGCTGACATTATGAGATGGCGCCATCTGATATCGGAGATAGCCTGCCCCCGACTGGGTTCGGGTTCGGCCCTGTCCGCAGCCGAGTCGGTTCACTTCACTTCCAAGCTGCTTATCGCGGGAAGTACCCAGAACTCGGGACCTCGGTTCGCGTATTTACGCGTGTACCTGAACACTACCTGAGCCTCGTAATACTAACTGTAAGCCTGCCACCAACGCGGGAGAAGGGCCGCACCGCCCTTGATGCAGGTATCGCTGTAAAGGTGCTCGTATCAGTGCAGGTACTTCAATTTTCGCAGCATGAGTCACTCCCTTCCGTGAACTTCTCTCCGCCCGTCTCCGCTCCGCTCCAAAATTACTGCACAACAGCGAAGTTTGAGTGGAACAGATGAGAAATCCCCGCGCGTGCCGGGCAGTGAACCTGTGTGACGCCGTCCATCAAGCAAGCTTCTGCGTGCTGTAGACAGGAACGAATGAAAGAACGGTGAAAGAACAAGGATAATTTTAGCCTGCCGCCTCGCCGATGGGCGTCCCAAAGATACGGAATTTGTACGGAACTACGATAATGCGAACGGTGATTGAACCCCCGCCTTTACACTCGGCACGCGTAGCTGAAACTATTCGGTCCCAGGCTGAAACCACAAGACTGAGATTAACGCGGACTACTGTTGAGGATGCAAATACGTCTGTGCTCTGAGAAGCGCTAAACCTTCCTTGATGCCAGCCTATCACACTTCATCAGACGGCTTCCAGCATACGACTAGGAAGACTAGAAACCAACCAGCAGCGAGTCCCCGGAAATGCACCTGTGAATCGGCACAACTTGATTTCAGCCAAGCAGTGCACGTTGGTTTTTGAGACAGACAGCGACAAGACACTTGACCCCGACAGATGAACGCCGCCGCCATCAATGCGGAGGCAGATCAGCGTTGGGAAGAGTCTATCAGCAGATGGGCCAGTGTGGGATTCGCGATGGTAGCTTAATTAATTTTGTGCCTGGTCCATGTTTCGAGTATTTTGACTGGGCCGACGGAATATCCCAGGGCGTTTGACGCCCGACGAGGCAGATTGATCGGGCTGAACACCCTGGAGAGCCAGGGACATCGACAGATGAACACCGACATCACAGTACGATAGGTGTTCCGTAAGAGTCTATCAGCGGGATCTAAAATTTAGAATACGGTGCGCACTTGGAGAGCCATCACGTTCGTCTCAGGCGGACAGTGATGTATGAGGGATACTTGAAGGTTAATCGTGGACAACAAATGGATGGTGTTGGTTGGAACTTCGACCATAGGAAGAAGTGTCACAGCATTCTTTGAGCTCCAGTGCGGCTGGAATGAGTCTGCTTTTTCTATATAGAAGCCTCGCGCCGAAGGCGCGCAGAGACATATAAGATTTATACCAGTGTCATATCGGTGGCAATTCTTATGTTAAGTGTATTGTTGGTCAGGTGCATCAGTTGTGGTACAGGGAAAAACACGCGAGGTATGAGTGGGTTTATAAGATGTACAGGGAGGCAAAATTCGATCAGGCGAACCAGCCCTGCTTGGCTTTAACCACGCAGTGTCTGCGCCATATTATGTGCACGATGCTATAAGGACATGCGGGCCGATACACAGGGCCCTGCACTTGACGTGATTTTCACAAGACAGTAAATGCGGTCCATGGGCACGGAATGATTAACGGGCATGTGCCCAACGTTGCGGCGTGCTCGATTCGTGTTTCGAGGAGGAGTAACTGGCGGCATCATATCTGGGTGCCGGCGATTCAGGGTTCTCAAGTGAGTCGATTCTAATAAGCGCGGAGGGGTGTTCAATTTACTGAAGCAGGGAGAATGTAGAACGGGGAATTCCACTGCCGCATCGGCAATTGGGGAGACGTCGGGAGGGTAAAATGATTCTAGGCATCGTGAAAGATGCACGGAGGAAATTTGGAGGGACAATCGGAGCAGAGAATGAAACGCAGTACATGTTCAGTCCAGGATTGACATTGTGGAAGAGATACTCATGCCGAGACTTGCAGATAGATGCGTCGGAGACGGTTGAAACATCCACAATCAATCACTATGTTCTGCTCCGCAGCCTCCTAAACTCAGCTCAGGCTAGGTCTGTCTAGCAACGTTGGCTTACCCAACAGATCATTTTTAGTCGACTAGACGGATGAAACCGGATTCTGTGTTTAGCTGATGGCGGTCCAAGTTCATCAGGAAAAATACACTTTGCTTGGTTGCACTCCATAGCGTCAGTAGTCGTGGTAGTCTGGTTGACAAGTCCCCTCCTAGGTAGCTCTCGGTAGTGCCAAGCCAACTCTCGGTAGCAGCTTGGTAGCAACCGGGTAGCACGCAATTTGGCGTAGTGAAAGGTTAGGTTGGGTTAGGGTTAGGGTTAGGTTAGGGTTAGGGTTAGGGTTAGGGTTAGGGTTAGGGTTAGGGTTAGGGTTAGGGTTAGGGTTAGGGTTAGGGTTAGGGTTAGGTTAGGGTTTTTT